>OZ035843.1:3125562-3458062 GCA_964034765.1 Knipowitschia caucasica
CAGGCATGTGTCACGGCTCTAGTGGCGTGGAGAAAGGAGCCGCGGCAAAAGGTAATGAATTGGCTTTGATATTATGCATGAAAGTATTTGTATTATGTGTGGAGCAGAGGAGCCGTTGTAGCCGTTATCTGCCTTTCCAGCGCTAACATGTAGCAAGGCAGGTTTAGCTTCATATCATGTGGACAATGGTAAATATGTTTCAGTTTGAGTGCGGCAGAAGCACGATAATAATAATGTGGGCCTTCCCCTTTAATACGACGTTTGTTTGTGTGTTGTTTTTGAGGCCCCGCCCACTTTTACAGAACAAACTTTAGAAATGACGCTGTGTGTGACGTCATGTGACTATGAATTTTTGTGAATAAATATAATTAAAGAGGTTTGAATTAAAATAAAACGGTTCATAATATTACTGTAATGAGTGACGACAAATGTGTGTGTGTGTGAGTGTGTGTGGGGAGGTTTGTGTGTGTGTGTGTATGTGTGTAGGCATGTTTGTGTGTGCGACTGTATGTGTGTAGGGAGGTTTGTGTGTGTGTGTGTAGGCATGTTTGTATGTGTTAGGGATGTTTGTGTGTGTGAGTGTATGTGTGTAGGGAGGTTTGTGTGTGTGTGTGTAGGCATGTTTGTGTGTGTAGGGAGGTTTGTGTGTGCGTGTGTAGGGATGTTTGTGTGTGTGTCTGTAGGTATGTTTTTGTGTGCGTGTGTAGGGATGTTTGTGTGTGTGTGTGTAGGTATGTGTGTGTGTGTAGGGATGTTTGTGTGTGTGTGTGTGTGTGTGTGTGTGTGTGTGTGTGTGTGTGCGTGTAGGTATGTTTGTGTGTGTAGGGATCTGTGTGTGTGCATGTGTAGGGAAGTTTGTGTGAGTGTGTGTGTGTATGTGTGTAGGGATGTTTGTGTGTGTGTGTGTGTGTGTAGGTATGTTTGTGTGTGTGTAGGGATCTGTGTGTGTGCATGTGTAGGGAGGTTTGTGTGTGTGTGTGTGTGTATGTGTGTAGGGATGTTTGTGTGTGTGTGTGTGTGTAGGTATGTTTGTGTGTGTGTAGGGATCTGTGTGTGTGCATGTGTAGGGAAGTTTGTGTGAGTGTGTGTGTGTATGTGTGTAGGGAGGTTTTTGTGTGTGTTTAAGGATGTACAGTATATGTGTGTGTAGGGATGTTTTTGTGTGTTTGTGTAGGGATGTCTGTGTGTGTGCATGTAGGGAAGTTTGTGTGTGTGTGTAGGAATGGTTGTATGCGTGTGTGTGTGTGTGTGTGTGTGTGTGTGTGCTGTATATTATAATTGTATTTGGTGAATCTAATAAATTGTGTCGTGGCAAGAGCTGTGGTGTGTTCTCTGTCTGGTGCACACTGGGGAAGTCTTGCACAGTTATTCCAATGTGGTTTCACTGCAAATGACAAATACTTTCTTGAACCTCAAACTTTACAAAGTCATAAAAGAGACTGCTTTTATTCAAATCAAAGTATTCTTGTATCGCCCTAAATCACAACAATAGTTATCTGGGAGGACTTCACAAAACCGTTGATTTCACCAACACAGATCAGAGAATCAAACTGTGAAAACACAAGAGATAAAACCGAAAACACATCGGCATTGGTCCATAAGTGTTGTTGAGAGTCCTGGATCGTCTTTGATTTAGGACTTTACAAAAATACATTGAATTACATTGAACTAACTCCACTCCTCTGCGCTCCCCTCATTATAGCCGTCCGTGTGCAATGCTAATCCCGTGTACTTCCACTCTGCAAACACACATCTCCATATTTACCCTGCGTTCTTTTACAGCCACTCTCTACCTGCCACTCTATTCTAATAAATTCTTTTGATTACTCTCACGTCTATCACCGTTCAGTCGCGGTTGTTAATCCCTTAAAACGCAGCCACCTACGGAAAACAACACGCGCCAAACCGTCAAAGCCTCCGGATGCATAATGGACTTTATAATGGACTTTTTACAACCTTATGTCATATATTTACATACTCCACGCCCGTGTTTTTGCCCTTTTCAGACCTTACCTCGTGCACTTGTGCTAATTACGCCGGTGTCTACATTGCCGAGTGGGTAAACTTCTGCTAAAGCTTTCTCGGTGAGTGTAAGTGCAAATAAGGGAGGACTTCTGCCGACTCAGCAGCTTTTCACTGGGTTATTAAGAGAGACGCCATCTAAAAGTGAAATTCTTCTTCGTTGGAAAAAGCCGGAGTGGCCCAGGTGCGTGAAGCGAAGTTGTTTGGGTTTTGATGTCCGCGGGGAGGCTGTAAAGCGTAGGAATAATTAGTCTTTGCTGAACTGTATGCTACGCCCACAGCTTTGGATGTGTTTGTAGCGGAAAACGTGTCAAGTCAGCGCCTCAAATAGTGTCCGTTCGACTAATTGCTTAAATTTGTTATAGAAAAAAAGATGTGATTTTATTAATTAGAAAAGTTTGGGAAAGATATTACTCAAAGATAAAGTTGTCGATGGGTTTAAAACTTTCAGAATATGTACCGAGATAGCATCTGTGAGGAACCTACAGCTGTTTGGATGATTGTGTCCGACTGTCTGGGAATCTTAGGCCTTTGTAGTAATACTATTTTATGTTTTATTTATTTATCTTAAACGGCACAGTGCACATTAAGATTCTATTGAAGAGAATTGGCTATAGCTTATCAAATAATTAAGGAGAATAAGATAACTGAATCAATATTCGAGCTAATTAATAGACAAGGTGACGTCATACGCACATTATCATTTGGGATTTATTCACTGGTCCTGAAATAAAGCTTTAATCAATTATTGTATTTACTACATGATTGTTTCTGACCCAATTCTCCGATATCAAATAAATAACTTAATGTTGATATCGACTTCATTAACCCCTACACGTACATTAGCATTGAAGGAAAACAAAAACAATACATTTTCCGCACAGTTAGTGGTCATAAGTCTGAGTTATAGAGTTAGAATTATGTATTTATTTGTTTTGTTTTCAGCCCCATCCACCCGTCACAGCCCCATCCACCCGTCACAGCCCCATCCACCGTCACAGACCCATCCACCCGTCACAGACCCATCCACCCGTCACAGACCCATCCACCGTCACAGCCCCATCCACCGTCACAGCCCCATCCACCGTCACAGACCCATCCACCCGTCACAGCCCCATCCACCTGTCACAGCCCCATCCACCCGTCACAGACCCATCCACCCGTCACAGACCCATCCACCGTCACAGCCCCATCCACCTGTCACAGACCCATCCACCGTCACAGCCCCATCCACCGTCACAGACCCATCCACCGTCACAGCCCCATCCACCGTCACAGACCCATCCACCCGTCACAGCCCCATCCACCTGTCACAGCCCCATCCACCCGTCACAGACCCATCCACCCGTCACAGACCCATCCACCGTCACAGCCCCATCCACCGTCACAGACCCATCCACCCGTCACAGCCCCATCCACCTGTCACAGCCCCATCCACCCGTCACAGACCCATCCACCCGTCACAGACCCATCCACCGTCACAGCCCCATCCACCTGTCACAGACCCATCCACCTGTCACAGACCCATCCACCCGTCACAGACCCATCCACCCGTCACAGACCCATCCACCCGTCACAGACCCATCCACCCGTCACAGACCCATCCACCCGTCACAGACCCATCCACCCGTCACAGACCCATCCACCGTCACAGCCCCATCCACCGTCACAGCCCCATCCACCGTCACAGACCCATCCACCCGTCACAGCCCCATCCACCTGTCACAGCCCCATCCACCCGTCACAGACCCATCCACCCGTCACAGACCCATCCACCGTCACAGCCCCATCCACCTGTCACAGACCCATCCACCTGTCACAGACCCATCCACCCGTCACAGCCCCATCCCCCGTCACAGACCCATCCACCCGTCACAGACCCATCCACCGTCACAGACCCATCCACCGTCACAGACCCATCCACCCGTCACAGACCCATCCACCCGTCACAGACCCATCCACCGTCACAGACCCATCCACCGTCACAGACCCATCCACCCGTCACAGACCCATCCACCCGTCACAGACCCATCCACCCGTCACAGACCCATCCACCGTCACAGACCCATCCACCGTCACAGACCCATCCACCCGTCACAGACCCATCCACCCATCCACCCGTCACAGACCCATCCACCGTCACAGACCCATCCACCGTCACAGACCCATCCACCCGTCACAGACCCATCCACCGTCACAGACCCATCCACCGTCACAGACCCATCCACCCGTCACAGACCCATCCACCGTCACAGACCCATCCACCCGTCACAGACCCATCCACCCGTCACAGACCCATCCACCCGTCACAGACCCATCCACCCGTCACAGCCAGAGCTGGAGGATTGGACCTGTTGTACATGTTTTAGTGATGGGGGAAACCGGAGCAAAGTGCTTTGTGACTTTGGTCCGTGAAAGCTGCTCTATACAGTAAATAAACATTACTTACTTATACAAACAAAATACAGTTCTATCACAAGTTTTCCACACGCATATTTTTTATTTTTTTCATGCAGCAAAGTGACAAAGAGAGGACCACCTTCACTCAGCCAATCAAAAGCCAGCATGTTTTCGGCTGTTTTTTTTTACTTTTTTCTTTCAGACTGAGACAAACAACATGTTCTAACCCGGCTCCAGGTGCAAGAATAGCTGTTTTTTTTTCATTTCCATTTGATCTCTGCGGGGAAGACGTATAGAACATGTGGGTTTCTTTACTTGCTTAAACACAAACTCTCCGACGGCCTAGATTCCTCCGAACAAACAATACTTTTGTGATATTTTAGACGCATTTCCACACGCGGTAAACATGTTATGGAAGACTGTATGGATTCCCAGCGTGGGACTAAAAGCATTGATGTGGTTAAAACGTCGGGTATAAATAGCCTTTTTATGTGCAATAGTCGTTGTGGCGCTCGTAAGAACTGTTTTCCTCTGTCTCCAAATCCACAAACTGTAATCTGGATCTTTGTTTATTTCCCCCGAGTGTTTTTGTCAAATTGAGCCGTGATTCAAATGGTAAAAGTCCTGGCTGCTTAGCGGATGACTCACATAGACTTAGAAAACACTTCCAGTTATAAGGGCCCTGATTGTAGCAAAGAAACAGTGGGAACAGGGAGTAACTAAGTAATGTTTGTTTATGTAGCGCCGTTCGCAGACCAGAGTCACAAAGCGCTTTATAATTGTTTTGGGCATTTGTCTCTGAGATGGGAGCGAGGTCGTCTACAGGAGGCACATGTCAGACCTACTGTGCATGTTTTTAGTGGTAGGGGGAAAACCGGAGCACTCGGAGGAAACCTACGCAGACACGGGGAGAACATGCAAACTCCAGACAGAAAAGGCCTGGAGGTGGAATCGTGCCTCAGGACGACGCTGTAGGGCTCTTGGGTGTTGGACAAATCAGTTGGGAATTACATTTATCCCAACAGCTGTGAGGCACCTTAACAGCACATAGCACTTTATAAAAACAGAAATACAAAATCAGCTTTGGGACAATTTCTCTTGTTCTGGTTTTCTTCAATGTTGTGATTTTACTGCGTCTGGTTATTTCGCCGAGTGGGACAGTAAAGAATGCTAAATGGTTCAAAGTATAATGCCAAATGCATTGTCAGCATTTTTCATAAAGTTAACATTCCTCCAGTGGATTTTCACTTGATCCATTTGGTTCGGACCATGAATCCTCTCTGCTCTGGACCAGAGTAAAACCATGAATCCTCTCCGCTCTGGTCTGGACCAGTGTAAAACCATGAATCCTCTCTGCTCTGGTCTGGACCAGTGTAAAACCATGAATCCTCTCTGCTCTGGTCTGGACCAGTGTAAAACCATGAATCCTCTCTGCTCTGGTCTGGACCAGTGTAAAACCATGAATCCTCTCTGCTCTGGTCTGGACCAGTGTAAAACCATGAACACTGAACTCCAGCAATATCTCAGGCAGAAAAAAGCAGAAAAATAACAATAGTAAAACACAAAACAAAAACTGTTTCAGAGACACTTTGGACTCGCTGCAGTTTCCAGAAGATTCAAAAATAAACAAAAAAGCTAAAGTAAAGATAATTTGAACTTGAACTCTTGTAGTTTTGTGATGGAGTGAGTTTTCTTTGTCCTTTGTATTAACGTCAGAGCACAAACCTGAATAATGAGATCCATAAGCACTGAGCAGTAAAAACACTTTGGGATAAAAGGTTTTGGGAGAAAGACCCAAACACAAATATGTCCTGGACGACAAACCGCCCTCTCTCTGGATCAGACGAAAGGCATTAGCTCCTGTTTCCTCCGCCATTTTGGGAAAGTTGTCAAATTTAAACCAATCAAAGAAGGGTCTAAGATGGCTGATTTTGGATTCTTTTCATGTGCATGCGCAAAAATAACAACAATGATGCTTGTATTACGTTGTTGTTGCTTGACTGTAGTTTGAAGTGGATTTTTACAAGTTTAAAGATAATAAGACATTATAATATTAGAGAAAAAAGTCTGAGCAGTGAGTTTTTAAGCTTGTTTTAAGTATTTTTCTTATTTCCAGACTATTTTTCCTTTTTAGATAGAATACATAATTATTTGTTATGCTATATTTTAAGAAAACATTTCTCAAAATAAAAAAGTAAATAACACTTGAAATGTATGTTTTTCAGGGTGCATCAGACCTTTCCTTTTTTGCTTCCTTGATTATTTTCCCACGGATCCTCGAACAGCACCTGACCTTTCCCAGTCTTATGTTTTTGGATTCCTTAAAGCACTCACTCCAAAATCTGTCACCGCTGGTTCCTCTCGTCCTGCACACACTCACAGCTGTATCTCGAGCCTCTTCAACATACACATCCCTCGACATTTAAAAACCACAGAAAACAAACGCGAGACACTTCACAGACTTGTCGCTCGCTAACAAAAGCTAGCTCCGTGTTTTCGGGGCTATAGCTAGAACCAAATGAAAAGTCAGCAGGAGCATGTTGTCTGGAGGCTTCAGTGGCCCTCCTCCCGGAGCCCTGCAGCCGCACAAAGCAGCGCCTTGATGAGTGAAGCCGCTTCGCACAAACACTGGAGAAATTGTCTGTAAAGCGAGCGGCAAAATCATTGGCAATTCTCGTCAGGTCTGGGCTAAGCATTGCTCGCTGCTGCAAAGCCGAGATAGCAGAATGGAAAGCCGAACGGATACAGAATAATTACTCTAACCCTTCTTTTTTTTGAGCCACGAGCAAGATTTTTTCACTTCGCAGCTACGCATGTTACCCAGGTTAAACTACACAGCGGCTTAGCTCTGCTCGCTGGGCTGCTTTGCACATGCTGAGCAAAAAGAAGAAGAAGAAGAAAAAAAGAAAAAAGGCGTCTCTTTTTGTGATAAACTCAGAGAGAATGCTTAGTGCTAACATTATGACGACCCGCACTTTCGCTACATATGTTCTAATTTAAGCAATTGCCGTGACTGGCTTTGAATGGGATTGGATTCTTCGGGGAAAGTATTGCTGGTGGTTGCGAATGGTTCCAGAAGTAGGACGCCCCAGCTGCAGCACAGTCGGCCTCTGTCACAGGAGAGAGTTAGCCCCGCTTCACCAGAGCATGGGGGATGTGAGCTTAAAGACTTCTGCTGGATAAAGTGAACGTCATAGGCTCCATCCCACTGGGCAAAGAATACACAGATTTTGACCAATAAAGCGTTTTCTCTCTCCCTGAGCAACATGGGCTGGTGGGTCGTAACCACTTGGCTTTTAACACGTTTTATGACCTCGACTTTTCACCAACACTAGCAGTAGGCTGTAAAGTTCCAAAATGCTGTTGTGTCGTAGGCAAGTGTGGAGTCTGGTGTGTGTGTGTGTGTGTGTGAATGGTTGGTGGTGGCGGGAGGGGCCTATGGCACAGACTGGTTGCCTCGCTTCTGTCAGTGTGCCCCAGGGCACAGTAGTGGTACAGTAGTAGTTTATCACCACCGTGTATGGAGTGAGAGAAAAATGACATGTGAAGCGTCTTTAAGTGTCCAAAAAGCGCGATATAAAACCGATGCATTATTATTAGAAGCAAATCATTAGAAGCAAAATCAACCATTCACACACTCACCAGACTCATTCTAATGTGGGTGAAGTGTCTTGCCTAATGACACAACCACAGTTTGGTACTTTACAGTCGCAGCCGGCCCACTGTGGCACCTGCTGTTTCCAGAGGTCTCCCGTTACGTAGTAACCATACCCTGCCCTGCTTAGCTACAGAGGTCTGACAGGATCTGGCTTTCGCTTTCAAGTATGGCCACATATTTTTCTAATTTGTCGAGAATATGAATCCTTTAGACAGAAACAAAAAGTGTTTTCAAACCACCGGGAGAAAAAAACCACATCACACAATATTTGCAAAATGAGTGGAAAGAAGTGAAACCTCTCATTTATTAAGTTTTCCAGTAAAGATACTTTTCCATTATGATGTGATTCCCTCTGGCCCTGGTGGAGCTGCACTGTGACTTTAGGAGAGTGAAAGTCAGAAGTTTTTTTTATTCCCTTTGACTTTGACATGTCCCTGTCTTCCAAAGCCAAAATAACCGTGAAACCTTTTCCACCGTTGTCCCGGGGCCACAGACCGTTACGAGTCGGTATCTCCAGAGAAACTACAAGTATAGAGTCCATCTCAATCTTCCTAAACAGACACTGGACCACATTATTATTACTAATATTATTATTATTTTGTTCTCAATCCAACAATCTAAACAGAACATGATCACCTCTCTCCTTCTCTGTAAGAATGTACAGTATAAGACCTGTTTCTCATTAGTATATAACACATGTCACATCTCCATTTGGATTTAAAACAGTAGACTTCAACTTCCACAACTTAGTTCTGTGATGCAGCTCTGAGCTCTGGCTCTTTAGGCGACAGCAAAGACTCCACTCTGACTGTGGCCCCGTCCACACGCAGCGGGGTCTCTGCTAAACCGCGGATATTTGTCTTTGTTTGCATCTGTCATCCACATGACAACGCTTCATAAACGAATATATAAAAAACCTCCGAGCAAAGTGGAGATTTTTGAAAACTCTGTTTTTTTTTTCCCCGACGCAGGACGTCAGACATGTTTGGAATGTGATGAATGTGACTGAAAACGCAGATGTTCGGTTATGTGTGGATGCAAATTGTTTTACAAACGGAGGGGACGGAAGTATTCGGTTTTAAAAATACCCGACTCTGTGTGAACATGGCCTGCATATCAAGTCAGCAATCAGCAGAGTTTTTCTTCCAGTTTTTTCTTACCTGGTTAAACCCTGACAGATCATCCACGCATCACTGAGTCAGAAAAGATGATCATAGAGCGAAGGAAGTTAAACTGTAGCCTCTAAAATCAGCTTTGTTAAAAACTGCAGTGATTAGTCATGCTTTTAATGCACTGTATTATTAAAGTACTGTTTATTTATATAGCACATTTTACAGGTCACCCAATGAGCTTATAATGTTCAGTGTTCAGATATTTTTCCATTCTCTCACTCTTTACATTCACACATGTTGTTTGTAGGTAGGGAAACTTAGACAGACACAGGGAGAACATGCAAACTTCACAAAGGCCTGTAAGTAAATAAGTAATCTTATTTATACACCGCCTTTCACAGACCGGAGTCACAAAGCAGTTTACAATTGACTCCACACAGAGATGGAGGCGGGGCCAGTACAGGAAGCACATGCCAGACCTGTTGTACATGTTTTTAGTGGTAGGAGAAACCGGAGCACCTGGAGGAAACCTACGCAGATACAGGGAGAGCATCGAAACTCCACTCAGAAACTCCCTGTTCCGAACGGGATATAAAACCCAGGACCTTTTTGCTGAGATGTGAGTTAGCTAACCACTCAGCCACCGTGCTGCCCAGGCCTGGAGGTGGAATAGAACCCACAAACAAAAGTGCCACAGTGCTGCCCCAACTGTTCCATGGTCCAAACCTGTCCAAATGTCATATCCCCATATCCCTCTCAACATTTTTGGATTCAAAGCTGGGCGACCACAAATGAAAATGGAAAACCGGCTAATTTATGATCTGCAAATGTTCCGTCCGGTCTTTCGTCCTCTCCTTTCATGACTCGTTCTCTACCGGCTCTCCATCCTCCTCCGTGCTCTACCTCGGCTGAACACAAGTGCCTCCGCTCGCTCCGTGCATCACCTTGATTGCCGTAATCACCGAACTATCTTCAAACGACAGTCTGATTGAAGAGCCCTGATTGAATTGAACGGAGAAATAAACACCCACAATGCACTGGCCGTTTTATGCTCCAGCCTCACCATCAGCGCCTTTTCATGAGGTACCCATAAAAGAGCTTTTCGTTCCGTCCGTTTTTATCGTTGACACACGGAGCACTTTCAATCCAAACGTGTCACTTTTCATTTGTATATTTGTCACAGGTAAAAAAATAAGGCTGTATTTCTTGAGGAAATTAGCGATGACTTGGCAACAGCCGCGGCCATGTTTATTTCACCTGTTTTATAATTCATTACGGAAGCGTGTTGGGCTGACGGCTTAATGGTAAATGATACGGGACGTGGCAGGCGAGCTCGGGACGGGTGGGTGTAATTTCTGTCACGCCGCGGAGGTCGGTGCCAGCAGATAAAAAATAAAATCAAAGAAGTGTCAAAGAAGGAAGCTGCAGTCGCTGCAGAAGTCAGAAGTCTTTGTGGAGTGACTTTAACGACGGGGAAGTCAGACGTGGAGGTTGCCAGAGTTTGTCCGTGCCAATACCGGCTTGAAAGTAAAAGTTTAATATCAAGTTGGCACAGTTTCACCAAGCAACACAATGGGCTCGTTCGTGAGGCTTTTCTGATATTGTTTGGCGGAGTATGTTTTTGTTTTGTTTGGTAGAGTTGGGTTGTAAATTGTATTGATTCATCCTTTTAGAAAATTGGGAACTGGAGGTGTGTCCGTGTGGATGGGTCTGGGCCTCTCTGCTCAGACAGCTGCCCCCGAACACCCGGATGAAGCGGAAGAAAATGGATGGATATTGTGGGTTTGGATACTTCTTGTTCACAAGCCAGAAGAGAGAGAGAGGGGGAGAGAGTGAGAGAGACAGAGAGAGAAACAGAGAGACAGAAAGAGAAAGAGAGACAGAGACAGAGAGAGGGACAGAGACAGAAAGAGAGTGAGAGAGAAAAAGAGACAGAGAGAGACAGAGAGAGAGACAGAAAGAGAGACAGACAGACACAGAGACAGAGTGAGAGAGAAAGAGAGAGAGACAGAAAGAGAGAGAGAGAGAGAGAGACAGAGAGAGTGACAGAAAGAGAAAGAGAGACAGAGAGAGAGAGGGACAGAGACAGAAAGAGTTAGATAAATGGACAGAGAGAGAGACAGAGAGACACAGAGAGAGAAGGTAAGTAAGTAATGTTTATTTATTTAGCGCATTTTACAGACCAAGGTACAGACCCAAAGCACTTTACAATGTTCAGAGTCAGATATTGTTCCAGTCGTTCCACACACGGTGATGACAGAAGCGAGAGGACAGTACAGAACACAAATACCAAGAACAACGAGAAACATTTCAATATATTTTGGCCAAATGAGGATGTACTCTCTTCTTTTTCAATACATTTAAAAGTTTCTGTCTCCTCCGAATCAAAGCCTCCTTCTCCTAGATCCGACGCATACTTTGACTTCTTATGTTTTGGAACTGTAATCAAAAATAAAATACTTTTATTTTTAATCTGTCACAATATGTTTTGACTGAGAGGACAGACTGTCAAAGCCCACGCCGCTCACTGCTCTCTGCAAACACACTGTGATCATCCGACTTAATTGTCATGAAAGAAGAATCGTGAACTTAGCAGCAGAAGTCGGTGCCAAAAGAGCGGGAAAAGTCACGAGCCTGGCACATCAACGGCTTTTCCCGCTTCACGCTGGCACCGTTTCATCACAAAACACAATGGTGCCTTTTGCGTGGCCTTCCAGACTGACAAGGTTGGCTTCTTTCATCCCTTTGCTTTTTCTTTTTGCTTTTTTTGCTTTTAACAATGTTTGGTCGGCGTCTTTTTGGCGGAGAAAGTTGTCACGCGCCCAGCTCCTCAATCTGAGACACTTGTTTACGGCGCAGATGAGTTCGCTGATGAAAGCTCGGCTCTCTCACTAAAAAATTGGCTGTCTGAAGGCGCGGCGTTCCGGTGTCGGCGAACGAGCTGAAGGCTGACGGGAGCAGGGAGCAGACACGTCCCGGAAACGATCCCAAAGCAGAGAGAAGGAAGTGAGGTACGTGCTGCTGAAGGAGAGAGGTTTGACGGCACGGCTTTATGAAATGTTGTGGAGGTTTTATGAAGAGATCAGCTTCAGCGGCGGGAGGAGTAAGAGTGGGAAAGATGTTAGGATCGTTGGGCAGTTGGATAATTATGGATTTAGAAACCGCTAATCCCGCAGAAGCTAAAGTCTAAAGCTAGCTAAAGTCGTCTGAAGACTAAAGCAAGGTTGTAGCACTTTTACTTATCCTTGTAGGGAGATTCAGCCTCTGCATTTGACCCATTCTGAGGCCACGAGGGCAGGGGGGTCCAAACCTTAGTTTATCAGGCTAGTCCAGGGGCCAACGTCACTGACTGAAAAACGGTATTGACTGGCATCGGGCTGTTCTGAGATTTATGATCTATGACAGAGTTGAAGTTGGCTGAATGACATATGTTTACCATCTTACCAGCTTCATTATTATCATTAACGGAAGTTTGTGACACAATTAAAAACCACGTCAGTACTGTATGTGCATATGAAGTCAACGACACACTGGACTTTAGAGCAAGGTGTGTGTTGGCTGAGCTGAAGTTGGATGGATGACACAGTGAACTTGTGGGTTAGCATGGTAGAGGACCACTTAAACACACATTCACCTGCTGCACACACACATTCACCTGCTGCATACACACATTTACCTGCTGTATACACACATTTTCCTGTTGCATACACTCATTTACCTGCTGCATACACACATTTACCTGCAGCATACACACATTTACCTACTGCATACACTCATTTACCTGCTGCATACACTCATTTACCTGCTGTATACACACATTTACCTGCTGCATACACACATTTACCTGCTGTATACACTCATTTACCTGCTGTATACACACATTTACCTGCTGCATACACACATTTACCTGCTGCATACACACATTTACCTGCTGCATACACACATTTACCTGCTGCACACACACATTTACCTGCTGTACACACACATTTACCTGCTGCATACACACATTTACCTGCTGCATACACACATTTACCTGCTGCATACACTCATTTACCTGCTGTATACACACATTTACCTGCTGCATACACACATTTACCTGCTGCATACACACATTTACCTGCTGCATACACACATTTACCTGCTGCATACACTCATTTACCTGCTGTATACACACATTTACCTGCTGCATACACACATTTACCTGCTGCATACACTCATTTACCTGCTGCATACACACATTTACCTGCTGCATACACACATTTACCTGCTGCACACACACATTTACCTGCTGTACACACACATTTACCTGCTGCATACACACATTTACCTGCTGCATACACACATTTACCTGCTGCATACACTCATTTACCTGCTGTATACACTCATTTACCTGCTGCATACACACATTTACCTGCTGTATACACTCATTTACCTGCTGTATACACACATTTACCTGCTGCATACACACATTTACCTGCTGCATACACACATTTACCTGCTGCATACACACATTTACCTGCTGCACACACACATTTACCTGCTGTACACACACATTTACCTGCTGCATACACACATTTACCTGCTGCATACACACATTTACCTGCTGCATACACTCATTTACCTGCTGTATACACACATTTACCTGCTGCATACACACATTTACCTGCTGCATACACTCATTTACCTGCTGCATACACACATTTACCTGCTGCATACACACATTTACCTGCTGCACACACACATTTACCTGCTGTACACACACATTTACCTGCTGCATACACACATTTACCTGCTGCATACACACATTTACCTGCTGCATACACTCATTTACCTGCTGTATACACACATTTACCTACTGCATACACACATTTACCTGCTGCATACACACATTTACCTGCTGCATCCACACATTCACCTGCTGCATACACACATTTACCTGCTGCAAACACACATTTACACGCTGCATACACACATTTACCTGCTGCATACACACATTTATCTGCTGCATACACACATTTACCTGCTGCATACACACATTTACCTGCTGCATACACACATTTACCTGCTGCATACACACATTTACCTGCTGCATACACACATTTACCTGCTGCATACACACATTTACCTGCTGCACACACACATTTACCTGCTGTAGACACACATTTACCTGCTGCATACACACATTTACCTGCTGCATACACACATTTACCTGCTGCATACACTCATTTACCTGCTGCATACACACATTTACCTGCTGCATACACACATTTACCTGCTGCATACACTCATTTACCTGCTGTATACACTCATTTACCTGCTGCATACACACATTTACCTGCTGTATACACTCATTTACCTGCTGTATACACACATTTACCTGCTGCATACACACATTTACCTGCTGCATACACACATTTACCTGCTGCATACACACATTTACCTGCTGCACACACACATTTACCTGCTGTACACACACATTTACCTGCTGCATACACACATTTACCTGCTGCATACACACATTTACCTGCTGCATACACTCATTTACCTGCTGTATACACACATTTACCTGCTGCATACACACATTTACCTGCTGCATACACTCATTTACCTGCTGCATACACACATTTACCTGCTGCATACACACATTTACCTGCTGCACACACACATTTACCTGCTGTACACACACATTTACCTGCTGCATACACACATTTACCTGCTGCATACACACATTTACCTGCTGCATACACTCATTTACCTGCTGTATACACACATTTACCTACTGCATACACACATTTACCTGCTGCATACACACATTTACCTGCTGCATCCACACATTCACCTGCTGCATACACACATTTACCTGCTGCATACACACATTTACACGCTGCATACACACATTTACCTGCTGCATACACACATTTATCTGCTGCATACACACATTTACCTGCTGCATACACACATTTACCTGCTGCATACACACATTTACCTGCTGCATACACACATTTACCTCAGAAACCTGCTCTGCCTTTGTCAGCAGAGTTCATCTTTGACATCTGTGGCTCATTATTATGTATTTGGTTCATTTTAATTGTAAATTTGGAGCTGCACACTTCCACTCAGGGGTTGTCTCTTTTGTTCCGAGCTGATGCAGGTTTGTTTAAGGACAGTGATGTTCCGGGACATTTAAGGACATACAGTATCTCTGGATCAACGGCTCCAATGTGTTTGTTATGAATGAATTTCCGGTGAATTCTCATCTGTTTTCAGAAAATCGACAACTTCGTAAAGCCCTTGAGACGACTGCTGTTATTATGATTTACTACGATACTTTTACAATGGACTTTTCGAATGATTTTGACTTGGTTTTGTTCTACTTAACTTGTTATCTTGTAGTTTGAGTTTGCTTATTAGCCCCGCCCTAAAGTGATCCACCTGTGTCTACGGTGTTAATTATACCCTGTGCTTTTCCCAAATCGTTGTCCGTCCATTATCTCTGCCCCCTTTGTCCCTGTCCAATTTTTACAATTCTGTATTTTTGTGCTTTTTGTCATTCTGGATTTGAATTTGATTGAATAACATTTGATTTTCAGTCCTGCATATTGGGTTCCCTTTTTCTTTATGTCCCCACGTGACAAAACTAGCTTGAAAAGGCCATGTTGACATTTTTCGTCGATAGAACTGGTCTATATCCGTCTTTCAGGACTATTGTGTTGCCATGTTCCTGTGAGTCACTGCATCTCGCCTCCAGGACGGATCCCGCTGACTCAGTGACATCTTTACTTGGAGATCATGATATATACTGGCGTGATATTGACTGAATACAGATAGACAACACTAACCCCCCAAGCTCAATGAAGCTCAATAGAGAAGTGATGTCGCTCTGTCTCCTATTGACCCACCGCCACGTTGAAAACCTCAGAAACCTTTGTGTCACCCTCTCCATGTGAGCGATAGTATTAAGTAAGTTTGGCACTTTTTATTATTCTGGGATTTCTGTTTTAATATTGTGTGTGTAAATCCAGATATTAGCCATATGGATTGACCAATCACATGCCTTCATTTGTGTGGGACACTCCAGTTTTCCTTAGCAACCATCTTAGCAATTGTTCTGCCTCTTTCATGGAGCAAAGCTAACCCCGTCAGAACAAATGCCCATATCATGAACTTGGCTCCAGCTAGTTTATCTTCAAACACGATGGTGACGTCTGCTCTTGGTCAGTCCACAACAAGGCTGGACTGGTTATGGGTTTGACAAAGACTCTAGACCAGGGGAGTCCAAACTCACTTTGGTCGGGGGCCAGATGGTTGAGGTCAAAAGTATTATTCGACATGAGTTCATATATATTTTCTAGAAATCACAACTGAGGCCGAAAATTGAGAAGAGATGCATTTGCAGACTGTTAAATAACTACTAACTTAACTTCTAAACCTTACATTTTAGAATAGATTCAATGATATGGTTGTTTTCCTGATGGTACACTTATTTAAAATGAGGTACAACATGCCATAGTACAATGCTTCAAGTCAATGTAATAATGATAATTGAAAATCATTTCAGGGGCCACTAAAATTGGTCTTGTGGGCCGGATTTGGCACTAGGGCCTGAGTTTGGACATGCCTGCTCTACAATACAATACAATACAATACAATGCCTGCTCTAGACCAAACCTGTGTAGGAGGCCCAGGTAAATCATCATCTTCAAACTTTGTCAGAAAACAGAGATCTGGATTGCAACTCCTTTCTCGTCCTTTTTGTATATTTCTTTACCAGAATCCAGGCAAAAGAAATCTTGCATCGGTCTGACAGCAGTAGATTGAATGTACAACATGGAGTCTATGCAATATAGAACCTAGAAAGTATTTTTACAGTGTATTTCCAAACTGTCGAACACATACTATCGTTTCTTAGACCTACCTTCCCGACGTATTGATGGTCATTGCCGCCGTATTCCTCCAGCAGGAAAAACTGATTCCACATCCAGCCGCGTTTGGAGCGATGCAGGATTTTCTCATTGTCCGAAACGCCGAAAAAATTCCCAATGTTATTCCCCGGGTTGAACGGAAGGGACGCGCCAGGACACGGGATGCAAATGAGCAGCAGCAGGAGCAGGAAAAGCTGGCTGGACGTCATTGTATCCGTTGGGAACGATACAAAAAAATCACACCTTGTTTTGAACTTCAGACGGACACGATCGGGCTAACCAGCGGCGATTGCAAATTCATTGTATTCCGTTCAGTGGTGAGTTTGGAATCCCTGCGAAAAAGAAGAAAAAAAAGTCAAATTACTGCTTTAATGGAAGATTTTATGGACTTCCAAATGACATCGGGAAAAGGAAAAGCCATGAAAACCGCACACGCACAACAGAAAAGACATTAAAGGCAATGTGTTGGGTTGTTTTGAGTCAAATTGAGGCTCATTTCACAATCAACAAACCCCAGCGTTTTACGATGGCGTCAGTGCTCATAGAAACAGAGCGACGGAATGAGTGGTTTGCATTTGGTGAAATAACCGGAGAGATGATTGCTGCGCCACCTCCAGATGTCACGAGTTGCTTTGAAAAAAGAAGTTGTGGCTACGTCTGTGTAGAGTTCGGCCTGAATTACTTTCCCAAAGCGAAGCGGGTTTTGCGAGGACATGAGATTGGATGCTGCTGTTTTTCTTTTGGGGACTGGGCCTCTGTAATTTTCGGGTTGATTTTAAATGTCGTACATAGAATCGTCCATTTCCTTTCGCTTATTCCCAAGGCTGGGTCGCCGAGGAAGTAGTGTGAGATTTCATTCAAAGGTCGGAAGCAATGAAAAATGGGAGGTATGTTTAAACGATGTCGGCGAGTTCAAAAATGTCTGTACAAAAAGGTTCTACGCTGTGAGGCAATCATGAGGAGGCTTTCAGATTTGCGGTTTTAAAAATGAAATGAATGCAATCTCTTGAAACCTTTGATGAAAACTTGCCACAGAAAGTCAGTAAAACCCAGACAGAAAGTGCACATTTGTAAATTCTGTTCTTTCATGTGTGTTTACTGTAAGGAAGAGATGGCTCTGGGTAAAGGACAATTAGAATATCCAGACACATTGTCCCATCAGACTGTAAATACATTGCGTGTTAAAATGTCCCGATCACAGATATTTCCGAAACCAGTAAGAACTAACTCCATTATTGCTTTGCACACGGCAGAAAAACGGCTTTGGGAAAAT
Organism: Knipowitschia caucasica; assembly: GCA_964034765.1. Taxonomy (NCBI): domain Eukaryota; kingdom Metazoa; phylum Chordata; class Actinopteri; order Gobiiformes; family Gobiidae; genus Knipowitschia; species Knipowitschia caucasica. The sequence goes on from OZ035843.1 coordinate 3,143,950, forward strand.
CCTTCTCCAAATGACTATTTCGTCTCTTGTGCTTGTGGCAAAAACAAACTGTTGTAATCTTTCTAAACTCAATCTCTGCTTTGTTAAAGGTCAGCCTCGAGCCCAGGGCCGCTCAATGTCTATTGTTGAAAAAACAATATTAACAAAATGTCACTTACTACATTTGTGCATGTGTTATATCGTTTCTAAACAGAGCCACTGAAAGTCCACAGTTTGGTCATGCGTTTTGGGCTTGTATCATCCAAAGGACATGGTACAAGCTTGGAGTAGAGCCGCTTCTCACCAAGACGAGCATATGTTTCAGGAGCCTCTTGCGGAGGTCTTCTGGACATTTGCCACAGAGACTAGGCCTCTGAACTGGAGCAGGTCAAACTCAGGCTCGTGGGCCAGATTCAGTCCACAAGACATTTATAATGGCCCCTAAAATTATTTTCAATTATTATTTTTAAATTGTATCGTCTATTTTTTCAGCTAAACAACCACCTTTCATTTATTGTAACATGTTAACGCAGCACAACAGTAGAAGTGAAATAGTTTTAACTTCATATTTGGTCCAGTTTTGGTTCAATCAAAACAATAAACGCATTTTGTTTTCAGAGAAATAACCAGAAATTAATAATGAAACTCATGTCACATAAAAGTCATGTCAAAATACCTTCTTTCTGTTCTTTCGGCCGCGACCAGTTCCTACTTTGCTTACTCTGCACCTGTCCATAATGGGTTCGAGTCCCCTGCACTAGAGCTAGAGTTACTGGGACAACTACATCTATGTCTCTCTCCTCTGGCATCGTCTTTTACCCAGACCACAACACACTGTCTTCTTCTGAAATCTAAACTCATCTCAAGGTCTTTTGCGGATCCCTGAGAGTCGCTTTTTGACTCTTAGGGCTCACGGCTGATTTGCTGAGTGAGGGTGGTTCAATCTTTTTTCACTTTTCTGTCTGAAAAGATGATTCAAAGATGTGAGATAAGCCATAAATATGACAGAACCAAAGTGTTTTAAGAGCAAGAAACTAGTGAAATATATTGTTATGCATAGTAACCCTAACCTCCTCCACCGACTCCCACTGCTGTGTTGGTGGCCGTTGTGTCCTTGGGCAAGACACTTAACCCCACTTCGCCTAAAAGGAGCGCGAAAGTATCAACACACTTCATGCCTCGATGTGTATATGTATTAAGTATCTCTTCTTCTTCTTTGAAAGTTAGACATTCCAGCTTTAGGTCTGCCTGGTCTAAGAAAACAAAAGTCATTTATTCCCAGAACAAAAATAATCACGGCTGCGCAACTTTGTAAATCCCTTGTTTTTCAGTGCGACTCCAACTTTTTGTTATTTTAAACCCAATATTGACACAGTGACAGAATCCTGCTGCCTACAACTGTGATGCGTCGTAATGAACAGGTGCAAAAACACACAGAAAAAACTCCAAAGTGGATTTCTTCAGAGTACGGATAGTTCCACAGGCGCCATCACAGCTGTTGGAAATGTCTGCGCAATTATCGGATCTAAAAACACACAGAGCCCTCCGATAAAAGAACAAAATAAGGGAAATGGTAATTGCTTTGATGGGATTTCACAGTCGGTAAACGTTGACGATTTCGAGTGATCCAGGAATTCATTTAACGACAAAATACAAATGATAAAGATTACAGTGAGTTCAAATACAGTTGGAAATAATCTTGTTTCATTCATGCTGCTCTGAAACTCTGCTGTGTATTCAATGTGTTCCCATTAACAGTCGTTTTTAGCCCCGTTCATGACACTATGAGAATCTTCTGGTACAAACACATCCCCCGACCCTTCTGTCTGAATGCTATTCTTTCAAACACAAGGGCAAATCCTACCACATTTTCTCCAGTGAATATATCTCTGTACTGAGCCTTTCCATTGCATGTTTTTGACCCGACTCAACTTGACACGACTTGGATGAATAAAAGTTTATTTGAACATGGAACAAAAATAACAAAAAAACAATAAATACAAGACGACAACAATGACAACAAAAAGAACATTTCAACAACTAGAAAAAGGCCAAAGCTTGGGACCGGTTCACGGTGGTGCTGGCCTCTCGGAGCAGGAACCTGTTTAGCTCCTGCTTCTTCCTCAGGCCAAGTTCCATTCAATCAAAATTGCTCAACAACAGAAGCCATAGAGTCATAGAGAGAAGGAGATCAGCACTGTCCTTAGACCTCCAAAATGTGCACAATGGGAGGCTGTAGATCCAGGACTGAGGCTGTAGATCCAGGACTGAGGCTATAGATCCAGGACTGAGGCTGTAGACCCAGGACTGAGGCTGTAGATCCAGGACTGAGGCTGTAGACCCAGGACTGAGGCTGTAGATCCAGGACTGAGGCTGTAGATCCAGGACTCAGGCTGTAGAACGAGGACTGAGGCCGTGTGGTTCAGGACTGAGAAGGCTCCCAGTCGGGGCCAAGCTTAGTTCGAGTAAATACTAAACGTGACGTGGTCCGACATTTGTGGCACAACTTTCCTCCAATTATTTTATAATTTTAAATGTGAGGCAAAAGGTGCAGACCACAAAGCTGAGAAATATCCTAAATGTACAGAGCCAGGACTAAACTTATATCAGCTGTTTCCTGCAGAAAAGATAGATTTAGGCGTTTTTATCGCACACAATCTGATGATGAACCCAAACAGGAAGTACTGCTCATATCTCCTGTTGCACTTACAGAACCCTCACCGCAGGATTCTTTTTTGTCACTTTTCCCCCTCCACAAACTTTAAGGGCAACGTATTGTTTGGTGGAAGGACTGGGTTTGCCGAGAAAAGCATTTGGCCGACTGGATAAAAGGACACTGACAATAACAGCCAAATTTAACTTCATTCTTTCCAACAGAGAAAGTAAAAGTGGTTCTGCTGCTTCCTGTTTTTGAAGGTCACGTCTTCTTCCTCAGCGCATCTGTGTTTTGTCTGTTTTAAAAGCACCAATGATTCAGAAATGACACACACACAACATCACAGCCGCCAACAGTCTCTCTGACCGGCTTCAAACTCGTGTCCATCTTAAGTTTGGCAAATAAACTCTGTCGCTGTGTTTCAGTATTAACACATTGACTGCCAGCCATTTTTAATTTTCAAGACCCACAGAAAATGGTGTGGTATGATTTATTATGTGAAATGTAGATTCTAAACGACTGGACTATCTACTTTCATCAGCAAAAATACATCTGCTTCTAGCTAGTTTTGTTCTCCTGTAATATCCAGTCAAATAGAGGGTAAATTGACAGAAACCACCATTCTCAGGTAAATACGTCAAACTGCCATTTTAAAGAAGACGTACTTTGCTAATTCAATTTTATGTCACAACATCGTCCCTCATCAAAGTCAGACTTACAGTTGTTTGTAAATCTATCTATATAACTTTGGGCACAAAAACAAACATTTAGCTCCGCCCCTTCCGTCTAAAAGCTCCTGTTTCAATCCAGTAATAGTATGATGTCATTGTACCGCTATGACATCCGGCTCAAAGCAGTTTCCTGTCTCTTAAACAGAAGTATTTTTCATACATTTTACCATTTCTTGAAAATTTCCAAAATGTACGTTTGGAAATTACTTTATTTACATCGTAGTGGTCCAGCCGGAAAAACAAAACAATTGCTATGTCTCCCCCTGGTGGCAGCACAAGGAGTTACAGGCCAATGGCATTCTTTACCCTCATACTAGTTTGACCATATTTCTTCTACTAAAGATAATATTTTGCATTTTAAAAGATGAAGTCACGTCATACCTGTCAGACCTCTGAAGCTGAGCAGGGCAGGGCTTGGTTAATACTGTGATGGGAGACCTCTGGGAACAGCAGGTGCCACAGTGAGGCGGCTGTAAAGCGCCAAACTGTGGTTGTGTCCTTAGGCAAGACACTTTCCCCACATTAGAATGAGTCTGGTGTGTGTGTGAATGGTTGGTGGTGTGAGGGGCTGATAGCACAGACTGGTGGCCTCGCTTCTGTCAGTGTGCCCCAGGGCAGCTGTGGCTACAGTAGTAATTGGAGTGAATGAATTTTGAAATTGAGCGTCCTGAAAAGCGCTGTATAAAACCAATGCTTTATTATCATTATTATTATTAAGTTAGTATTGGAAATGTCAGTCGAGTCGAGAAGAGACAATAAAAATCGTGTTTAGGAGCCAAATTGCGATTGTATATAATGCCAGAATCACCGACTACCTTCATGTGACCAACCCTCCTGCCTCCGGAGTTAGCAAAGGGTGTGTGAAAGCAAATTAGCAGTAATGGAAGTGTATCCCGCATTGTCAGCTCTGAGCTCTGCAGTTGTCATTTGGAGCATTCCTGTTTCCATGGTGATGTCGATTTTTCTCATTAAAATCTTCCCCGAGTGAGAATCAGCTCTGACACACGCTGGAGTTCTGTGGAGAAGTTGAAGGACTGAAACGAGCGAGGAAAAAGGAGCGCAGTCGATGAAATATTCCTTTAACGTGTAAAATCACACTACACTCAATCAAAAGTGTCTTATTCTGAAACTCCGCATCAGGAGAAATACTCGAGTCCTGTGCACTCACATCTCTGGATGCAGCACGGCTTCTACAGTAAAGGCCTTTTATGTGTTTGAAGTTATTACTCTGCTAATGTAATAACCACATTAGTCCAGTTCTCAGGTCTCTGCACTGGCTTCCTGTGGCTCAGAGAATAGACTTTAAAACAGCTCTGCTTGTTACAAGTCTCTCCATGGCCTCGCACCAAAATATATTAGTGACATGTTAGTCCCATATGAACCAGCCCGGACTCTGAGGAGCACAGGGACTGGACTCCTGCTGGGACTCTGAGGAGCACAGGGACTGGACTCCTGCTGGGACTCTGAGGAGCACAGGGACTGGACTCCTGCTGGGACTCTGAGGAGCACAGGGACTGGACTCCTGCTGGGACTCTGAGGAGCACAGGGACTGGACTCCTGCTGGGACTCTGAGGAGCACAGGGACTGGACTCCTGTTCGTGCCTGGAACAGTCTTCCTGAAGATGTGAGACAGGCCTCCTCTCTGACAATGTTTAAAACCAGGTTAAAGACAGTTCTGTTTAGCTGTGCTACAACTGAGGGATTTTATATTTTTATCTTTATTTTTAATGTTCTGTGATTATTTATGATTTTAATGCTTTCTTGTTTTGTTCAGCACTTTGAATTGCCTTGTGTATGAATTGTGCTATATAAATAAACTTGCCTTGCCTTGCCTAATGCCAGTATAACGCCGGACAAAGGACACTCTGAATATTAGCAACACGAGCATGTGACTGCGGGCTAATGACTTTTCCTGTTATAATCTTCTGTTTGTCCCAAAGAAAGAGACAAATTACAAAATGAAAAAAAGAAAGAGATATGTATAAAATATAGTCCCAGAGTACTTAGAGTAAGTAGGTCATGTTTATTTTTATGACGCATTTTACAGACCAAGGTACAGACCCAAAGCACTTTCCAATGTTCAGAGTCAGATATTGTTCCAATCCTTCCACACACGGTGATGACAGAAGCGAGTCCAGAACACACTGGACCATCAGCTCCAACACCATCCATTCACTCTCTCATTTACATTCAGACCTATTTTACCTATTGTCTTCAGTGGTAAGGGAAACCCGGAGCACCCGGAGGAACCCTACGGGGACCCGACTGGGATTCGAACCCAGGACATTTTGGCTGAGCAGCCAACCAGCCCAGTAGGAGTCCTAGCAGGAGGCCAGTCCCTGTGCTCTTCAGAGTCCCAGCAGGAGGCCAGTCCCTGTGCTCTTCAGAGTCCCAGCAGGAGTCCAGTCCCTGTGCTCCTCAGAGTCCCAGCAGGAGGCCAGTCCCTGTGCTCCTCAGAGTCCCAGCAGGAGGCCAGTCCCTGTGCTCTTCAGAGTCCCAGCAGGAGGCCAGTCCCTGTGCTCTTCAGAGTCCCAGTAGGAGGCCAGTCCCTGTGCTCCTCAGAGTCCCAGCAGGAGGCTGGTCCCTGTGATTGCAGAGTCCGTGTTGGGTCCAAGGGCTTGCATGATATGTTTCCCTTCTATCATTTATTGAACAAAGAGAGGATTTATTGTAACGTGGCCGAAGCATTAGAACTGCTCTCAGCCCATAGGGACAATTAGTGACCCCCAGGGCTCTTTGGAGATTAGATAAGATTAACTTTATTGAGCTCTGATGGAGAAATGTACATGTCACTTTTGGCACAGATAGAATAATAATAATCATAATAATAATAATAATAATAAATCGGTTTCATATAGCGGTTTTTTGGACACTCAAAGACGCTCATTATTCATTCTCTCCAAACACGGTGGTGATAAACTACTACTGTAGCCACAGTTGCCCTGGGGCACACTGACAGAAGCGAGGCACTCTGATTGTGCAAAAGACAGAAGTGTGCAACATGTTAAAGGTTCAGGATTTCATTATGTACAAAAAACAAGTGGCAATAGCAGTTTTTTGTTCAGAATGCTCTCGAATGCTTTCTAACTTGACATTATGAATGCATTTTTTTCTCTCAGTACTTTAAAGGTGAAAAAAATAAAAAATAAAACACAACTTATAACTAACAATTGTCCAAAGTAGTCCCTCAGCAGATCCTACTTCTGATCCCTGCTGGTCCTGATCCGTAACCCTTTTCTAAACCTGATTCCAGATTTACGTGTTTGTGTATCGCCTCAATTTAATCCCAACTTTTCTGCAGAATTGCCCACAGCGGGAAAACATTCTGAATCGAAGTCCTTCCATTGTAGCTTTTCATTTTCCAGCCCTCATCCAAAAGTGCTCTTCCGCCGAGAGAGAGAGAGAGAGAGAGAGAGGAATGGGCCACAATACGGAAGACTAGACAAAACGGGTCTTTACTTTGGGGGAGTTCAGCCGAGCGTGAGAAGAACATTTTTCAGATGAGAGACGTGCACTCGGCGGACGCAGCCAGACAGAACCGGTTTGGTATTGTACAGCAGGAGTTTAGAGATGCCGAGAGGAGAGGCTGCATGCGGGAAGAGAAAAAATAAAAATTGTTCAAAATTTGCCGCAGCTGGAGCACCTGTAATCATTAGGACTCAGGACGAACAGAAAGATGATGATTCTCTCTGGTTCTGTCAGAGCAGGCGCTGGATCCACATCTGGGGGTTATTATGCAAAGTAATGTCTTCTAGAAATTTTTGCCGAGCAATTTAAATTCAATAGACTTTTTATTTTGGCAGGCACAGAACAGAGGAATCCTTAAAAGAAAATCTACGCATTAAAACGTAGCATTAAAAGTGCAGAGAAAAGTCTGTCCTGAGTTTAGTTTGGTCAAATGTTGAGTCACTGAAGGTCTAAATGTCGGAGGAAAGAAAATATGAAAGTCTGTTGAAATTGCAGTAGAAGTAGCTTTATGTAAATATGAATATATAAATGTAAATGTCCACTTTATTCATCCCCATCCTGATGACACTAAAGAGGCAGTGGTCGCCGTAGCAACAGCACCCGGGGACCCAACTCCTTATGTTGATGCTCGGCTTGGTCAGGACCAGAGCTGGAGGATTTTACTTATTGTACATGTTTTATAGTGGCAGGAGAAACCGGAGCACCTGGAAGAAACCTGCACAGAAACATGAGGAGAACACGCAAACTCCACTCAGAAAGACCCTGCTATAACCGGGCTTCGAACCCATTATCTTCTTGCTGAGAAGCGAGAGTGCTAACTATTCAGCCACTGTGCCACTCTTTCTCCTGTTTTGCTCCTTGTAAATAGAATGCCTAGTAATAATAATAAAAAGTAAACTAAAGCCTTGTTCAGATGTATTTTCTATGGACAGATGTGTCGACCTCTTAACCCTTTAACATTCACTCCTTGAAGAAAACTATGCACAATTTTTGGGATTTTATAAGATTTTCACATTTTAATTAGTTTTTTTTTAACCCCTATTTTTTCTTTGGTTGAGATGCAGTTTGATGGTAAAAGTGCGATGCCCCAAATAAGTATATCTCAGTTCCAAGCTTCCAAGCAAGTATAGAGTGAGTCATATATAAGGTGATGGTCGAGGAAAACCGTTAAATGTTGGTTCAGTTGTGTTGTTTTTTGCACATTTTGATCCACAGTTAAGGTCTATACAAACACACAACCTTCCTTCCTCAAACACAAACATACCATGAACTAAAATGTAGACCTTGTTTAAACCAATACTTTAGAAGTGCCTTGTTCGCTCCGCATGTCATTGCCGCTTGCTTGTCCTCAGCAGGATGTCCAAATATGGGCAAACACGGATTGATGAATAATGCATGCTCTTTTGGGGACTTAATCCTGCTAAATCGGCGCGCTCCTCCGTCTTGAAGAGTGTGTTTAGCGGCTTTTGTGGAGGTTCAGGGCTGGAGTTGACAAGCGTGTGTATAGCATTTCCCCCCGGGGCCGCAAACTAATGCTAACGCTATAATCCCCCATCTTTGTGTTCACATTCTGCCTCCGATGTCAGCCAACACACCATGGCTCTGCATAGTTAGCATCCCAGAACTTGTACCTCGTTTGTTATAGCTTTAAACTTGTCATTTTCAGACAGAAATTGCAACTACTTCCAAATCTGTGACTATTATGGCATTGTTTATTGGGCTGCTGCGATTAGTGGGGTTCTCATCGTAGTAAAATGGTTTTCATGGATGAAGAATTATAACACGTAAAGGTCACGTTAGAACAAAGAGTTCCACATTTTCAACATAATACATGCTGGAGGGACTTTGTCTGAGTGGAAATGGTAATCAATGTACCATTTGACTAAAATTTTTCCATAGGTTCGGGTTTCCTTTCAGATCAATCCAATTCAATGTATTCTTGTGTCGTCCTAAATCACAATAGTAAAATAAATCTCGAAGGACTCAACACAACCATTGAATTCGCCAACACAGATCAGAGAATCAAACGGGTCAAACACATAGAGCCATTGGTCCATGAGAATACCAGTGTCCATAAATGTTGATTAATGTCCGTAGATTTCACCTGTCGCTCTACTCCAAAAATACAGGATATTCCATGATCAATATGTTGCGGCTAATAATATTATGTTTGTATTCATACTTCAGGATTATTCAAATACTCTTACTCTGGGCCAGATACTCTGCGTTCTCCCAAATTCCCGCCGTTAACCACAGAGGAAGCAGAAACACGATGCTACTGCCAGCTCTTACACAAAAGTCCAGTGAAACAAAAAGCCTCGTCACATACTCGAGGGAAGACACGTGACAGATGGAGCAATTAGTCATGAATTTGTAAAGTACATTTTATACTATACGCACTTAAAACACATATCAGCAGTAAATGGAAACGGTTTAATCTAGTTTTTAGCTCGGTCAGAGTGCGGGTCTGTCTCATAACGGTGTGTGTCTGTTATGTTACCAGTCTCTCCCAGATGACCAGCAGGAGGCGCTATATGCAAGACTGGCCTTCCCATTGGGTCTGCAGTATGCTAGCATCTTGTTTGCTTATTGTGTTTGAGCTGAATATGATTGAAAACAGTTGTTTAAGCAAGACATGCAAACAGACACACAGGCAGGCACACAGACAGGTACACAGACAGGTACACGGACAGGCACACAGACAGATACACAGACAGGCACACAGACAGGCACACAGACAGGCACACAGACAGGTACACAGACAGGTACACAGACAGGCACACAGACAGGCACACAGACAGGCACACAGACAGGCACACAGACAGACACACAGACAGACACACAGACAGGCACACAGACAGGCACACAGACAGGTACACAGACAGGCACACAGACAGGTACACAGACAGGCACACAGACAGGCACACAGACAGGTACACAGACAGGCACACAGACAGACACACAGACAGGTACACAGACAGGCACACAGACAGGCACACAGACAGGCACACAGGCAGGTACACAGACAGGTACACAGACAGGCACACAGACAGGTACACAGACAGACACACAGACAGGCACACAGACAGGCACACAGACAGACACACAGACAGGCACACAGACAGACACACAGACAGGCACACAGACAGGCACACAGACAGGCACACAGACAGGCACACAGACAGGTACACAGACAGGTACACAGACAGGCACACAGACAGGCACACAGACAGGTACACAGACAGGCACACAGACAGACACACAGACAGGTACACAGACAGGCATACAGACAGGCACACAGACAGGCACACAGACAGGTACACAGACAGGCACATAGACAGGTACACAGACAGGTACACAGACAGGCACACAGACAGGCACACAGACAGGTACACAGACAGGCACACAGACAGGTACACAGACAGGCATACAGACAGGCACACAGACAGGCACACAGGCAGGTACACAGACAGGTACACAGACAGGCACACAGACAGATACACAGACAGGCACACAGGCAGACACACAGACAGGTACACAGACAGGCACACAGACAGGCACACAGACAGGTACACAGACAGGCACACAGACAGGCACACAGACAGGCACACAGACAGGCACACAGACAGGTACACAGACAGGTACACAGACAGATACACAGACAGATACACAGACAGGCACACAGGCAGACACACAGACAGGTACACAGACAGGCACACAGACAGGCACACAGACAGGTACACAGACAGGCACACAGACAGGTACACAGACAGGCACACAGACAGGCACACAGACAGGCACACAGACAGGTACACAGACAGGCACACAGACAGACACACAGACAGGCGCGAAACACAACAAAATAAGTAAATTCTCATAAAAGTAAAAATACTTTAATGAGGTTTTCTCTCCCCACCAGTCTAAAACTACAGACTAACATGACCATCTTCAGCAGAGAGCTCAAACAGTGGTTAAGATCCAGACAGACCTGTTCTCACGTTTAAGTTGTATCGTAATTCTTTTGAATGTATTTCATCTTCTGTAATGTGGACTAGTGTTGAAAATTAGCACCTGTGCTATAACTTACAGCAATGCATCTGGTTCCTCCAATTTTATTGTTATGTCCATATTAATTAAATACATAATAACAGCAGGTCAGTGATGAGGCTCTACCACGGCCTCACACAGACAGACACAGATAGACAAAACACACACACACACACACACACAGGGACATACAGATACATTCAGTAGATATAGTAAATATGTAAGTGTGGCTAAACATGAACTCCAACATCTCCTGATTCCCAAAGATGTTTTTGCGTTCCGAGTTAGTGGCTCCTCAGTCCACATGGCTCCCCTCCTGACCCACCGTCGGGGGCCGTCTAAAGTTTGCATAATTGCCAGTTAACCGCAGGGCCGGAGCTTCAAAACCCTGACAGCCATTCATTCACGCTCACTTCATTCAGTACAGTCTATTTAGGACTTGGGCCACCTCCGTATTCGGCTCCTGCGGTGGGTGGAGACGCATTTGCATAGAGTAAAATGAACTGCAATCTGGAACCTAAACGGCTTTTCACGAGTCTTTCCCAGGAGTTTAAAGATCCGTTTCCATTGTGCAGTTCTACTAAAGGCTCTATACTCAGCGACTGGAATCTAAGATCACAAACAAAAAAACAATACAAATGTAAAAATAATAACAATAAAATACCAGTTCATTGTAAATCTGTGATAAGAATAATAAAACACTGGTTATCCGATTGAAAAAAATAAAAATAAAAATATTCCAATAAATCATTGAAATGGTTTAGAATTTGATGAATTGGTTTTTGAAAAGTATCTGGACCAGAACGAGCCAAGATGAGGCTGTGTGACTAGAATTACTACAGCATTCTATGTGTATTTCTAACCTCACGACCAAATGTAGTGTAGCGTTTATGTTTGTTTTTGTTTCAGCTCAGTTTGGGTCAAATCTAGCCTGGTCGTACCACACCATAGTACAAATTACATTTCGTACTAAGGTCTGGATTTGCTCCATTGACTCCGTTAACAGGTGGGAGGGGTTAACTCCTTTTGCAGATTAAAACGATTGGATCTGAGTTTACTGTGACGTATGTAATGAGCCCGAGTGAGTGAGGCCCATGGATCTATAATAATAACAGGATAGAGTATTACTAGCTTAAAGCTGTCCCACCCATGGCCACAGGGGGCGCTGTGGTACTGCAGACTAAATTCATGTGGGCTACCCAGAAAAAGTCCCATAGATCTCAATGTAAATTAAAACAGCTCGACCTCAGCTGACAGAGAACCTGACAGAAAACCTGACAGAAAACCTACAGCTTTTATAAAGGTCAGATGTTGTGTGGATTTTAGTGTCCCTTGTGATCCTGAACTTGTTTTCTTCTTAAATCCTTCGGTTTTCTTTAAATCCACACTTTACTGCCACAAACTCTGCTCCCTGCCTTCCCGCTCTGGCTCCGCTCTTCCACTGCTCTGATGATCAGTCAGAGAAAGATGGCTGCTCCTTCAACACAGATACGGCCTTGATCTTTCAGCGGGGGCTTCAGGCAAAGTGGGGTTAAGTGTCTTGCCCAGGGACACACAACGACAGCAGACATCAGTGGGAGCAGATGACATGGCCTGTGGTGGGATCGAACCCACAAAGACCAATGCTCTACCAACTGAGCCACTGTTCCCCCTATAATAACTAAATAATATAGAATTCCTGTTTGAATGACCACAAACATCCATCGCATGAGTTCTTTAAGCCCCATGACATAAACACACTGTGGACATAAGCCCTGCGCTGTGATTGGCTGTGTCTCGGGGTATCTCTGAGTGGGTCTAATGAAGTGTGTGGGCCGCAGTTCTGTGGACGACGCCGCGGACCTAATGCTTAATAGGCTCAAACACATCAAAGATTAATACCCAGAATGCCATTAGAACCAAGGACAGCTCCGAATGATAATTAGAAAATGCAATCACAAGCATCAGACCAGAGTAATTGGGAGGCGGCCTTCTGTGATTTGAGAAATGCAGGCGTCATGTTCATAATACAGCAGCGACGGAGGATGTGAGGAATGAGGGCAAGTTTATTTGTGCTGCGCGGTTTATAACAGGCGTGGACTCGGGTCGTGAGTTTGACGACTTTAGACTCGACTTGACTAAGTAAAAAAAGACTCGATCCATAACTGTGACTTTCACCTGGATTTGTGCTGATTGACTTTCCATAAAAACTTCAAAAATATTACAAATCTTGGTGGGGTTAAGACCACAGAGAAGGCCCTGTGCTCTGGGGTTAAGACCACAGAGAAGGCCCTGTGCTCTTGGTTTGAGACCACAGAGAAGGCCCTGTGCTCTGGGTTTGAGACCACAGAGAAGGCCCTGTGCTCTTGGTTTGAGACCACAGAGAAGGCCCTGTGCTCTGGGTTTGAGACAACAGAGAAGGCCCTGTGCTCTGGGGTTAAGACCACAGAGAAGGCCCTGTGCTCTTGGTTTGAGACCACAGAGAAGGCCCTGTGCTCTGGGTTTGAGACCACAGAGAAGGCCCTGTGCTCTGGGTTTGAGACCACAGAGAAGGCCCTGTGCTCTGGGGTTAAGACCACAGAGAAGGCCCTGTGCTCTGGGTTTGAGACCACAGAGAAGGCCCTGTGCTCTTGGTTTGAGACCACAGAGAAGGCCCTGTGCTCTGGGTTTGAGACCACAGAGAAGGCCCTGTGCTCTGGGTTTGAGACCACAGAGAAGGCCCTGTGCTCTGGGTTTGAGACCACAGAGAAGGCCCTGTGCTCTGGGTTTGAGACCACAGAGAAGGCCCTGTGCTCTGGGTTTGAGACCACAGAGAAGGCCCTGTGCTCTGGGTTTGAGACCACAGAGAAGGCCCTGTGCTCTGGGTTTGAGACCACAGAGAAGGCCCTGTGCTCTGGGTTTAAGACCACAGACAAGGCCCTGTGCTCTGGGTTTTTTACAGTACCTTGGAAATCACACTAAACTCACCAAAGAGAACGTCTAGAGTTACATAACAACAATGAAAAGTTATTTATTACCAACATTGAAGCTGTAACAGAAACGACTGTGTCCAGTTTACATCTGTATCACTTTAATATTTGTCTCCTCTTCCATTTCAAAAAGCACCTGCTGAAAAAAGGCGATTTTTATCAAAACAGACCAACAATAAGTCCTGTTTTAAAATGACACAGTTCAATGGAAGTAAGGGATACATACACACACACGCACACACACCATCAGTGGAAAAACCCGCAGTGCTGACTTCAGAAAACCTCCAAAATAGCAAAACATAATAATACCATCATCTGTATCGCCGCTCGCTTTGAAAGGCCGCTGTAGCCATTATGCAGAAAGCTGTTTGCAGAAATGCGTTTTGGCGAAGGGCAACACACCACTGTACCATTTCTGCTGAATAAGTCCGTCTTTGATCACGAATAAGAACTCAGGAAAAACGTCTCGGCTTGCACTTAAGTCTGCGTGGATTTGTCCTCGCACGCGGAGGGGGAAGTGAACTAAGCATTTTTTTTCTCCCGGGCTGCACAATAATTATAGGTGCGTGGAGCAGCAGAAACGGGGAATAAGGATTACAGCGGCTCAGAATGCAACGCTGGTTTGTACCGAGCCCGGGAGAGCGCCTGAATGCACCACGGAGCGTCCTCGTCTCCACGTTACAGGACTCAGAGTGTGGTTTTAGCTACGTCCATGCTCGGGCTGGAAGCTATTGATTAACCCCAACAATCAATCCAACCCACTTTATTTAAACAGCACATTTTATAAAACTAGTTTCCAAAGTGCTGCACGGAGATAAAATCAATACATTTAAATATGCACAAAGTAAAAACAACACAAATTTAATAATAAAAACAATAAAATACCAGTTAATTGTAAACCTGTGATAAGAATAATAAAATACTGGTTATCCGATTGAAAAAAATAAAAATAAAAAATATTCAAAAAATTATTGAAATGGTTCAGAATTTGATGAATTGGTTTTTGAAAAGTATCTGGACCAGAACGAGCCAAGATGAGGCTGTGTGACTTGAATTACTACAGAATTCTAGGTGTATTTCTAATCTCATGACCAAATGTGGTGTAGCGTTTATGTTTGCTGTTGTTTCAGCTCAGTTTGGGTCAAATCTAGCCTGGTCGTACCACACCATAGTACAAATTACATTTGGTACTAAGGTCTGGATTTGCTCCATTGACTCCGTTAACAGGTGGGAGGGGCTAACTCCTTTTGCAGATTGAAACCATTGGATCTGAGTTTACTGTGACGTTTGTAATTCACCCGAGTGAATGAGGCGCATTTAGCATTTAGCCTAGCTTTAGCATTTAGCTTTAGCCATCTCCTTTGCCACATTCCTCTTGTTCCGGCCTCAATTTCTTGATAGAACCAGACCAGAATACTTTATTGCATTTTTCGCCAAACTACAACCTGACATCTAACTACAACACCCGCCTCCCTCGCTCTCTGATTGGTCGGATGGAATTCTACTGATTGTAATCGTAAACACAGGGACTAGACCCAGACGTTACATGCAGGACATGATGATTGAGCGCAGTATACGGATGGATAAGACCAGGGTAGGTCAAATGTGTAAGAAAGACTTAGACTAGAAAGATTCTCCTGATATTCCTGGGTTCGAATCCTGGTCGGAAAAGGGTCCTTCTGAGTGGAGTTTACATGTTCTCCCCGTGCCTGCGTGGGTTACCTCTGGGTGCTCCGGTTTCCTCTACCACTAAAAACATGTACAATAGGTCTGAATGTAATGTAATGTAATGAGTGAGTGGATGGAGTTGGTCAGGGCTTTGATGTTCGGCTGTGTGTGAATGCAAAAATATCGGATTTCTGAACATTGTAAAGCACTTTGGGTGAACGTGGTCTGTACAATGCGCCATATAAATAAACATGACATACTTACATATTCACCTAAATATGTGATTATCAGCAGGAACCTTTGGGACAAATTGGTACCAACAACTTTTCAGTCTGTGCCATAATCAAAAATACCCTCAAGTCTATTAAGTATCGCCCCTTAAATTGCTTTTTGGAAGACTCCAGCAGTCCATTGTTGTTCTTTTCACCTCTGTGACTTCAATTAGACCGTGCCATGTTAGATTTTGATAGAAGACGGTTGAAGAGAATGCATCATTAACACTTCTTGTACGAGACAGCTCTGCCGCTTGTTTTTAGTCAATGCTTAAAGCTGGAGTTCCAACTAATGCGACTTTTTCTTGTGTTGGAACTGTCTGATTCTCTCATCTGTTGTTGGCAAATCGACAACTATGTCTGAGGCGACTGCTGTTGTGATTCAGGGCTACACAAAAATTGAATGAATTGATGATTATTAAAATATGTTGTTTCTCTCATCAGAAAGAGGCGTGTACAGAAAAACCTGTCCAAAACATCTTATCACACGTTTACGAAAGAGCCCTGAGAGTCAATATTTGCTGCTTTGGTCTGATTGTGTGAGGTCCTCTCTTTCCCCAGGCCACAGGGATCAATACAACATATATTTAAATACGCCTTTTAAAAACACAGATCAAGAAAAAGTCTAGCAGAATGTGATTTTAGAGATTTGACTTGCTAAAACCACGTACAGTATTAAAATGATAATATTCTTAGTGTGTCGTCTGAAACTTAGGTACCCTTGCTTTAACCCATTATGCATGTACATAAGACACAGTGCGTGTATATATTTAAATCTTACAGTGATTCTCATTATTTTCAACATTAGAACACAAATTTGTGTCAAAACACTAAGTACGACAGAGAAAGGAGCCTGATCGTTCGCCATCAAAACTCTAACGGCCAATTTTATTTTAAACGTGTCCAAATCTGCTTTTATCTGCCCATTAGGAAAATACTGCATTTGTAGCCGTTTAATTACTGTATAATATGTGCCAACGACTGCTTTTGTGGGTCCACTTTTGAGACACGCATTACCATAAAGGAGCATATTTCCCATCTTGAGATCTGTAAATGGAACGCAGTGCTTTCAAGTGGCTAAATGCCTGAAAGTATAAGTGCCCGTCTCCGTCTGAATACTTTGATTATTGAATTTCACAATCGGCATCAACCAAGCAGTCTGAGCGAGATGTCAGAGTTCACCAGAAATGCTGAAGAAACTAAAACTGAAGAATCTAATCAGTGCGATAGCTGAAAGATGTATTTACTTTTACATAAATGGGTACATTAGATGGACAAACTTTGAAAACTCCATGTAACTGGTTCTATTCTTGCAACAGTCTGGTTCCTATCACTGGATTTATTTGACAGCAAAAAGTTATGTACTCCAGCTTTAAAAAAGGCCACATGTAAATAATAAAAATGAATGGGTTTATAAAGGGATTTTCAGGACACCCAAAGACAATTCACATGAACTACCACTACCACTGCCGCCTGCTGTTCCCAGAGGTCTCCCATCACAGTACTAACCAAGCCCTGCCTTGCTTAGCTTCAAAGGTCTGACGGGATCTGGCTTCCACATGCAAGTACGGCCACGAATGGACAAATGTGAGGCTTGGATTTGAGGCTTTTGATCAACTTTCTTCTCTGTGACCAAATAGAAGATGCAAATTACTACATGTTTGTTCAACTGCAAAACTAATACATTTATATATTTGAGATTAATACAACTTTTCTCTCAAATACAATGTTTTTGGGATGATCCAACTTGCTTCACTCCTGCAGCAGAAATATCTGTTGGTAAAGCTCCCATGAGTTCCCAAAACACAATGGAATCGAATGATGTGCTTAAGTCTGTCTGGGAGGAAGAATGGTCAAAAACCACCGTTTGGGAAAACATAAAAGAAGTGATCTAGCTTCAATTATTGCATCTTCCCCTCAAGTAGAATGATATTTGGACAAGTTGTGTAAAAGTTTCTGCCAATTATGTGTTTGTTTAGTGTGTCTATTGACAAAAAGCTCAGCACTAATTTAAGAAAAGCAGTGTTGATAAAGCTCTGCTAACGAAACAGCTGCAAAATATAATAGTTTTACTTAAAAAACTGAACAAAATGAGATTTCTCAGTTGGAATGAGATGTTTTCACTTTCTTTCTGACTGTGATAAATACAACTACAATCCCATTTTTTTTTTCTCGTGCAGTCAAAATATACTCAAATACAAAAATTCCATCAGGTCTCCCAGGTTTCTTGGCGACAGGCCCGACCACACTTAAAAACATGCATTCATGTTTCAAAGCAACTTCAAAATCTAGGTCCAGTCTCCAGAGTTGGTGATTTCTGCAGCCTGCTTCCCCCGGACCAAAGAGCCGGCTGCCTCCAGGGCGGAATGAATAATTAAAATTAACCACATTTGGCTCCAAAGTGGCGTCCGTACAGGGGCGAGCGATCGGCGGGACAAACACGGTACAGTGACGAGTGAAGGTCATGACGGAGGCGCGGTGATTGCTGCCCGGCATCTGACCGTTTGTCCATGCGGTGGATTAATGCCGAGAGGGGGTCATATTTTCTCACCAATTTAACAAGGTTGCTGCAAGAAAGCGGCTTGATTGGCACTTTGAGTATCCCTGCTGATTGCAACACTGCTATTGACAAGCCATCAGCACACACACACACACACACACTGAGACACGTACACACACACACACACACACAAGCCTGTACACCCACTGTCCAATTCATAGGCTGCAGTTGCAATTCTGGCCACATGGAGGAGCCCTAGTCCTTTCCCTTCACTCAGAGCCGCCATAAGCAGTCGGGTGGCAGACCTCAGCAAGCTTTACTCATGTTTTGAAATCCTCTAAGCAATTTTGTGATACACTGAACACTTCCACGCTCAAAAGCTCTTTCAAAACGTAGGGACAGCTTGCTTTGTCGGGGCATGCATCAAAACCCACGCTGCGTACTTGTGCGTAAGTGCAGTTTTTGACGTGGATTTGAGTGTTGGGAGACATGTTTTTGGGAGTTGGAGAAAAGATAGAAAAACATTGTCGGACAAGAAAGCGTGGATTTGATAATGTCAACAAGCAAGAATTGATTTTGATTGGGGGGGGAGGAATAGGAACTCGCGAGGAGCTGAATTCTAATCCACTTCAGCATGCAAAAGGTCACGCCATATCTGACATTAACTCCAAAGTCAAGCAGCTAATTTGCTCGAGACAATATCGCAAGAAAAGCCCGGAGGGGATTGGTGTCACTGCTTTGCGACGCCACTGGAAAGCAAAAAAGCTAAACAGAAAAGTAAGAGAGAGAGAGAGGGAAGAAGGAGAGAATGGAAAGAGGAGAGGATTAACTTTGAGTTGCACATGGCACAGACGAGTGGAGCTTATACTGCCCTGCTCCCGCTTCATGATAAACGGCATCATGCGTTTTCCCCGCCGATAGGAACGCTACAGTGGCTCTCCATCAAAAATCTGCCCACCGGCACAAGCCAGCCATTTGCTTGGACTCGCACACACACAGCAGGCTATCGTCCACAAGAAACATGCCCAGAGATAAGCCCGAAACTTAATCTAGTTTGCTTTCAAAACGACAGGATTTTAGAGCAGTTTGACAGGCGATTTGCATGCACGAAAATGGGCTTTTTTGACAGTGGAATTGAGGGACACACTTCGACTTCTTCATTCGTGAATCTCCCTCCAGCCAAAAAGAATCAGCTGACTAAAGTTGACATTTAAGACTAGATGGATGACATTTTGTCCTCTAACCTTGGGCATAAACAGGACATAGATCCAAATGGCTGTCTCTAAATGCTAAAGACTTCATTTCGCTGCATGCATAAGTTACGTTTAATTATATTTCTTGTAGTTTGGAGGTTGGCAATGTTGTGCAAAGACATGGAAATGCCACTTTTAGAAGAGTAGAAAGGGGTAGTTGATTAGCCTGCGTTATTCATGAGACTGACAGCCAAGTGGCATTCCCGTAAAGCAGTCGAATGTCTTAAAAAATAATTAAAGATGACAAGACATTGGGATGCGTTTCAAGCATCGGGCGCAGAGGCGAGAGCAATGTGGTCTTTGAAGTTGTCTGTTTCAACATAGGACTGTCGTAGCATCAGCAAAGGGCATGGGCGAGCTTTGAAGCCACACACACACAAAAACAAGAAGTGAGGACGTTAATTAAAGAAGTGGCCGAAGCTGTCAGTTCTGGAAAGAAAAATATATGCAGGAAATAAAAGTTTGGAGAATTAATTTAGCAACACAGATGATAAGCAAAGAAGCTGGGATTCTTTGCTTTAAGATTGACCACTGTCTACATGAGGAGAATTGACAAGCAGTCTGAATTTGTCAACAGATTGATAGAAGGAAGAGACATAATTCAATAAAAAACAGTTGTCATTTCAAATACATGTATGAGCTCTGTGTTACAGTATAATTCCACTCTAATAATGATGTCAATACACAAGCAGAACCCATTGCCAACCCTTTAGGATTGACCAAATCACCAATTACAGCCTGATACAAGAGCTGTCAGCTTTCAGAACCTGCCTTAAATTAGAATTCCAGACTTGTAGCCTGATAATGCTATGCCAGAAAAGCAATTGAGCAACCGACATCACCTTTTGATCTTGCCCAATGCAGACAATATCAACTCACTCCTGCCTCAAACGCTTCTCGAATCCTAAGTCGAAAGCAAAAGTTGCGTCTCTAGATTCGCTTCCCTCGATCCGGCAAAAAAAAAAAAAAACACACACACACAAGAATGCCTCGCTTTGAGTGACGCAAAACAGGAACGAAGCAAGAAGTCTGCTTACCTTAGCCTCAACTATTGCCGGTGTTAGCATCCATGCGCGCAGCCGTTATGCCTCGTCTTGGGTTACGGACTACATTCCAAGCCCGGCGATGTGCAGAGCGGCTCGGAGAGTTGTGGCGTGTGTGTGTGTATGCTTTCTCCAGCCTCCCTCCCTCCCTTCCTCTCTCTCTCTCTCCTTCTCCCTCTCTCTCCTGTGTCGTTCGGTAGCATCACTTTTGGCGTTGCATGGCAGGGCGGCTGGAACCGAGGCTCCGCTCCTGATTGGCTGCCATTCACAAGTTGGCGATAAAGAAGAGGAGAGCGAGAAGGAGGAGGATGGGTCGAAAACAGGGGAGCACAGAGAAAAGGCTCCAATGGACTGGTGGGTTTCAGATGGTTGTTCTAAGTCATTCTGACAAGGTGAAATTTAATCTACTTGGCAATGCAATATCTAGTCTTGAAATCAGGTTTTTATTCAAGAAGTTTTACAGGAGGACAAAATGACAAATGATGCATTGAACTTAAAGCTGGATATGTTTTATCTTGAAAGAACCTATTTGTAGTTTTGGAGCTGAGGGCTGAGTGATGGTGGTCCCCTCTTTGTCTGTAAAAAGCTGATCTAAAGATGGGAAAGAGCCCAAAAAGGCCTGCAGGTGAAAACTAGTGATAAAACCAAACTGTTTTGAGACCGAGGTGGAGTCAAACTATATATATTTTTTTGTACAGTAGTTCTAAAAAGTCAGATACCCCAACTCCAAGATGTGTGTGTTTGAAGTTATGGGCTTATTCCCCCCAGCATGTCAATGAATAAATGTAGTATTTTACTATTTGATTCATAAATACTTTTCATATTGCAGGTGTAGAAGTTTAGAATTTGTTTGTATTAGTCAATATTACACTATAGTTCTCACACAAACACAATGCAATATTAATGAGAAAAGAAAAGTTAATCCAGTAATAATATTGTTAATCTAAATAATGTGACCGTTGTGTCCAGTGGTTACACACTTAAACAGTTTAATCAATAATTGACATTTTGGGGCGCATGAACTTAGTGGGTTTGTTTTGGGGATGTTTAATGGAAAATAAAAATAAAAACCTAAAAAATATCAATTATATTACAAACACTTGTAGTAGCAGTAGTTGTAGTAGTGGGAGAGTGTGTTGGGTCGGAGATTATTGGTGTGTATGCGTGTGCGTGCATGCGTGTGTGTGTGTGTGTCTTGTCTTACACCAGTGTATATTGTACTGTGTCACTGATCTACTGTATTGCTTTTGTACAATAATTTCATCATGTTTTTTTTTTTCTGATTGGGGTTTCCTCCCAAAAAAAAAAAAAAAGAAAAAGTGTTGCACAGATTTAAAAATACACACACTGGTCGATCGACATACAACCCCTCAAAAAAAATAACATCTCAAAATATTGAGTTCTTAAACCATTTCAAAGACACACGGCGTGCAGAGGGATGGGTGGGGGAGGGGCAGTGGTTGGGGAGGGATGGGTGGTGGGATGGATGGTGGGATGGATGGTGGGGGGGGTCCTCACATCCAGCGTACATGCCGGGGCCTGGGAGGAGGTAGACAGTGGTTTTCCTGAGAGTTCCCGGGCGGTGGGAGACAGAGTGGATTGATGCGTCATGTGCAGAGACAGCAGAAGAAGAGAGGAGCAGAGGATCAGCGGCTAATGAAGAGGAAGGCAGCTGTGAACGGGGATGCGGTCCGTGCTGTGGCTTAATTAGGGGATCTCCAACATATCAACTCCTAAACGTGTAATTAAAAGACACAAGTTTATGCAAAATCGCTCCTTTTTTTTAATCCCCCCTCCCTTGGATTATAGCACCTCAACTCGTCCTATGTTTATACTAGGGCTGTCAAACGATAAAAATTTTTTAGTTGATTAATCGCATAGTAATGGTGAGTTAACTCACGATTAATCGCATGTTTAACATTCTATTTCAAATCCACTCCAATTGAAGTTAAATGAGATTATCAAATATAATTACCAGTGTTGGGTAAGTTACTTTGAAAAAGTAATTGGTTATAGTTACTAGTTACTTCTTCCAAAAAGTAATTGACTTACTAACTGAGTTACTCCACTATAAAAGTAACTAGTTACCAGTAAAAGTAACTATTGCGTGGTACCGAGCTTTAGCTGGCTGTAATTTAGGATAACTTCTAAGTAGATTAATTGTTGCAACAACCCCACCCTATTTTAGTATGATATGTTAGTTGAGGGAACTGTCCTGCAGGCAAACAGGTATAAGACAGGCCAAGGTGCCATTTAATTAAATTGCATTTATTTGTATCCATTGATCAAACAAACAGATTACAAAACTTGCAATTGAAAGAGACTATTTTAAAATAATTAGTTCCCAAAAACACACACGAGCAACACTCGCGCCTGACAGTCAAGAACCAGGGAGAAAACAGTACGCAGAGCGCGCCTGACAGACAAGAACCAGGGAGAATACAGTACGCAGAGCGCGCCTGACAGACAAGAACCAGGGAAAATACAGTACGCAGAGCGCGCCTGACAGACAAGAACCAGGGAAAATACAGTACGCAGAGCGCGCCTGACAGACAAGAACCAGGGAAAATACAGTACGCAGAGCGCGCCTGACAGACAAGAACCAGGGAAAATACAGTACGCAGAGCGCGCCTGACAGACAAGAACCAGGGAGAATACAGTACGCAGAGCGCGCCTGACAGACAAGAACCAGGGAAAATACAGTACGCAGAGCGCGCCTGACAGACAAGAACCAGGGAAAATGCAGTACGCAGAGCGCGCCTGACAGACAAGAACCAGGGAGAATACAGCACGCAGAGCGCGCCTGACAGACAAGAACCAGGGAGAATACAGCACGCAGAGCGCGCCTGACAGACAAGAACCAGGGAAAATACAGTGCGCAGATGGTGCCTGACAGACAAGAACCAGGGAAAATACAGTACGCAGAGCGCTGAGTATGTGAACGGAGCAATCGCTTGCTGCTGTTATTATAATAGCTAGATCCATGCTTGCAGCCCGTGCAAAGCTCGCACTCACTCACAGCCGCTAACAACAACCAGAGCGGCCACGGAGGAGGCCATCTCACACGCAGCATTCTGAGTGATATTCTTATGGATAAATGGGCGGGTCATTCGGAAATGCGTTAATGCGTTTAAAAAAAAAATAACGCGTTAATAAAAAATGTAATTAACGTGAGTTAACGCGATCATTTTGACAGCCCTACTTTATACTATTATGATTATTACTATTAGTATTATTACTATTAGTATTATTAGTCCCTCTCTTTTCTTTCTCCCCTCTCTCACTACCGGTCAATAAAAGACATTTTTCAACACCCTCAGATACCTATTCAATACACAAAAAGTGAACACGCACATACACACACACACACGCTCGCGCACGCTGAATCCCCCCCCCCCCCTGTCCCCCCTCCTGACCCTATGTAGATGCTTATATGTTTATGTAGGTTCATGTCTAAATGTACTAATGGGTCTATAATGTCTGTGCTGTAATATATTGTATACGCCAAAAAAAATAAAAAATAAATAAAATAAAATCGCTCCTTTTTTTAGATTTGATGCAGGACACGGCGTTGTCCACTCACGGAAACAGACCAGGACCTGTTTAATGCTTCGCTCACTCATGTTTTATTAACATGAAGCTGCTGTGGGACGAGCTGTGGAGATCTATTCCTACTTTTTAATGAATGGCAAGTTTTTTTATTTGTCATACGCAAGGTGAGTAAGTAAGCAATGTTTATTTATTTAGCGCATTTTACAGACCAAGGTACAGACCCAAAGCACTTTCCAATGTTCAGAGTCAGATATTGTTCCAGTCGTTCCACACACGGTGATGACAGAAGCGAGTCCAGAACACACTGGACCATCAGCTCCAACACCATCATTCACTCTCTCATTTACATTCAGACCTATTGTGCATGTTTTTAGTGGAGCACCCGGAGGAAACCTACACTGACACGGGGAGAACATGCAAACTCCACTCAGAAAGACCCTGTTCTGACCGGGATTTGAACCCAGGACCTATCCACTCAGCCAACCGTGCCGCCAAGGTAACCGAAAGCGCTCGACAAAAAATAAAAGAAAAGGGAACCCTGTACAAGTAATAATGTAATATATGTCATGTGTATTTGATGAATGGATTATTGGGATTATTCAAGTCCAAATATGGTTAAAAAAAACTACTTTATGATAATTGTTAGAGTAGAACAACAAAGGACAACAAAGGAAATAGTTGATTTGGTTGTTTTGCAAAAGTCCCCAGTGTCCACGAGACAAGTACATGGATAAAACAAGGTTAAAAATACAGAAATATATCAAACTAAACCAAAAATAATTGTTTCTGTGAAATGCATCAAACTAAAACAGTTTTAGTTCAAGTGTCATTAAAGTGCTCTGTTTGAACTGATAAGAAGATGTTAGTATAACGAGATGTCCTGGGTCTCAGAGAACGATGTCTTCTGCAAGAGGGAAGAAGCTGGAACATGGTTTTTGCAGGGGCCAGAAGAGTGAATTATTATTCTGAGAGCTCAGTTTAAAAGTCTGGATTCATAAAGAACCTCCAGAACAGACAGATCACAGTCCTCTTTCAGAGCGGAGCACCTCTCTGGTCTCATCCTGGTCTCTCTCTGGTCTCTCTGTCTAGTCCGTCTCTCTGGTCTCTTTGGTCTCTCTCTCTCTCTCTTGTCTCTCTCTCTGGTCTCTCTCTCTGGTCTCGCTCTGGTTTCTCTATGGTCTTCCTATGGTCTCTCTTGCTGGTCTCTCGCTGGTCTCTTGTTCTGGTCTCTCTCTCTGGTTTCTTGCTCTCTGGTCACTCTTGCTAGTCTCTCTCTCTGGTCTCTCTCTGGTCTCTCTCTCTGGTCAATCTTGCTAGTCTCTCTCTCTCTGGTCTCTCTCTGGTCTCTCTCTCTGGTCACTCTTGCTAGTCTCTCTCTCTCTGGTCTCTCTCTGGTCTCTCTCTCTCTGGTCTCTCTCTCTGGTCACTCTTGCTAGTCTCTCTCTCTCTGGTCTCTCTCTGGTCTCTCTCTCTCTGGTCTCTCTCTCTGGTCACTCTTGCTAGTCTCTCTCTCTCTGGTCTCTCTCTCTCTGGTCTCTCTCTCTGGTCACTCTTGCTAGTCTCTCTCTCTCTGGTCTCTCTCTCTGGTCAATCTTGCTAGTCTCTCTCTCTCTGGTCTCTCTCTGGTCTCTCTCTCTGGTCACTCTTGCTAGTCTCTCTCTCTCTGGTCTCTCTCTCTGGTCACTCTTGCTAGTCTCTCTCTCTCTGGTCTCTCTCTGGTCTCTCTCTCTGGTCTCTCTCTCTGGTCAATCTTGCTAGTCTCTCTCTCTCTGGTCTCTCTCTGGTCTCTCTCTCTGGTCACTCTTGCTAGTCTCTCTCTCTCTCTGGTCTCTCTCTGGTCTCTCTCGTCTCTCTATTGTCAATCAATACATTCAAAAATATTGCACATGTTTTTAGGGATAAGGGAAACTGTGGCACCTGGAAGAAGCCTATACAGACACGTGGAGAACATGCAAATTCCACACAAAGGCCTGGGAGGTGTAAAAGGGAACTCCAATCCATGGATCCTCGCTCTCGGAACAGTTTGGTTTCACATGAAAAAACCTTTGGTCTCTGTCACATCTTTAGGTCAGATTGTTCAGACAGGAAAGAGAAAAACAGAGGACCACCTTCACTCGACCAATCAGCTCTCAGCTCAGAGCGCGCAAAAGATGAAATGTGTTGTAATGAGACTTTCTTATGGAAAAAACAACATGTGTTATTTATGAAAAAGGCAGCTCAGCTTTGAACTGCCAAAAAACAAAAAAGTGTCAGAATTTTCTTTTGGTTTTTCTTTTTAATGAAGGATTTATTCTGGACTCAGTATAACTTCAAATTGAAATAAGTTTGGTCTGGAATCGAGACGCTTCAAAACTGTTTATGTGGAGATTCAAGTTAAACAAGTTTCAGAACATACGTAGAGGGATCGCTGTGGAACTAAAACTACTTTTTTTTTTTTTTTTTTTTTTAATGTTTTGTATGAATCTCAAATGACTAAATATTCTCAAGTTATAAATGTGGTAAGTGTGGGCGACAGTG
This sequence comes from Knipowitschia caucasica, assembly GCA_964034765.1. Lineage (NCBI taxonomy): Eukaryota > Metazoa > Chordata > Actinopteri > Gobiiformes > Gobiidae > Knipowitschia > Knipowitschia caucasica. Next base: position 3,170,584 of record OZ035843.1, read on the forward strand.
GCTCAATTTGAAGCGCACAGTCCTTGGACCTAATGGTTGTGGGTTCGATCCCGCCACGATCCATGTCATCTGCTGTTGGTGTGTCCCTGGGCAAAACACTTAACCCTTCTTTGCCTGAAGCCCCCACTGGAAGATCACAGCCGTCTCTGTGTTGAAGGAGCAGCCGTCCTCCTGTGGACCCACCACCTGCAGTGAGGGCCTGCTGCTTTGTGATTTGGGTGTAGCATTGATTGACCCCCTCCCCCTTAATTAAGAAATGAAAATGAAATAAAAAATAATTATCAAAACGTATGCATTTTAATTTCAATAGTAATAATAATGCTTTGGTTTTAAACAGCGCTTTTTTGGACCCTCAAAGACTCCTTCCATGTTCAAAGACGGTGGTGATAAACTACTACAGTAGCCACAGCTGCCCTGGGGCACACTGACAGAAGCGAGGCAACCAGTCTGTGCCATCGGCCCCTCCCACCACCACCAACCATTCACACACACACACCAGACAGGGGAAGTGTCTTGCCTAAGGACACAACGACACCAGACATCAGCGGGAGACGGTGGAGAACGTCTTGAACCCACGACCTTCAGGCTCCGAGGCTGTTTACATTTGGGATTCTGGTTCCATCGCCACCGGTTGATGACGACTTCTGCCAATCAGTCATAACATACCACTGTTTTTTACTGCCATTCATTCAAATTCTAAAACCTGAAAAAGTCTAATTTGTTTTTCAGGGTGAGATGATTACAAAGAATGTGGAGTAATTCAGTAGAGAGCAAAAATAAAAGGTAAGAAAAGGAATCAAAATCAATGGCTGCATCCAAAAAACCTTCGAAACACCTTCCTCCTTGTCCTTCATTAAAACTGTAATGAACTTTGTGGCATTTTGTTCGACCAAACCTGATCCGTCCCGTTGTGATGAAGTGTCTGTAATGGAACCATACGCAACGACATATCATAATTTGTGGTTTTGTTATGAATTAATTAAAATGCTTTTATTGGACTGAGGCCATTTCACATTGTGGGCTTTGACAACCTTCACCTTCCTCCTGCCGCGGTGTGGAGAATCTGCAATATTTATCTGTTTAACATTTTTCTACACATAAATGTCTGTGAAAAATCTGTGTATTTACCACAATGTTATGTTTCCACCAGGGTTTGTTTGTGTTTGTTGGGCCCAAAGAGTCTTATAAAAGCTCCCAGGGTTCTCTCTGACAGGTGCATGGAAGAGACAGAATGTTGATGTTTACTTTTACATGATTCTTTCTGATGTTGGAGCAGAAATAGACAATAAATAAAAAGTCAATTTAAAATATGCAACTACAGGCGGAAATTATTTATTATAATTTGTAACTTATTTATGATATAGCTTCAAAATTACGGAGTTACACACAACACTTATAATGGCTTAATATATCTTGTAAATGAAATATCTTGTATAGTCTGTCATATATTAAGCCCAATTTCCACCAGCCAGACGTGGGAAGTTTATAGAACCTGGCCAAGCTGGTATTAAAGTGGCCTGGTCTTACCACACCATCGTACTCATTTCATTTCATACTAAAGTCTGGATTACCTTTTTCATATAGAAACGATTGGATCTGAGTTTACCGTGACGTATATAACGAGCCTGAGTGAGTGAGGAATTTAGCATTTAGCCTGGCTTTAGCATTTAGCCTAGCTTTAGCATTTAGCCTAGCTGTAGCATTTAGCCTAGCTGTAGCCATCTCCTTTGTTACTAACGGAGCCCGTGGGGAGTAGAGCCACAACATCTTTGCTTCAATGACATTTACTAAACATTCCTCTTGCTCCGGCTTCAGTTTCTTGATATTTGGATTGAACTAGAACAGATTATTTTACTATCGCATTCTCCGACAAACTACAACCAGCAAATTCAGCACAAACTCTTGACGTCACCGGCGGCAACCTACAACACCCGCCTCCCCCGCTCTCTGATTGGTCGAAGGGGATTCAACCGAGGAAACTGCAGCCACTAGGATCAGACCCAGACGTACATGTAGGAAATGATCATGGACCAGAGTTTACACATGGTAAGACCAGACGTACATGTAGGAAATGACCATGGACCAGAGTTTACACATGGTAAGACCAGACGTACATGTAGGAAATGACCATGGACCAGAGTTTACACATGGTAAGACCAGACGTACATGTAGGAAATGATCATGGACCAGAGTTTACACATGGTAAGACCAGACGTACATGTAGGAAATGACCATGGACCAGAGTTTACACATGGTAAGACCAGACGTACATGTAGGAAATGACCATGGACCAGAGTTTACACATGGTAAGACCAGACGTACATGTAGGAAATGATCATGGACCAGAGTTTACACATGGTAAGACCAGACGTACATGTAGGAAATGACCATGGACCAGAGTTTACACATGGTAAGACCAGACGTACATGTAGGAAATGATCATGGACCAGAGTTTACACATGGTAAGACCAGACGTACATGTAGGAAATGATCATGGACCAGAGTTTACACATGGTAAGACCAGACGTACATGTAGGAAATGACCATGGACCAGAGTTTACACATGGTAAGACCAGACGTACATGTAGGAGATGATCATGGACCAGAGTTTACACATGGTAAGACCAGACGTACATGTAGGAAATGACCATGGACCAGAGTTTACACATGGTAAGACCAGACGTACATGTAGGAGATGACCATGGACCAGAGTTTACACATGGTAAGACCAGACGTACATGTAGGAGATGATCATGGACCAGAGTTTACACATGGTAAGACCAGACGTACATGTAGGAGATGACCATGGACCAGAGTTTACACATGGTAAGACCAGACGTACATGTAGGAGATGACCATGGACCAGAGTTTACACATGGTAAGACCAGACGTACATGTAGGAGATGATCATGGACCAGAGTTTACACATGGTAAGACCAGACGTACATGTAGGAGATGACCATGGACCAGAGTTTACACATGGTAAGACCAGACGTACATGTAGGAGATGATCATGGACCAGAGTTTACACATTTCTAACTGACTGTGATTGTTGTGGTTACGTTGCTAGGATACAGTACCAGATACTAAAGTCCATTACAAAGAGAACCATGCAGAGTAAAGCTGAGTAGAGTAGAGTAGAGTAGAGTAGAGTAGAGTAGAGTAGAGTAGAGTAGAGCAGAGCAGAGCAGAGCAGAGCAGAGCAGAGCAGAGCAGAGCAGAGCAGAGTAGAGTAGAGTAGAGTAGAGTAGAGTAGAGTAGAGTAGAGTAGAGTAGAGTAGAGTAGAGTAGAGTAGAGTAGAGCAGAGCGGAAATGGAGCATACGTCTCACATTGAAAGTTGAATTACAGAAGTAAATGGAATTTTTAACATTATTCCAAAAGTTCAGAGTTTCAGCTGGAGATTCGAATCAAGATGTTTTAAATATTGAATAATAATTATAGTTTTAGTTAATTGTTTTTTATGTAAATATAATTTGTGACCTCTTGAATTGTTACTGATTGATTGATTTCATTTTGGCGCTCTACTGTCTTTCAGGTCTTCTCTGATACATTCAGAGCTATTTCATGCTTTTGCTGCAAAGCTAACCAACAACTGGCTCCACTCGCGGGTCTAATAAGTCAAAGGAACAGTAGTGAGTGGCTCACTAGAGGCTCCTAAAGAGGTGACCGTGTGATTCCTCTGCGTAAGAGCACCTTCAGTCAGTCTGCCTGGTCCGTTAGAGGCACCAGAGTCTGTTAAACAGCAGCACATACAGGGCTTTTACACAGCACCCAAAGGAATGTATGGTGAACACATACAGCTGCCCTCATTAACTGATGTACGATATGAGTCTTGTAAATAGTGTATTCTTGAACGTGTCAACATTACAGTATAATGTTAGTCTTGATTGATATTGTCTCTGTCTTGTAATTTTGTAATTTTAATGTATTTTAATGTATTTTTAACATCACGGCCAGGGGACTACAGATGAAAAATAGCCTCCTTGGCTGATTCTGGCTTTTTAAACTCATGTTTAATCATGTGTTTTATTAAATTGCATTGTCCCCTTTGAAATAAACTCAACTAAATTAGCTGCTAACTGGCACTATGAACAGTCTTAATGATCAACTGAACATGTGCGGGAAAAGGGCACACGTGATTGGTGCAATGACTGAAAGTGAGGTGGTAAGGCTGACCAATTACAGGCATAATTACTCATTTCACAAACATCTCTCTAAAAACCTTTAAGATTCACCAGAAACTGCATGAGGCCAAACTCTGCTCCGACATTTCTTGAACTCAGAGTTAGTGACCATAGATGAACCATCTGTACGTTTTCAGAGCCTTACATAAGCCCGGGCAGCGGAGAACCGACCAATCACGTGTCAGTCTGAGTGACAGTTGGCTTCCTGCTGCTGCTGCCTTCAAAGAGGCGCTTTTCAAAGGATCGCTTTAAACAAGAATGATGTGTTAAGATGGACTCTGCTGCTGAGCCTCCGCCGGCGCCACGGCAACCACCGTCTCCGGCCGGATTACAACACGTTTGGAGTCTATACAGAAACTATGCAGTATTTGTGCTCGCTCTAGACAAGACAATTTTGGGAATATTTACCTAGATTTTCCATGTTTTACAATGTGAAGAATCTTGTTTTCCATCCGGGATATGGGATGAAAACGTCCATGTAGCGGTCACAGCCGAGTGAATGAGGGCGTCTGGGGTTTGTCTCTTGCCATTGGTGCTAATGTGTGTGTGTGTGTGTTTGTGTGTGTGTGTGTCTGTGTGTGTCAGATGTGCAAATGTGTGTGTGTATCTTTGGGTTTTGTCTCTTGCCATTGGGGTTAGTGTGTGTGTGTGTGTGTGTGTATCATATTGGCTTTTGTCTCTTGCCATTGGTGCTAATGTGTGTGTGTCTCTGTGTGTGTGTGTGTGTGTGTCTGTGTGTCATATTGTTCATTCATTCATTCATTCTCTTCCCCTTAATCCATTTCTGGGTCGGGGGGATGGCAGTCAGAGCTGCACCCAGTTCACAGAGCACCAGCCCCTCACTGATCCTCCTGCAGGTGCTGAGTCCACAGGAGCCTTGATCTTCCAGCGGAGGCTTCAGGCAAAGTGGGGTTAAGAGTCTTGCCCAAAGACATAACAACAGCAGTCATCAGTGGGAGTCATGAAGTAGGTCTTATGGTGGGCTCAAACCACTGCAATACCCCCCCGGGCCGATGGGGGTGGACCCGGAATAAGAATTAGCCAATGCTAACATATAGCATTGGCAGACCTCTCGAAAACGTCTTTACAGGATGGACCAAAAGTTGTCTCTTGGCCCAAAACTCCGTTCCACATGTGTGTCAATGCTGAGGGGAGTGTTTTGGTCCACTCTAGTTTACTTGATGTGAATTTTTGAAGTCTCTCGTTCAAATGAATGGAGCTGCTCCGGCTGACGCTTGCGCAGATGCGTTTTTTCACAATTTTCTTGTGGGCGGAACCACTCGCGGCCATTTTGGATAGCTCCAGTAGAGCAACATTTTTGGCCCATTTGTTAGAACGGTGGAGATAGGCGTGACTCTGTCCATTGTTTTTTACAGCCTATGCCTCAAACCCACAACCTTCAGGCTCAAAGGCCAATGCTCTGCCAACTGAGCCACTGTCGTCTCTTATTATTGTCTTGCTGTTGGTGCTAATGTGTGTGTGTCTGTGTGCCATATTGGGTTGTGTGTTTTGTTGGAGTGTATTGAGGTTTTATTGTATTGTATGTGTTGGAACGGATTTGTGAGAGTTTTCAGTATAATCGACAAACTGGTCATTATTTGGCTACTTTCTCACAATGTAGAAATGTACATTTGGCACAGACAGAATCACTCAGGGTTTTGTAAATACTGCAGTCATGTGCAATGTGCAACTTCAGAAAGTCCACTGAATGTAACTTTACCAACTTAGTATCTACTTATTATCCTGAATAAGTGTGGTGACAGTGGCTCAGTTGGTAGAGAATTGGCCTTTGAGCTTGAAGGTTGTGGGTTTGAGCCCACCGTAAGACCTACTTCAGGTCTCCCACTGATAACTGCTGTCATTGTGTCCTCGGGCAAGACAGTTAACCCCACTTTTTCTGAAGCCCCCGCTGAACGGACTCAGCACCTGCAGGAGGATCAGTGAGGGGCTGGTGCTCTGTGGACTGGGTGCAGCTCTGACTGCCACCCCCCCGACCCAGAAATGGATTAAAGGGAAGAAAATGGATGGATGGTATCCTAAATATAACTTTGCACTATATAAACAGAGATTTTTTTGATTGATTGATACTGAAGCATTTGCAGCTGTGTGTGCTCCCGTGTCTCTTACCACTGTCCTGTCTGTGCGCTGCAACAATGACATTTCCAGACCGTGTGATGAATGAAGGATCTCTAATCTTATCAAATAATAGCCCTTGTTATTCAGTTTAGCGATTAAGCTGTTACGAAGAGCAATACGTGCATCATTTGACCACGTTCAGTTTTCTATTTGTATTAGCAAATGTGTTTTGGTCGTCTAAACCCACAACATGAGATTTTTACTCTAGTGCGACTTATATATGTTTTTTCATTCTTCATTATGCATTTCCGGCTGGTGCGACTTATATACACTCCCGAACTACGGTACATATCAAGTGTAATTAAAACACTGATAATTGATGCATGGAAGGGATGTACTGAAAACATAAGGTACATGAGAACGTTTGATGGAATTCTTGACGTGACTAAACTGGTTGTGGATGTAAAGTTGCGTACCCCAGCTTTAATCGTTATCAGCTTCATAATATATAAACTAAGTCTTTTCCATTCTAACAAGTCAAAGTGCCTTGGCCTCATTATTTTATTCTATCTTGGCCACACAGCAGGTTTTCTGAAATGAGAAAAATAATATATAACATATAGTATATCATATGGTGTATATATAGTGTATAATTATTCATGTGTATAATTATAAAGCTGGATAAATGGTTGACTCTAAAGTACAGACACAGGCAGATAGTGCACCGTGTGAGTGTGTCATTGGGCAAGACACTTCACCCACTTCACCCTGAAAAAAACTAGACTTAGGCGATTGTTACGACGGAAGCAGAACTTTATACATAACTCTATATGAATGAATGAATGAAAGATAGACGATGATCAGACACACACCTACGACAACATATGGCGCGGTGATGAATGCATTAATAACTTGAAGAATATTGTGTTTTGTCGCAGATGCAGGCAACAATAATATAATGTTTATGAGGAGGCGTTGAGCGTCAGACAAAGGCTCAGGTGTGAACAGAGCAAAGAACCTCCTGAGACTCTGCAGAGCGAAGGATGGAGAACACTTTTAACTCCGTGAGTGGCTCTACATGGACGTCTGTGCAGAGAAGGGAAAAGAACACGGGAAGAGAGTGAGAAAGTCATGGTCCAGAGTTTAGAAGCAGAGACGACAGTGAGACATGATCAAGATCTCCTCCCAGCTCTGCTAACTGAGATGTACTGTATATTCCTTCTTGCACACGTTTAACCCATTGGGGGCAGGTCGGTACGTGCAATTACATGGTGGAATCTCACTCCTTACAGGTGGGGGTGTACCCGGAAAGAGAATTACCCAATGCTTTGGTATGGCGTTTCTTTCCTCTCGAAAACCTCTTTACAGGAGGGTCCAAAAGTGGCTCTTGGTCCAAAAGTGGTTGAATCTTGAATCTATTCTCGGACTGTACTTGTAAAAAAAAAAAAAAGTTCTGTGAATCAGTCCTCATTCCTCAGATAACAAATGCAAGACAAGAGTGACCCCAAAAGGCATAAGAACCCAGCAGGCGTGTGTGTATGTGTGTGTGTGTGTCTGTATATGTGTATGTATGTGTGTCTGAGGAGAATCGTGCCGCGGCGCCATCGCTCCTCATTTCTGGCTCCATGATGTTGGATGCATATCAATACGTCTCCATACAGAGCTGTCAGGACTCAGGAGCAGACTCGGGGCAGAAAACGCCACACGCCAGATCAATGCAGAGACGACGGCGGCAGATTATTATCGAAGGAACGAGCTAAATCTATGGCGATGCATCTCAAACACGATGGTCATGAATACGGCAATGAGAATATGCTGCGTGAAGGAGTTGTTGTTGTAGTCGGCTTTTTACAGCGAGGTTTTAAGTCTCTATAAGCGGCGAGTGGAGCGTGACAGTGACATTGTGAGACTTTGGCTTCGAAAACCAGAGTCGTGGCGTTTACTGTCTCCGTGATGTGTGCGTGACGGATGGGGCTGATTCCGGGGGGACCAAAAGTGCACGTTTGCCAGGCCACAATCCAAGACCTTATTCTTAAAACTCTGTGTTTATGTCACTGTTGTTCTGCCTAATCGTTATTATTTTCAGTATGTTTTTATCCATTATCTAAGAGTCATTGTTGCTTAAAGAGCGACTAAACACCTGTGCCCAGCCTTACTCCGCCCACATGAACATTTGAAAATTTTCTCTTAAAAGGGCGTTGCCTCGAGGACCAAGGGGCAAGAAGGGGGGCTTAGAGTTGGGCGTGGTCTGGGCTGTGATTGACAGCTCACTTGTCACACAAAAAAAACCAGACAGTTGTCATTGCTGCTTAAAGCAATAGTTTACAGACCAGAAAGTCTCATTCCACCCTTGTTTACACACTAAGATAATTGTGAAGCTACACACCTGAACCTAATCACACTCAATAATCTCAGAATGACTCATGTAATTTAATTTTAATCCACTAGATGGCGCCAGAATACTCCAAACTGCAGCTAGGGCGTGTGTGAGAGTTGAATGGGTTCATATCACTGGCTCTGACAGACTGACGTCACACAAAACAACTGATGTCAAAGAGAACTTCAGAGTCAATGGAGAGGCCAGAACCAAATTAAAATGTAGTACCACCAAAAAGGTTGAGAGGGCGCCACACAGACGTTTTTTGGCTCAAAAGTTATATTTTATCTAATTTGAACTAAAATGTCAAAAAAATGAACAGGATATGTAGACAGCACTACAATAAACATACTTATGCAGTTTATGAGTTGAAAAAAGTTGATTTGGTGTTTAGTCGCTCTTTAATAGTTTTACATGTTTTTTTTTTTATCTTCATCCGTCCATTTTCATCTCCCTAATCCATTTTTCACTGATCCTGCTGCAGGTCATGAGTCTAAAGGAGCCTTGATCTTTCAGTGGGGCGTTCAGGTAAAGTGGGGTTAAGTGTCTTGCCCAAGGACACAACGGCAGCAGACATCAGTGGGAGTCGGTGGAGAAGGTCTCGTGGTGGATTTGAACCCACACCCTTCAGGCTAAAAGGCCTATGCTCTACCAACTGAGTCACTGTTGATTTTTATGTTGGTATGTTGAATTTTAGCAGACGGGTGGAGTGGGGTGCGAACAAGATGGCGGCCATTTCAAATGATTGGCTTGTGCTCAGTGGTCGCCACGGGGACCGGAAAATTGACGGGACTCGCCAATATTTGGGCATCGTCTGGTCCTCCCGATGTAAAGTGGATGAGCTCCCATGATGCTTTGCACCAAATGCGTGTGTGTCTCTCATGCACGTGCACAGAGCGGCCAATCAGAGCTGCAGATCAGAGCGGAGTTAGACGAACGAGCAGAGTTTGTGGCTCTAAAGTTTTGATTCAAAGAAAACTGAAGGATTTAAGAAGAACAAAATCATAAATAATAGTCCATTAAAAAGAGTGTCGATAAAAAATAACAGATTTTTTACAAAGGTATTTACCATTCATTGTTTTTTGGAATTTCTCAGGAGAAACGACGCTCTTTGCAATCACATGTGTTTGCATTTGTATCCTACTCCTCCCTCCGGTGGTAGCATAGGGAGCTACGGGCCGCTAGCATGAATTACTCTTGATAATTGTTTTGTCCACACATTTTATTCTAACCATTATGTTTAAAATTAAAAAACATGAATCAACAAAGTAAACAGACTTCTCTATTTTTTTGACTAGACAAAATCATGCACGGTACCTCCTCTTTAAGTATGCACGGTACCTCCTCTTTAAGTATGCACGGTACTTCCTCTTTAAGTATGCACGATACTTCCTCTTTAAGTATGCACGGTACTTCCTCTTTAAGTATGCACGGTACTTCCTCTTTAAGTATGCACGGTACCTCCTCTTTAAGTATGCACGGTACTTCCTCTTTAAGTATGCACGGTACTTCCTCTTTAAGTATGCACGGTACTTCCTCTTTAAGTATGCACGGTACCTCCTCTTTAAGTATGCACGGTACTTCCTCTTTAAGTATGCACGGTACCTCCTCTTTACGTATGCACAATACCTCCTCTTTAGGTATGCACGGTACTTCCTCTTTAAGTATGCATGGTACCTCCTCTTTAAGTATGCACGGTACTTCCTCTTTAAGTATGCATCGTACCTCCTCTTAAAGTATGCACGGTACTTCCTCTTTAAGTATGCACGGTACTTCCTCTTTAAGTATGCATGGTACCTCCTCTTTAAGTATGCACGGTACTTCTTCTTTAAGTATGCACGGTACTTCCTCTTTAAGTATGCATGGTACCTCCTCTTTAAGTATGCACGGTACTTCCTCTTTAAGTATGCACGGTACTTCCTCTTTAAGTATGCACGGTACTTCCTCTTTAAGTATGCACGGTACTTCCTCTTTAAGTATGCATGGTACCTCCTCTTTAAGTATGCACGGTACTTCCTCTTTAAGTATGCACGGTACTTCCTCTTTAAGTATGCATGGTACTTCCTCTTTAAGTATGCACGGTACTTAAAGAGGAAGTACCGTGCATACTTAAAGAGGAGGTACCATGCATACTTAAAGAGGAAGTATGCACGGTACTTCCTCTTTAAGTATGCATGGTACCTCCTCTTTAAGTATGCACGGTACTTCCTCTTTAAGTATGCACGGTACTTCCTCTTTAAGTATGCATGGTACTTCCTCTTTAAGTATGCATGGTACCTCCTCTTTAAGTATGCACGGTACTTCCTCTTTAAGTATGCACAATACCTCCTCTTTAGGTATGCACGGTACTTCCTCTTTAAGTATGCATGGTACTTCTCCTTTAAATATTCATGGTAGTTTTTCTTTAAGTCTGCATGGTAGATCTTCTTTAAGTATGCTGTAACTAAATGTAAGTATTCTCCCGACACTGCATAAACTCCTCGCGCTCCCACATTATCATTCCGCAGAAGTTAGCCTATCGATTTCCACACGTCTGCTTCTAAAGTCTATGGACAAACACGGCTCTTCCGTATGCCGCTTTGCAGTCGGCAGATTAGGCCTGTGTGACGGGAGGAAACCGCGGCCCGTCATTACCGCCGCTCCCGTCCCGAACGCCGTGGTTGGAGCAGATAAACGGACCGCTCTGTGATCCGCGGGATGCCACTCACAAAGACACACACACAAGGACAGACGCACGCACACACACAGACGCACACACAGCAGTCTTATCAGCGTATATCGGTTTGAATAGATTATCTTCTGGAGCTCAATCGCGGCTGCAGTGGGTAAATAAAGCCAGGCCAAACTGATTAACATGGGAACAAGGAGAGGTAGGGCTCTCTGAAGTGCAGCCAAGGCCCGATCCTTCACTGGGTGTGTGTGTGTTTGTGTGTGTGTGTGTATATATGTGTGTGTGTGTGTGTGTGTGTGTGTGTGTGTGTGCGTACAGACTGTATGCAGAAGTTTGTATTCAAGGTGCTGCACTGCGGAGCCTTTTAATATTAATCCTTGTAATTTTGTGACAGGATAAAAAGTCAACTTTTGGTAAATCCTAGTGTTCACTTCCTGCATTTTTATTTTGAATTTAGAATTTTTAGTTTATTGCCTGAAAAGCCGCAAGTAGCTCAATTGGTAGAGCGTTGGCCTTTGAGCCAGAAGGTCGTGGGTTCAAGCCCCGCTCAGGACTTTCACCATTGACTCCCACTGACTACTGTCGTTGTGTCCTTGGGCAAGACACTTAACCTCTGGCAACACCAGCCACAGTGGGGCGGCTGTAAAGTGCCAAACTGCCGTTGTGTCCTTAGGCAAGACACTTCACCCCCATTGCCTAGAATGAGTCTAGGGTGTGTGTGTGAATGCTTGGTGGTGGTGGGAGGGGCCAATGGCACAGACTGGTTGCCTCGCTTCTGTCAGTGTGCCCCAGGGCAGCTGTGGCTACAGTAGTAGTTTATCACCACCATGTATGGAGTGAATGAATAATGACACATGTGAAGCGTCTTTGAGTGTCCAAAAAGCGCTATATAAAACTGATGCATTATTATCATTATTATTATTAAGTGTACTGTGGTAATAGCTGGGGGTTATTTTCACTGGCTTTAACACCACGCTCCATGTTACGCTGTACAAATGTGTGTTTTTAGATCTTTCTCATAGATCCATCCACACTATCATCAGGACCTTCAGGAAACTTCCACAGGCCGGGTCAAGTTCAAATATACCCACAAATATATACTTTTACACATTGACTGCCATTGACGTATATGTCTTAGACCCTCTATTTGACTGAGGATTACAGGACAATTAAAACAGCTAGAAACAAACTTATTTTTGCTGATGAAAGAAGACAATCCAGTCTTTCAGAATCTGGTTTAACGTTTCACATAGTCTAAGGAAATAATTGTGTGTGGGTCTTGAGGACCAGTGAAATCATCAAAAACAGCAGCAGTCAATGAGCTGATTTTGCCCCAGAAAGATCATCTTTTTCCAATAGATTATTTTCTATGAATATATATATACATATATATATATATGTATATATATATATATATATATATATATATATATATATATATATATATATATATAGTATTTGGTTTTGAGTGTCATTGATTTCTTGTATCATTATCTCAGTCACGCCATGTGGAGTGACAGAAAAAGATTTGTCACTTTGTATTAATTTTTGCACTATTTAGTTTATTTTTTTGACCAAACAGAGACTTCAGAGCATTACTGCACTTTCCTGTAATGTTCCGTTTCATTGTTTTTATTCTTGCAGATCTGTTTAGCACTGTCTCCTACAGCGACTTTCCGCTGGGACGATAAAGTTTATATGATCTTATTACAATGAAAAGTATAAACCAACTTTTGACTATGGGGAGCACAGGGTCTGGCCTCCTGCTGGGACTCTGAGGAGCACAGGGACTGGCCTCCTGCTGGGACTCTGAGGAGCACAGGGACTGGCCAACTGCTGGGACTATGAGGAGCACAGGGACTGGCCTACTGCTGGGACTATGAGGAGCACAGGGACTGGCCTCCTGCTGGGACTCTGAGGAGCACAGGGACTGGCCTCCATCTGGGACTCTGGGGAGCACAGGGACTGGCCTCCATCTGGGACTCTGAGGAGCACAGGGACTGGCCTCCTGCTGGGACTCTGAGGAGCACAGGGACTGGCCTCCTGCTGGGACTCTGAGGAGCACAGGGACTGGCCTCCATCTGGGACTCTGGGGAGCACAGGGACTGGCCTACTGCTGGGACTCTGAGGAGCACAGGGACTGGCCTCCTGCTGGGACTCTGAGGAGCATAGGGACTGGCGTCCTGCTGGGACTTTGAGGAGCACAGGGACTGGCCTCCTGCTGGGACTCTGAGGAGCACAGGTACTGCCCTCCTGCTGGGACTCTGAGGAGCACAGGGACTGGCCTCCTGCTGGGACTCTGAGGAGCACAGGTACTGGCCTCCTGCTGGGACTCTGAGGAGCACAGGTACTGGCCTCCTGCTGGGACTCTGAGGAGCACAGGGACTGGCCTCCTGCTGGGACTCTGAGGAGCACAGGTACTGGCCTCCTGCTGGGACTCTGAGGAGCACAGGGACTGGCCTCCTGCTGGTCCCAGAGTCAGTGTTTTAGACCCATGCAGCATAAATCAGAAACAGTCTCTTTGAAAACTTGAGGCTTCTTCTCTGACAAAGTACAAACTGAAGGAGTGGATTTTGTTTTGAAAGTTTGTTTACTGTGATTATTCATGAATTAATTCCTCGTATGATTTTGTTTTCTTTGCACTTGAAATTGCCTTGTGTTGAACTGTGCTCTTCAGCCCTCCTTGTCCTTTCTGCACCTTTAGTTCAAACATAACAAAAGTATTTTTAAATGTACTAAAAGCATTAAAGACACACACACACTACACACTACACAAACTACACGCTACACACACACTACACGCTACACACAGACATTACACGCTACACACACTCTACACGCTACACACACACTACACATACACACACGCTACACGCTACACACACACTACACATACACACACACTACACGCTACACACACACTACACGCTACACACACACTACACGCTACACACACACTACACGCTACACGCTACACACTACACACACAGTACACGCTACACACTACACACACGCTACACACACTCTACACACACACACTACACACACTACACGCTACACACACACTACACATACACACTACACACACTACACGCTACACACACACTACACGCTACACACACGCTAAACACACACTACGCGCTACACACACACTACACGCTACACACACACTACACGCTACACACACTACATGCTACACACACGCTACACACACACTACACGCTACACACACACTACACGCTACACACACACTACATGCTACATACTCTACACGCTACACACACTCTACACGCTACACACATGCTACACACACACTACACACACGCTAAAACACACTACACGCTACACACACTCCACACGCTACACACACTCTACACGGTACACACATACTACACGCTACAAACTCTACATGCTACAGACACGCTACACACACGCTGCACACAAACTCTACACACACACACTCTACACACACACTACACGCTACACACACGCTACACACACAACACGCTACACACACTCTACACGCTACACACACTCTACACTCTACACAAACACTACATGCTACACACACTCTACACGCTACGCACACGCTACACACACACTACACTCTACACACACTATATACACGCTACCCACACACTACACGTTACACACACTACACACACGCTACACACACACTACACGCTACACACACACTACACTCTACACACACACTACACATACACACACACTACACGCTACACACATTATATACACGCTACACACACACTACATTCTACACACACTAAATGCTACACACACTCTACACGCTACACACACACTACACATACACACACACTACATACACACTACATGCTACACACATTATATACACGCTACACACACTACACGTTACACACACTACACACATGCTACACACACACTACACGCTACACACACACTACACGCTACACACTTACTACACACTACACACACGCTACACACACTCTACACACACACACTACACGCTACATACACACTACACACACTACACGCTACACACTACACACGCTACACACACACTACATGCTACACACACTCTACACGCTACACACACTCTACACGCTACACACACGCTACAAACACTCCACACGCTACACACACTACACACACTCTACACGCACTCTACGCGCTACACACATACTACAAGCTACAAACTCTACACGCTACAGACACGCTACACACACGCTGCACACACACTCTACACACACACGCTACACACACACTACACGCTACACACACGCAACACACACGCTACACACACAACACGTTACACACACTCTACACGCTACACACACTCTACACACACACTACATGCTACACACACTCTACACGCTACACACACACTACACTCTACACACACACTACACGCTACACACACACTACATGCTACACACACTCTACACGCTACACACACACAACATGCTACACACACTCTACACGCTACACACACACAACATGCTACACACACTCTACACGCTACACACACACTACACGCTACACACACACTACACGCTACACACACTCTACACGCTACACACACTCTACACAAACACTACACGCTACACACACACAACACGCTACACACACTCTACACGCTACACACACACTACACTCTACACACACACTACACGCTACACACACACTACATGCTACACACACACTACACGCTACACACACTCTACACGCTACACACACACTACACTCTACACACACACTACACGCTACACACACACTACACGCTACACACACTCTACACGCTACACACACACTACACTCTACACACACACTACACGCTACACACACACTACAAGCTACACACACACAACACGCTACACACACTCTACACGCTACACACACACTACACTCTACACACACACTACACGCTACACACACACTACACGCTACACACACTCTACACGCTACGCACACGCTACACACACACTACACTCCACACACACTACATGCTACACACACTCTACACGCTACACACACACTACACGCTACACACACACTACACTCTACACACACGCTACACACTACACACACCCAGAAGTCATCTGTCTTTCAGTTACACATTATGACAGTGCACTTGACTGAAACTCACTAAGTTGGATGATTGTGGCGAGTTTGAGAAACCTTCACAGCTTCAAAAGTGCTAATAATAAATGCACGACGTTGGAATCTATAATGTAATCTACATTATTCATAAAGACATTAGGCCGACAATGGAAAACAACAGCTCTTTTCGCACATGTCCAATTTGTTTAAGAAGTGCCTCCCAGAACCCTTTATAAAAAACACACACATATAAATGTGGTTTACGTAACAGTGTCTTTGATGCCGAATAAAATAAATATGGATTTTCTGTTTCCGTAAAGAAAACATGTGGCGTTTTTACTTTGCTAATAAGTTAGTCTGTGAATCATGATTATGTTTTTATCTTTATATATACAGTATATGAATTGTTTTAGTTTATTGTACAGGGACATTGTGCATGAATAAACATTTCTGTAAATGCACCAGAATTAGATAAGAATGCTATTTTTGCTATTTTTCATCTGCAGTCCCCGGGCAGATGTACATAGTCTCCCTATGCGGCACGGTGGCTGAGTGGATAGCACTCTCGCCTCTCAGCAAGAAGGTTCGAATCCCGGTCGGACCAGGGTCTTTCTGAGTGGAGTTTGCATGTTCTCCCCGTGTCTGTGTAGGTTTCCTCCGGGTACTCCGGTTTCCCCTACCACTAAAAATATGTACAGTAGGTCTGGCATGTGCCTCCTGTACTGGCCCCGCTCCCATCTCTGTGTGGAGTGAGAGAAAAATGCCCAAAAAATAACAATTGTAAACTGCTTTGAGACTCAGATGTGCAGTGAAAAGGCGGTATATAAATAAAGATTACTTACTTACTAAAAACAGTAAAACAAAAAAAGTTGTAAAATAATACAATGCAGAAAAACACAGACAGTCGTGAAAACAAGAAAACATACATCACACAATAAAACACAGGTCACAGACGAAAGAGACAAAGAAATGAGTAAAGGGACCTAAACTAATGCACACTGTCTGCTTCGGTTTCCTCCGCGTGCTCCGGTTTCACCTACCATTTAAAACATGTACAATAGTTCTGGCATGCGCCTCCTGTTCGGCGACCTCGCTTCCATCTCTGTGCGGAGTCTGGTCTGTGAAAGGCACCAAATAAATAAAAGAATGGATTACTTACTGTCTCAAAGTGTCCTCTTCAGAGTCCTGACTTTTGGACCAGCAAGAGACTAGTCCCTGTGCTCCTCAGAGTCCCAGCAGGAGGCCAGTCCCTGTGCTCCTCAGAGTCCCAGCAGGAGGCCAGTCCCTGTGCTCCTCAGAGTCCCAGCAGGAGGCCAGTCCCTGTGCTCCTCAGAGTCCCAGCAGGAGGCCAGTCCCTGTGCTCCTCAGAGTCCCAGCAGGAGGCCAGTCCCTGTGCTCCTCAGAGTCCCAGCAGGAGTCCAGTCCCTGTGCTCCTCAGAGTCCCAGCAGGAGGCCAGTCCCTGTGCTCCTCAGAGTCCCAGCAGGAGGTCAGTCCCTGTGCTCCTCAGAGTCCCAGCAGGAGGCCAGTCCCTGTGCTCCTCAGAGTCCCAGCAGGAGACCAGTCCCTGTGCTCCTCAGAGTCCCAGCAGGAGGCCAGTCCCTGTGCTCCTCAGAGTCCCAGCAGGAGGCCAGTCCCTGTGCTCCTCAGAGTCCCAGCAGGAGGTCAGTCCCTGTGCTCCTCAGAGTCCCAGCAGGAGGCCAGTCCCTGTGCTCCTCAGAGTCCCAGTTGTTTCATATGTTTTTTTCTGTGTAATTATTTTTCTGACCCTCCACAAGGCATGAGATTATAAAACAAGAAATAATCAGCCACTTCAAGCTCGGGTACCAAATCATTTTCTTTGATAAATAATAAAGTATTTTTTTCATAGTCGCTTGTTTTCTTTAAGATCTTTCAGAATAAAATCCAGGGTAAAATCTCCATGAAAATATCTGATCGTTATAAGTGTGTGCAGAAGGTCAAATCCACAGACATTTTGCCCCAGATGAAGTTATAGATGCAGCAGTGATTACTTGTATCTGGGATATTTCTTCTCTCTCTTCCATCTCTCTCTTCCATCTCTCTCTTCTCTCTCTTCCATCTCTCTCTTCTCTCTCTTCTCTCTCTTCCATCTCTCTCTTCCATCTCTCTCTTCTCTCTCTTCCATCTCTCTCTTCCATCTCTCTCTTCTCTTCCATCTCTCTCTTCTCTTCCATCTCTCTCTTCTCTTCCATATCTCTCTTCTCTCTCTTCCATATCTCTCCTCTCTCTCTTCCATCTCTCTTCTCTCTTCCATCTCTCTCTTCTCTCTCTCCTCTCTCTCTTCCATCTCTCTCTTCTCTCTCTCCTCTCTCTCCTCTCTCTCTTCTCTCTCTTCCATCTCTCTCTTCTCTCTCTCCTCTCTCTCTTCCATCTCTCTCTTCTCTCTCTCCTCTCTCTCTTCCATCTCTCTCTTCTCTCTCTCCTCTCTCTCCTCTCTCTCTTCTCTCTCTTCTCTCTCTTCCATCTCTCTCTTCTCTCTCTCTTCTCTCTCTTCCATCTCTCTCCTCTCTCTCTTCTATCTCTTCCATCTCTCTCTTCTCTCTCTTCCATCTCTCTCTTTTCTCTCTTCCATCTCTCTCTGCTCTCTCTTCCATCTCTCTCTTCTCTCTCTTCCATCTCTCTCTTCTCTCTCTTCCATCTCTCTCTGCTCTCTCTTCCATCTCTCTCTGCTCTCTCTTCCATCTCTCTCTTCTCTCTCTTCCATCCCTCTCTTCTCTCTCTTCTCTCTCTCCTCTCTCTCTTTTCTCTCTTCCATCTCTCTCTGCTCTCTCTTCCATCTCTCTCTTCTCTCTCTTCCATCTCTCTCTTCTCTCTCTTCCATCTCTCTCTGCTCTCTCTTCCATCTCTCTCTGCTCTCTCTTCCATCTCTCTCTTCTCTCTCTTCCATCCCTCTCTTCTCTCTCTTCTCTCTCTCCTCTCTCTCTTCTCTCTCTTCCATCCCTCTCTTCTCTCTCTTCCACCTCAGACAAATATAGCGCCACTTGCTAACTTTGTCTTGTTTACATCTCAATGGGTAATGACTTCTCGCTAACAACCTTGTGGATAAAAGCAGACTATTTGGTACATCTCTGCATAGAATTAGTGTTAATTTACTTGCTATTTACACCCGAGGGACATTAATTACGCTTTTGTTGCACGGCCCCAGCAACTCTGCACAAACATCAGAGAACAAGGAGCCGGCCGTGGTACCCGAGCAGGCGGAGTACAAAGTCTCCTCTCTCTCATTCTGTGCAGCACAAAAGAGTCGCTCTCTCTGGTCGTTTTCGTGCAGCCACTTCCCAAAACCACCGTCTCTCAGACACGGCGCACGGAATCAAAGATGCAAGAAATGAATGAAAGGAAACAGCTTTTTGAATGGGTGGAAATTAGTCAATACTTAATTCGAAGAAGGCAAAACCAAATTGTGTCGTGGTTAAAAACATGTTACGGATTGGTGTGTTTGTGTGTGTTTGCTTTTGACATACTGTAACTCACTTGATGGATGGTATTAACGGCTCATAAGAGATTTTAGCAGAGTTTTTCTAAGTGTTTCAAGTGAGAATGATACAAGTTGGCCCATGCTTTTGGTTGCAATGTGACAACTTGGATTCCATAAAGAACTGGGCTTAAATCAAAGCGGCGAGGATTTAATCTGGATTGGTTTAACGTTTTGGAATTGAAATTTATGGTCGACTTAACACTTCTTGCAACGGCTTAATTTGTAAATATCACATTTATTGGGACATCTAAAGAAGCTTATTCATTCACTCCATACACAGTGGTGCTAAACTGTCAGAAGAAAGGAAACCAGTCTGTGTCACCGGCCCCTCCCACACACGCACACGCACACGCACACACACACACACACACACACATTCCAGGCAATTTGGCTGAAGTGTCTTTTCAAGAACACGACATATGTTTAGCACTTTACAGCCTCCCCACTATGGCACCTGCTGTTCCCAGATGTCTCCCATCACAGCACTAACCAAGCCCTGCCCTACTTAGTTTCAGAGGT
The DNA here is from genome assembly GCA_964034765.1 of Knipowitschia caucasica. Classification (NCBI taxonomy): domain Eukaryota; kingdom Metazoa; phylum Chordata; class Actinopteri; order Gobiiformes; family Gobiidae; genus Knipowitschia; species Knipowitschia caucasica. The sequence goes on from OZ035843.1 coordinate 3,191,010, forward strand.
CTGCCTGGATCTGGCTTTCACATGCACCGGGCAACATCTGTAAATAGACTTTTCTAAGCTCAAGAATCAGTGTTTCTTCATCAATATACTATCCAAAGTTCATTTCTTTTGCAAAATGTGTCCCACTGTCACACATGACCACTCCCCCGACCTGCGGAATACCACAGGGGTACCACAGGAGTACCACAGGGGTACCACAGAGGTACCACAGGGGTACCACAGGGGTACCACAGGGGTACCACAGGAGTACCACAGGGGTACCACAGGAGTACCACAGGGGTACCACAGAGGTACCACAGGAGTACCACAGGGGTACCACAGAGGTACCACAGAGGTACCACAGGGGTACCACAGGAGTACCACAGGAGTACCACAGGAGTACCACAGGAGTACCACAGGGGTACCACAGGGGTACCACAGGGGTACCACAGGGGTCAATCCTAAAGCCTAGTGTACACTCGCGCGGCGCTGCTAACGTCAGCGGATGCGGTGGACCTCCGCAAGCACAATTTAATTTATATTCCTTGCGGAGTTTTGAGGAGAATGTTGTAATCGCACAACCAACCACACGATGGCGATCTCACAGGAGTTGCTTGAGAAACCAAAGCGGTCTCATTTACGCTGCTTCTTTCTCCTCTTCAGAACAAAACATGAACAAACAAAGCTGTTTGAGATCATTACATGTGTTTCTACTGTAGGTTTATGTGATAGTTCTATGGACTCATTATTTCTTGACTCATTTAACTGTGATGCTGTGAATAAAGACACAGTTCTGTTGGAAACATAGTTCTTATTAATAGTTTTTTTATATATATATGTTAGATATAAGTATATATATGTTAGATATAAGTTATATATATGTTAGATAGTCCACAGTCTCCTGTATATCAGGCTCTGAGCCCAAACTACTTTTCCTTCGGTTCCTTCGAAGCTCAAAGCTCTCTGCTCCATAGTGCCTCGTCCATGCTCCTGCTGCAGCCGCTTCATGCTTCCTTCCAATACACACACACGGACCAATCACAGCGGAGCTTCCTTGCGGCGACCTTTACGTAGTTAGAAAATGTCGATGCTGCGCGGCAGGCAACGTAAGGGCCTTGCGGTGACCAACGCGTTGCGCAAGTGACGTCACGTCACCTCCGTAAGCTCCGCGCGAGTATACACTAGGCTTTAGACCTCTTCGGTTCAGTCTCTACCCGCTGCCGTCTGTGAAACAATCAAATCTATGTCTCACTAGCTGCGTTTCCATTGAGCATCAAATTTCGAAATTTGAATTTGCGCATCATAAAATGTCTAATGGAAACGCGCAAATTTCGAATAAACCACAGTTTTTCGATAAAAAGTTAATGCGCTTAAAATCGGTGGTTTTTTGGACGTATCGAAATTAAGTTTTTCGCAAAACGGCAATGGAAACACTTATTTCGATATAGCGGAGGAAGCCGCTGCTTTATTCAGTGAGTTTTGGCTGCGCTTCGTGTGGAGACTTGGGAGATACGTGGGAGAGGCATGGGGGAGAGACGGGGAGAGACGGGGGAGAGGCATGGGGGAGAGACGGGGAGAGACGGGGAGAGGCCAGATGGGAGAGACGGGGGGAGAGACCGGGGAGAGACAAGGCAAGAGTGTCTATGGTTCTCAAGCGGTCTATAGTCCGCGCTCGGTACATGACCACGCGCGTTTGCGGAGCTGTCAAAGCAGCCACAGTTTCTCCCGGGTCGGGTCAGAGAGGATGAGAGCCGCAGCAGAAGTCAAGACATTAATATATCTCACGTAAATCAAAGTGTTGTTTACTTCTGTTGTCATGTTGACGTACTAGAAACTAGTGAATAAACGCGCGACCATAGTGTATACTTATTCGAATATGTCTTAATGGAAACGGCCGCTTTTGCGAATTACAGGTTTTTCGAATTTTGAAATGTATCGAAAAAGTTTTTGCGCATTATTCAATGGAAACGCAGCTACTGACTGCAGGAGAACATGGACCAGTGGACTCAAACCCTCACCCACATCCATCAGGTCCCTGAGTGGATGCAAACCATTTTGAAAATATGTCAAAAGTTATAATCCTCTAGGTAATCTTCCACATGTTTTGTTATTGGCAGTGCATTTTAAATAATATGTTCAAGAGATAAGAAAATATAATTGTATGGCACTAAAATAGATCTGGCTTTTCAAACAATAACTTGGTGATGAGCAAACTGTAAGCCTTCCCTATCCGTCTCTATTTTAAATTATGATATTATTATGATATATTATTATTGTATGCTATATATCCATCCATCCATCTTCTACCCCTTAAGCCATTTCTGGGTCAGAGGGTTGGAAATCAGAGATGCCACCCAAGCCCCCTAATTATATATACAGTATTATACATTATAAAAAGCTATGAGTGGAATAGTTTAATACATCTCATTTCAATCCTTCCATTGGCTGTACCCTGAGCTATTTTTATTCTAACACCGACATCATACTCCGACAACCTCTTCTCTCTGCCCACAGCCTGATGAAGACCCCATTACATTAAATCAAAGTTTTCCCAGGCCGTGGAAACTGCTTCTTTAAGTAAAAGGCTGTCTCCCGATTGGTGTCCAATTCTACGCGTCAGCTCGGGTTAGCGTCAGCGCGGCCTGCTAGCTCCACGGTTCCCCTCCGCAGCCCACCAGCCAACCCTGATTAGGCCTCTGATTTCCCCCCCTCGGATCCCAGAGGACAGCCTGATCTCTGTTTGCTGTCCTGGCATAACACAAACACCAGCTGCTGGAGGTGTATTGATACAGCCCTCCGTGACAAAAACGTTCACTCGCCATTAAAGCCACTATCGGCGCTGGTTTTAGCACAATAAGAACAAAACATGGAAATAGGAAACCGTGAGTGCAATGAATAAATGATGGAGATAACAGTTGACTTGGCTGCGACACAGCCACAGAAACCAAGTTGAACAAAAATTGAGAAACCATAGTCCGTGGTGTAAATGCCCACTGCACTGTAAATAGGGATACAGAATAATCAAATATTTGGAAAAATTTGGCAAAATGTGTCTTAATTTTTGACCACATTGTACTGTCTACAAATAAGATTTTTTCCAAAGGAACAAAGCAAAATGGTCTTGATTTAAAAATATACAAGAAATGTCTCTCTTGGAATGAGAAAATTAGCAACAGTTCTAGAAATAAAACTAAATGGCCTTGTCCCATTGGAGAATCATGTTTAAGGTAGTCAGAATGTGCTCAAATTAAGATAAAAACCACTCGATTCAAGCAATTTTTACCTAAAAAGTGGTCTTTTTTTTTGTAATTTTTGGACGATGCTATTATCAAGAATATAAAACTGAGAGGTAAGCACTCTTGGCCTACAAACGAGAGGGTCACGTGTTTGATCCCCAGGCCTTTCTTTTTGATGTTTCTCCAAGCTCAACTAAAATATCATTTTTTCCTCTTGTGTGTGATAAGACTTCTGACAACTTTGTCCAAGAAGCTGGAGTGTTGGAAACAGACCACAGCATGCATCTTCATCGTTTGTATGAAGTAGACAGCGCCCTGAGAGTCACCCTTCGACACTTTGGGCTGAGATCTGATTGGCTGAGAGAGGGTGGTTCTCTTTGTTACTTTTGTTGTCTGAAAAAAGCTGATCTAAACTCCTGACAGAGGCTAAAATTGCATGCAACCCCAATCAACACCATCACTCACTCGTTACATTCAGACCTGCGCACCCGGAGGAAACCTACGCAGACACAGGGAGAACATGCAAACCCTTCTTGCTGAGAGGTGAGAGTGGCCCCCGTTCAGCCACTGTGTCAGCCTGAGACAAGTTGCATATTTAGTGGTGGATGAGAGTTGTGTAGCCCAGACGTGAAGGATTCTCCAGAGTCCACTGGGGCCTTCTCGGTGCATTTGACCCGTTCGTCCAAAGCCACAGTTCTGGAGGTCTGGAGCCGTGCAGATGTTAGATAAGATAATCCTGTATGTGTCCCACACTGGGGAAACTTCAATGTCATCGTTGCACATTGCAGCAGAGAAAAGAAGGAAATAAGACTCAGACGCACTCAAACAAAGTCTATTATTTAAGATTATAGATCATGAATAAAACAACAAGTTAAAATCAAAACTCCGGAGCTATATTTTCACTTGGTTCAAGGATTGTACACTAGTTTACACTTTAGTCAGCAGGAGGTATTTACAGATGTTAATATATAATGTAGTAATATACAAGATGAGATCAAATATTCTTTTATGAGTCCCACATTCAGGAAACTTCAGTGTCATTGTTCCACATTACAGCAGAAAGAAAAATAAGGAAACTAAAGATATTAAGGAGGATGTCCTACTTCCGGGTGGATCATCAAAACTATTGGTCCTCCCAGTCGTCAATCATTCTGGTGCTCGTCCAATCAGAGCAAAGATTTTTGTTTAAGAAGTGGAGGTCGGATCTTTTCTAAAATTTGGGAAACTCTTCCGATATGCCTCTAGGATAATAACATTAAAATCATAAAACAGTAAGTAATAGGATGTTAAGATACAATACATTATAATACAACTCTGGAGCTATAATGTCACTTGGTAAGTAAGTAATGTTTATTTATATAGCGCATTTTACAGACCAAGGTACAGACCCAAAGCACTTTACAATGTTCAGAGTCAGATATCAATCAATCAATCAAAGTTTATTTGTAGAGCGCCTTTCATACACAGGGCAACACAAAGCGCTTCACAGTCCACATCACAAATCATCACATAAAACAAACAACCAGAATCACAATTAAAACATAAAATCACACAAAAGATTAAAACACAATTAAAACATTAAATCACACAAAAGAATAAAACCATTAAAACTTTCAAAATTACACAAGAAATTTAAAAAAAATAAATAAATGACAGCAGTGCATTAAAATGGAGATAAAATCCTTCAGTTGTATGCACAGGCAAACAGAACAGTCTTTAACCTGGATTTGAACATTGACAGAGTAGACGCCTCCCTCACATTTTCAGGGAGATTGTTCCAGATCTTAGCTGCATGGATCTGAAACGCAGCCTCCCCATGTTTGGTTCTCACTCTGGGCACCAGCAGGAGGCCAGTCCCTGTGCTCCTCAGAGTCCGGGCCGGTTCATATGACACCAACATGTCACTAATGTATTCTGGTGCAAGGCCATGGAGAGACTTGTACACAAGCAGAGCCGTTTTTTAAAATCTATTCTTTGAGCCACAGGAAGCCAGTGCAGAGACCTGAGGACCGGACTAATATGGTCATACTTCCTGGTTCCTGTCAGGACTCTAGCTGCTGCATTTTGGATGTACTGCAGCTGCTTACAGGTCTGTTTGGACAGACCTGTAAGCAGGCCATTGCAGTAGTCTAGCCTGCTGGAGACAAATGCATGGACAAGAATCTCCAAGTCTGCCCTGGACACTATATTTCTAACTTTGGCAATGTTCTTCAGATGGTAAAAAGCTGTTGATGTTATTGATTTTATGTGGCTATTGAAATTTAGGTCTGAGTCCAGTATTACCCCCAAATTTCTGACCTTGTCTGAAGGAAGTAGGGAGAGAGACTGAAGTTGACAAATGAACGCCCTCTCTTTGTTTCTGGGGACCAAAGACAATGATTTCGGTTTTGTCTGCATTTAGCTGGAGGAAATTATTTTGCATCCAGTCACTGATCTGTTGGATACAGTGAAGGAGCAAATCCAGTGGTCATGTTCTCCTGCAGTCAGTGAGACATAGATCTGAGTGTCGTCGCGTAATTGTGGTAGGACACTTTGTTTCTTTGTATTAACTGACCTAACGGCAGCATGTAGAGATTAAATAGGAGAGGTCCCAGGATCGACCCCTGTGGTACTCCACAGGTCAGGGCCACATGATCTGAGACGCAGTCTCCAATCTCCACAGAGTACTTCCTATCCTCCAGGTAAGACCTAAACCAGTCTAGGGCTGTGCCAGTGACACCAACCCAGTCCTCCAGTCTCTGCATGAGGATCTCATGGTCGACAGTGTCGAACGCGGCACTAAGATCTAACATGACCAAAACTGTGACTTTACCTGCATCAGTGTGAAGTCGAATGTCGTTTGTTACCTTCACTAGAGCGGTCTCAGTGCTGTGGTGGGGTCTAAACCCAGACTGGAACATATCAAAAGAATTATTCATTGTTAAAAATTCAGTAAGTTGTTGGGAGGCCACTTTTTCAAGAATTTTTCCAATGAATGGCAGATTCGATATGGGGCGATAATTTTGGAAGTCCCGCAGGATCCAGACTGCTCTTTTTTAGGAGAGGTCTTATGACTGCTGTTTTTAGGGCCATAGGAAATGTTCCTGACGACAGAGACATGTTTACTATTTGTGTCAGTGAAGGTAACAAACTGCTCAGGGACGGACTTCAGAAATTTAGAGGGCAATATATCCAGGCTACAATGTGGAGGAGCTCAGACTCATGATTATCTTTTTGACAGTTTCAGTATCCACAGGTGCAAAGTGAGTTAGCTCAAAAAGCTTCTCTGGCTGTTGCATTGTTATACGTGCTGTGGAGGTGATAGTGTTTTTGATTCCTTGTACTTTGTCATCGAAAAACTGTGCGAACTCATTACACCTAGATTTAGAGGAAAATTCTAGGGCAACTTTACAGGGGGGTTCGTTAATCTACCAACTGTTGAAAACATAACACGAAAATTGTTACTGCAACCTCCAATAATGTCAGAAAAATACATTTCTCTTGTTCTACGTAGAACCCGGTTAAATTCACCCAACTCATCTTTAAAGATTTCATAATCGCCCTGGAAATTGGACTTTCGCCACTTCCGTTCGGCCCTCCGGCACTCTTGCTTCTGTGCCCTGACCGAGTCTGCCTTAGTCCATGGGGCCTTTTTCTTACTGGTAACTATTTTAACCGTCACAGGAGCAATGGCGTCCAGAACAGTCAGAACACTGGTGGTGACAGAGTTATACAATTCATCAACAGTAGAGCATGGAGTTTTCTCAAAATTTAGCATTCCCATGAACAGTTCACTTGTGTTTTTCATGTATGTGTCTTCTTCTAACAATTGTAAATTCAGCTGGTGGTTTGCTAGCAAAACACATACTCAAACGATGACTGACAAAGCAACATCAACTACAAAATTTAACCCCCCAGGGGCATTCTATGGGAGACAAAGTGCTCTCTAAAAACTGCAGCTATGCCTCCCCCCCTTTTGTTTTCTCGTATTTCGGATTCGAAGTGCTTAAAAAATTGGGTGGTGTTTAAAATTGGGTGGTGTTGCTTCTATTAGAACTGCATTTCCTGTATTTTGGTCCAGCCATGTTTCAGCCATAAGCATAAAATCAAGATCATAGGAAGTGATAAAATTATTAATTAAAAATGATTTGTTACATAGAGATCTGACATTAAGCATAGCAAGTTTAAAAATAACGTCAGAGTCGATTAATGTGGTTGATTGATTTCTACAGGGAACAGAAATTAGATTTGCAGAGTTGGACCGTCTAACTGCTGTCCTGTTTTGATTTCGTTTTTTAGAATTTAAAAACATTTTTGAGCTGGTGCGAGGAACACACACAGTCTCAATTGGCCTAAAATGTGAAAACCCTTGTTGTTCTTTAGCTCCCAGAGTCAGAAGGGAGTCAGCACAGTTCAGTGTTTGGACTGGTAATGCACTGCCAGACGGACAGGGAGCAGTGTTTGCACACCGTTGTACTCACCCGGTGCTGGTGAGCAGGAGGCGGGGGAGTGCGGTGGGGTCCGAGGGGGCTCAGATGTAAACAGTCACGCCCCCCTCGGGGAACGCTGAACAACATAACGTATGTAATCCATCAACAGGCTGCTACCGTATCTGTTTGGGTGTAATCCGTCTGGACGATAGGCTTCGTAACGTTTCCAGAAAAGGGCAAAGTTATTCACAAAGACAAAGTTAAAAGAGCTGCATGTAGCCTGAAGCCACACATGCAGCGCCACAACACGACTGTAGAGGCAGTCACCTCTGTTTACAGTCTGGATTGGACCAGAAATAAAAACAGATAGTCCGGAGGATTGAAGGAGGTGGAACAGATCCATAAAATGTTTCTTCGTGACTTCTGACTGCTGAAGTTTCATGTCGTTAATTCCCACATGCACGACTACCTTGGAAACGGTATCAGGCAGGGACTGAAGCAGAGGAGGGAGACGTATGAGCAGGTCTGGTACAGTAGCTCCGGGAATACAGCGAGTGACCGCGTTAAAGAAGCGGACGTGTCTCACGATAGAATCTCCAATAATCAGAGTGGTCGGGGCGAAGAGTGGCCTCGGAGAAGGAGCTCGGTGGACGGAACCAGCGGGTTCACCCGAAGCAGGACCCGAGCCTGAGCGCCGCTGAACACATGGAGAGGAGGAGCGGGGGTGCTGACTCTCAGCTACAGGCGACCCACGCTGTGTGCTCGGGGACGCTGGAGCGGTGAGAGGGGCTGGCTCTGGGCGCTGCTGCTGACCCGGTGGAGGTGAGCGGTGGTAATGATGGCTCGCTACCCCAGTCTGAGGCTGCTGCACTGGGGTCAAAGAAGGGGAACAGGCCAACATGGCTGGTGGACCGCTCTTTCGCCTGAGGACTGCTTCCTTTAGGAGCGTTTTCCTCGCAGTGGACTTGGATCCTCGAGCAGTAGAGTATGCTGCAGTGTCCAGGGATTCTGCTGAGGGGGCCGGGATGTCAGTGGAGAGGGCTGCATAGCGGTTTGCCAGACTCAGGACATGGGCCACGGCGCAGGATGGCTCCTCGGAATCCGCGGGCTCGTTATTCTGAAGCGGGCGCTTAGGTGTAGAACAAGAGGGTCCGGAGCTGACGGATCTCTCCCACACGACAGTGTCACAATATGCAGCGCTCAGTGACATCAGCCGTGAGTGCTGCCCACCAGCGACTTCAAAAAGTTTGGATACTAGAGATTGTTTCTCATTCAACTCTGCGGTGAGACGAAGGACTTCTTTTCGTAGATCTGCAATGGTGGCACGGTCGCTCTCACGGAGCTCCAAGGTGAGGCGACTAATATTGTGCATGTTTGAGCCAATTTCATTGTCACTTTCCATGTCCTCGTTAGCTTGTGTTAGCCTCTGTGCTACTAGTGGGTTTCAGTCGGGACTAAGTGCTATTTGCTGAAACCACTGAATTAAAAAGATAAAACACTCAGATATATTAAAAAACTGAACAATAAAAACGCGCTAAAAAGTTGTTAAAAGTTTACTAAAAAGATGCACAGAGCAGCCCTGCAGTACTGCTTACTTTGTTCCAATCCTTCCACACACGGTGATGACAGAAACACCATCCATTCACTCTGTCATTTACATTCAGACCTATTGTGCATGTTTTTAGTGGTAGGGGAAACCGGAGCACCCGGAGGAAACCTACGCAGACACAGGGGGAACATGCAAACTCCACTCAGAAAGGCCCAATTTCAACCGGGGATTTGAACCCAGGACCTTCTTGCTGAGAAGCGAGAGGGCTATCCACTCAGCCACCGTAAATATTATCAGAACAGAGAACACTAGACTCAGCAGTTCTCATTGTACAGTCTGACAGCAGCAGGGAGGAGGGGCCTGCAGAACCCATACCTACTGTAGTAAAATGTAGTATAACGTTGAGGTCAAATCAGAAATAAAAGCAAACATGACACATACAAGCTCTCCCTCAGAAAGTCCTGGGCTGCCACGGAAACACATCACTGTCTTGAGTTTTTTTTTCCAGAATGAAAAATGCTGAAAGTGCGACTGCAAATACTCAGGCGTGATGAGGGTCCTAACCCAATTATCCATCAGTGCTCTACAAGGCTCCGCCGACAGAAAGAAACTCGCTCCCCGTTCTCAGAAACCTCCATTTCTATCAAAACAAAGAAATAGCCAGTTTCCATAAAAAAAAGTGCTTGACTATAATTGTCTTTTTTAAAATAGTAGCAGAACAACTTGTGAGAAAGCTGCTGGAACATACTGCCGCACACGGCCGTAATAAGCACTCAATCACGGCGGCGGAACCTGAAGGGTAATTTTGAACGGTGCAAAAAACGGACAGATTGCATTGTGGGAGAAAGCTGTCTACAGGCTGCGGATTATTTATGTACTTTTCTCCCAAAATGCACACGCAAATGAAGAACAATAGTCAGTTATACATGTTTTTATTCATTTCTCTTTGCAAGCTGTTGTGCTGAAAACTCAAACGTAGCTGTAATTAAAATGGGGAATTTGGCGTTCGGAGCCAGGAGCTATTGTGTTTGCGATTGCACAATTGTTATCTTCCGCAGGTGCCGTGAGTGTTTGCGAGGAAGTGGCCACAGCTGAGCGCATTGTTCCGCTGAAAACTGTATAATGCTCCGGAGCTTGAGACGAATCCAAGACAAGAGTGTGTCAGGAGTAAACGCCGCTTTCTGCAGATGAACAGAGATGTGGGATGTCGGGAGTGTAACAGGATACAAACGCAGGTGTGGAGGTGAAATGGTGTGAGGTGTTTTATCATGGAAATGTAATCGTTGTACACACCAGGCCCAAACATATCGATATGAAAGAGGAATTTGAAGTGATGGACTGGAACTTTAAATGAATTATAAATGTTAGGAATTGTATAAACCCTTGTGTGGTGTTCGGGTCTGTGGGACCCATTTTCATTTTTTATTAAAAGAAAAATAAGACAATTAATACATTTTTCAAACTGAGACTCACTGGCTTTGGCTCATTTTCTGTGAAGAACATAAATCAGAATATATGTTTAATGATCACCCACCGTACACCCCCCTACACATTTCTATTACATAGAAGATATTCGGGGTCCACTGGACCCGGGCCAAACAGAAGTGTAAAAATTGACCTTGCTCCACCCACCCAAACACCCCCACGCCCACCCACTACGGGTAAGTCCCGCCTTCCCTTCTCTTAGCTATAGCTCAGAATCCACGATGCCGTCCACGTTAACCAATCAAGTGATGCTAAGGGCTCTCAATCATCGGTGCTCATGGACAGTTGTTTGTTTTCACAGAGCCTCCGAATCAAGCCTTTATTATACATTGAACCTATATCCATAATCATTTATATACTGAACCTATATCCATAATCATTTATATACTGAACCTATATCCATAATCATTTATATACTGAACCTATATCCATAATCATTTGTATACTGAACCTATATCCATAATCATTTATATACTGAACCTATATCCATCCATCCATCCATCCATTTTCTTCCGCTTCATCCGTTGCCGGGTCGCGGGGGCAGCTGTCTAAGCAGAGACGCCCAGACTTCCCTATCCACACACACCTCCTCCAGCTCGTCCGGGGGGACTCCAAGGCGTTCCCAGGCCAGCTGAGAGACATAGTCCCTCCAGCGTGTCCTGGGTCTTCCCCGGGGCCTCCTCCCGGTGGGACGTGCCCGGAACACCTCCCCAGGGAGGCGTCCAGGAGGCATCCGGAACAGATGCCCGAGCCACCTCAACTGGTTCCTCTCGACGTGGAGTAGCAGCGGCTCTACTCCGAGCTCCTCCCGTGTGACTGAGCTCCTCACTCTATCTCTAAGGGAGCGCCCAGCCACTCTGCGGAGGAAGCTCATTTCGACCGCTTGTATCCGCGATCTCGTTCTTTCGGTCATTACCCAAAGCTCATGACCATAGGTGAGGGAGGGAACGAAGATTGACCGGTAAATTGAGAGCTTTGCCTTTCGGCTCAGCTCCCTCTTCACCACAACGGTCCGATACAGCGACCGCATCACTGCGCACGCTGCACCGATCCGCCTGTCAATCTCACGCTCCATCCTTCCCTCACTCGTGAACAAGACCCCGAGATACTTGAACTCCTCCACTTGAGGAAGGACCTCTCCACCCACCTGAAGAGGGCAGGGCACCTTTTTCCGGTCGAGCACCATGGCCTCAGATTTGGAGGTGCTGATTCTCATCCCAGCCGCTTCACACTCGGCTGCAAACCGTCCCAGTGCATGCTGCAGGTCCTGGTTCGTTGGAGCCAACAGGACAACATCGTCTGCAAACAGCAGAGATGAAATCCTGTGGTCCCCGAACCGGACCCCCTCCGACCCTTGGCTGCGCCTAGAAATTCTGTCCATGAATACAGTGAACAGAACCGGTGACAAAGGGCAGCCCTGGCGGAGGCCAACGTGCACAGGGAACAGGTCTGACTTACAGCCGGCAATGCGCACGCAGCTCTGGCTCCGGTCATACAGGGACCGGACGGCCCTCAGCAGAGGACCCCGGACCCCGTACTCACGGAGGACCCCCCAAAGGACACCCCGGGGAACACGGTCGAACGCCTTCTCCAAATCCACAAAGCACATGTGGACAGGTTGGGCGAACTCCCATGAACCCTCGAGTATCCGATGGAGAGTGTAGAGCTGGTCCAGTGTTCCACGGCGGGACGAAAACCACACTGCTCCTCCTGAATCCGAGATTCGACCATCGGCCGTAACCTCCTCTCCAGTACCTTGGAGTAAACCTTACCAGGGAGGCTGAGGAGTGTGATCCCACGATAATTGGAACACACCCTCCGGTCCCCCTTCTTGTAGAGAGGAACCACCACCCCGGTCTGCCACTCCATTGGCACCGCCCCCGATCGCCACGCGATGTTGCAGAGACGTGTCAGCCAAGACAGTCCTACAACATCCAGAGACTTTAGATAGTCAGGACGGATCTCATCCACTCCCGGCGCCTTGCCACCAAGGAGGCTGCCAACCACCTTGGTGACCTCTGCCAGGGTGACAGAAGTATCCGCCCCAACATCCTCAGCCTCTGCCTCCGGAGCGGAGGACGTGACGGGGGGATTGAGGAGAACCTCAAAGTATTCCTTCCACCGTCCGACAATATCCCCGGTCGAGGTCAGCAGCTCACCCCCCGCACCGTACACGGTGTTGGCAAAGAACTGCTTCCCCCTCCTGAGGCGCCGGACAGTTTGCCAGAATCTCTTCGAGGCCGACCGATAGTCATGCTCCATGGACTCTCCGAACTCCTCCCAGTCCCGGGTTTTTGCCTCTGCAACAGCCCGGGGCGCGGCACGCTTGGCCTGCCGGTACTGGACAGCTGCCTCAGGAGTCCCCCGAACCATCATGGCTCGATAGGACTCCTTCTTCAGCCTGACGGCATCCCTTATTGCCGGTGTCCACCACCGGGTTCGGGGGTTGCCGCCGGGACCAGCACCAGAGACCTTGCGACCACAGCTACGAGCCGCCGCATCGGCGATAGAGGAAGAGAACATGGTCCACTCAGACTCAATATCCCCCTCCTCCGCCGGGACCTGGGAGAAGCTCTCCCGGAGGTGTGAGTTGAAAGTCCGTCTGACAGGGGGCTCAGCAAGACGTTCCCAGCAAACCCTCACTACACGCTTGGGTCTGCCAGGTCTGACCGGCTTCCTCCCCTGCCAGCGGATCCAACTCACGACCAGGTGGTGATCGGTTGACAGCTCTGCCCCTCTCTTTACCCGAGTGTCCGAAACACGCGGCCGAAGGTCAGATGATACGACAACAAAGTCGATCATCGACCTCCGGCCTAGCGTGTCCTGGTGCCACGTGCACTGGTGGACACCCTTGTGCTCAAACATGGTGTTCGTGATGGACAAACCGTGACTAGCACAGAAGTCCAACAACTGAACACCACTCGGGTTCAGATCAGGGGGGCCGTTCTTCCCGATCACCCCTCTCCAAGTGTCACTGGCGCTTCCCACATGGGCGTTAAAGTCCCATAGTAACCTATATCCATAATCATTTATATACTGAACAGATATCCATAATCATTTATATACTGAACCTATATCCATAATCATTTATATATGAACCTATATCCATAATCATTTATATATGAACCTATATCCATAATCATTTATATACTGAACCTATATCCATAATCATTTATATACTGAACCTATATCCATAATCATTTGTATACTGGACCTATATCCATAATCATTTATATATGAACCTATATCCATAATCATTTATATATGAACCTATATCCATAATCATTTATATACTGAACCTATATCCATAATCATTTATATACTGAACCTATATCCATAATCATTTATATACTGAACCTATATCCATAATCATTTATATACTGAACCTATATCCATAATCAGATTCTGCAGAAGTTCCTAAAATGTTCAATTAACGATAATAGCTTCTTCCTGGTTTACCGCGATCGCTTTTTTGTGCATTATAACATTATTTTTATCATGAAAACGTTAACAGATAATTCTGAAACCTCTGTGCATGTGTGTTAATAATGTATAAGTATAATGTGTTCTCAGATTACAAAAATACAATAAATATCAGAAATGCGTACTATCACTTGAGTTTGTAAGCGCCTTTGCGTACTTCACATAGACCAGTCCTTCTCAGGGGGGCGCTCCTCCCTGGGGGGGCGTGGTCAATGCCAGAGAGGGTGTGCATGATCACGGGGCGCTTGCTGCTTTTTGCTGCACTTACTCCAACGGGATTCCAAATCCTCCGTGGCAGCGGCGTTCCTACTCCAGAGCCACTGAGGCTTTATAATGACAGCGGCTCCGTGACAACACCGCGGTGAGCACGTAGCTGAATTAATAGTTACTTAATGTAACTTAAGTTCTACGAATAGATGCGTAGTCCCTTAGGACTTCGCTAGTGGGATATCACTCGTGACCCCCAGGTCAACGCCAGAGAGATCAAAATAATTTGCTCCAATCACCAGCCACCTTCCTCTATAAATGCCCCTGCACAAGGCCGCACCCCCTCTTGAACTCTGCCAAGCCGGGCTGGCCTGATGGGCTCGTAGCTAAGGGACTACGCACCTATTCGTAGAACTTAAGTTACATTAAGTAACTATTAATTCTACGTCATGGTGCTACGTCCCTTAGGACTTCGCTAGTGGGACACAACGCGGAGGCCGTAGGAAAATGTACTCCCAGCAGGCCAGCGAAGGGTGATTGGAGCTCCGCCCGAGCAAGACCCTCACCACGTGAGAGGACTCAGGGCAGAAGAAACAAGCGTGTTACGGGGCCACTCCTACCAAGGATACCCCCACGTAACACAAGCCGTAGGTCATCCGTAGTCACAGGACGCCTCTCCCAAGAGCTCCTGACGTGGACTACCAGACCGACCATACACACAAATGTACCGCACCTGTAGGATGCCTCTCCCAAGAGCTCCTGCACCAGGGCGGAAAATAGACCGAAGGCCCCCCTCAGAGGAGGGACCCAACGGTCTAACTCAGTCCGCTGCACTCAGCACGGAATGGGCCACCGACCGGTCCGACACATCCGAAAGATAAGACCGGACGAAAGAGGAGGACGACGCCCAAGAAGCCGCACGGCAAACGTCCTCGACCGACGCCCCCCTGAGAAGGGCCGTAGAGGCCGCCATCCCACGCGTGGAATGCGACCTGAAACCCACCGGGGGGGCCAGACCCTGCGTCTGATACGCCCGTCGCACCGCCGTGGCGACCCAATGCGCCAGCCGCTGAGCCGACAGCGGGGCGCCCCTGTTCTTGGGGCCCAGACACACAAACAGCTGATCACCCAACCTGAATGACGACGTCATGGCCAGGTAATACCTCAGCATTCTGATAGGACACAGAAGGTGCTGCCGCTCCTCCTCGGGGGAGGCATGCGGCGGCGGGTGGAAAGCCCTAATCCTGATGACTCTCGACCTAAAGGCCGACGTGATGACCTTGGGGAGAAAAGCCGGATTGGGCCACAACTCCACCATGCCGTCGCCCTCTCCAAGGACAGGCACGACGCATGGACGGAGAGCGCACACAAATCGCCCGCCCTCTTAGCAGACGCCAACGCCAGTAAGAGGGCCGTCTTAAAGGCGATACACTCGGGACTCGCCTCCGCCGCCGGTTCAAAAGGCGAACCCGACAGTCCCCTAAGGACCACCTTGAGGTCCCAAACCGGAGGCGTTCTCTGGAGCGGGGGCCTCCTCCTGCGCGCCCCCCGCAGAAAACGTTTAACCAACGGGTGAGAACGGGCTGTGAACCCCCCGAATCCGACGTGACCCGAAGTAATGGCTGCCGCGAACACCGCCAAGGTAGCGACAGCCCTCCCCTTGTCGAAGAGCTCCTGTAGGACTCCCAGGACCCCCTCCAGCGGGCAACACCTGGGATCCCAGGAACGGGAATCGCACCAGACACTGAATAGCCTCCACCTCGTGGCGTAGGCCCTCACGGTGGACGGCGCCCTCGCTCCCTAAATGGTCTCCACCACCGCAGGGGGAAGACCCAGATCTACGAGGCTCCGCCTCTCAACCTCCAAACCCAGAGCCTGCGGCCGATTATCGGACGTGAAAACAGGGCTCCTGCCCCCTGGACTAGAGCCCCCGGCTCGTCCGGGAGGGCCCAGGGCTCCATCACCGCCATGCCCCTCAGGAAGGGGAACCACCGGGCATGCGGACTGTCCGGAGCCACCAGAATCACCGATCTCCTCTCCTGTTCGATCCTCCGCAGCAGGACCGGCAGGAGACGCACCGGTGGGAAAGCGTACAACAGGCCGCCTGGCCATGGGTAATGAGCCAGAGCGTCCACGCCTAAAGGCGGCTCGTCCGCGGCCCTTAAGGCGAACCAGGACAGGCACTGTGCGTTCTCTGCACTGGCGAAAAGGTCGACTACTGGACGGCCGAACCTCCGCCAGATCTCCGCAGCTACCCTGGGGCCAGCCCCACTCGTCCTGGAGTGGGCCCCCCCTGGACATTCTGTCGGCTCCCACGTTCCGGACCCCCGGGACGTGGCGCGCCCTGAGAGACAGGAGGTGAAGCGCCGCCCACAGCAGCGTCACCGTCGCCATGCGATGGAGAGCGGGGGACCTGGTGCCCCCCTGCCTGTTCAGATAGGAGACCACTGTGGTGTTGTCTGAGCGCACCATCACGTGTCTCCCCTGCAGCTGAGGGGCAAAGTGCAGCAGTACTCTGTGCACTGCCTCCATCTCCAGCAGGTTGATGTGACGGGCTGAGTCCGACCAGCAGCCTCCTACAGAGCTCTGGCCGAGGACCCCGCCCCATCCTTCGAGCGACGCGTCCGTGAACACCTCGACGTGAGACACAGCGCAGGCCAGAGTCACTCCGTCCCGCAATAGACCTGGAGTGAGCCAGAACCTGATGTCCGATGCTGCCCCTTGGGGAACCCAGATCAGCCTCCCCCCGTCCCGGGAGGGGTGAAGCCTGAGGCGCGAGAACCACCTCTGAAAATTTCTCATGTGGAGCAGGCCTAGCCGCACCACAGCATGAGCCGCTGCCATCATTCCCAGCAGGGACCTGAGGCGCCGAGCGGGGACTCTGGGGCCCGCCAGAACCTCCCGGGCCAGACGGGTAATATTCATCCGTCTGTCCACGGACAATGCAGCACGGAATATCACAGAGTCTAGCTGCAGACCGAGATAAACCATGCGTTGGGCTGGCTGCAGCTTGCTCTTCTCCCTGTTCACCACAAAGCCCAGACGCTGTATGTGGGACAGGACCCAGTGCGTGTGGCTCACGGCCACTTCCCTGGATGGGGCCAGTATTAACCAATCGTCTATATAGGTTAATATCCTTACCCCCGCACGTCTGATCGGCTCCAGAGCTGCTTCCACACATTTGGAAAAGGTCCGAGGCGCGAGTGCGTACCCGAAGGGTAGACGGCAGTACTCGTAATTCCTCTCTCCCACTGCGAAGCGCAGAAACCTCCTGTGTTCTGGCACTATGGGCACGTGGAAGTACGCATCTGTCAGGTCTATGGAAGTCATCCAGTCTCCTTCCCTGACACACTCGAGGAGCTGCCTTGTGGACAGCATCCGAAACTGCCGTTTGGAAATGCACTCGTTTAACACGCGCAGATCCAGAATGGGACGCACCCCGCCTGATTTCTTTGGCACTAAGAAGTAAGGGGAGTACAGCCCCCTGGTGGCGTCCTGCGGGTCTACCTCCACTGCTGCGCCTCGACTCAGCAGAGAGGAGACCTCCGCTTGTAGTGCCTCTGTCGATCCCCGTACCTGAGAGCGTACCGCCCGTACGCCTCGGAATGGTGGTGGCTTTCGGAAAAATTGCAGCGCGTAACCTCTGCGCAGAGTTTTCTCCAGCCAAGTATCTGTCAGTAGGCCCTGCTCCCTCCAGATGCTGTAGAAATCTGTGAGGGGCGGAACGGGAGCTGGAACACGAGACGTCACGGCCCCGCCCTCTACTGGTGTTCCTAGCAGGGAGGGGGGGTGGCTGAAAGGGCCGGGGGGGCCCCTGCGTCACACCGTGAGCGCCGAGGGCGGTCACGTGTTCTGCAGGCCCGACGTCATAAGTACGGGACTGCTCACCACACGTGACTCGGCTGCTGTGCCCCCCCCTGGCTCTTGCCTCATGGAAGGGGGGGCGAGCCCCTGGAGTGGGAAACCCCGTGTTAGCCTTGTAGTAGCAATGCAAGATTACATTTTTTAAATTACCAAATCAGATTTAATTCAGCACAGTACTTTCCAGCTCAGTAAGAGGAATAAAACAGTTTTTGAATTATGAAAATCGGATAAGTGGTTATGATTTTATTACCATATTGATAAGTGCTTTTATGCGCTTATAGTGAAAGTAATTTGGTTTAAAACAAAGGGATACTGTGGAACCTTCTATTCAGCCAGTTCAAGCCTTTATTCATCTTCTAAGTGCTGTAACTTCCCTATTTTACTAACTATAAACATTAAAATTCACAGTAAAGAAGGAAACAATTCAGGGATGTTGAATTCGATATTCATTTTACAATTTGGCCGACCCCGATTCCAATATGGCCGCCAGCTTATCCAAGATGGCTGCCAACATGAAATCCGGAAAACATTTTTTTCAAACTACTATCTAATATATCAAAATAAAGGTAAGCAATCTAAATATGATGCTTAGAAATGTTTTTGGCATATGCACACACACACACGTGTTATTTATGAGACTAAAATTACAGACCCGAGCTTTAAACATGTTATTAATGAGACTAAAGTTACATACCTCAGCTTTAAACATTTTATTAATGAGACTAAAGTTACAGACCCGAGCTTTAAACATGTTATTAATTAGACTAAAGTTACAGACCTCAGCTTTAAACGTTATTAATTAGACTAAAGTTACAGACCTCAGCTTTAAACGTTATTAATGAGACTAAAGTTACAGACCCCAGCTTTAAACATGTTATTTATCAGACTAAAGTTACAGACCTCAGCTTTAAGCATGTTAACAACCCAAACACCCTTGTTAACATGTAAAATGGATTAGTCCAACCAATGGCATTGGTCCGTTTGGGCCACGTGACTCGCGTTTCTACCCCCCGGAAAAGTGGGCTCGCCCGGACTTGCGTGCCGCTTCGGCAGCAGAGCAGAGTGTGTGATGAGCGCGGCGGTTTTTCAACTTTATTCACTGATCCGCGGGTCAAAACAACCGTGACATGATTCAAATATACCATCATTCTAAAGCTTATAATCTTAGATGTATGTGTGTGGTGTTGGTTTTCCAAAACCCCGGTTACTTACCGTGTATTTTGCTATTAAGTTCGTCGGATTATATCTCCGTAACCGCAACAGCTGGAGAGATGCCGCTTTCACCGTAATGCGCAGTAATAAGTGATCTGTTTACCCGGTAAATATCACCTCGCGGCGACGTCATTAACCCGCGCGGAATGCCGAGGATATCCCGACTCATTTTTTTTCAGAGTCCAGACTATCTGTGGCCCACTCTGCCTCATATTCGTCAACTTTATTAATTCATATCTCAGGAAATAAACGGAATATCAGAACAATCCACACATTTATGGATTCTATGAATAAAAATATGTTTATTGATAGTGGTGGTAGCTATATATTCTGATTATTTAGCTGCTCAGAATCAAATGAACTAAAGTGAGTAAGACAGCGACCTCTTTTCACCACAGCGTTTCCACTGAGTCTTGCATTGCTACTTGTAGCTCTGCTCACCACACGTGACTCGGCTGCTGTACCCCCCCCTGGCTCTTGCCTCATGGAGGGGGGAACGAGCCCCTGGAGTGGGAAACCCCGTGTTAGCCTTGTAGCTCAGAGATGCTAACACGCGTTCGGCCGTAGCACACACATTATCACTCACCAGATCCCTCCGCCTGACCTCTCTCTGGGAGGGCAAAACATGAACCCAAGAGTCGGAGCTCGTGGCCCGCGTAGCACGCTGCACGCCCTTCTCTGGGGGCTGCAGGCCTAGCGGAGCCACGTTATATGCTCGAGAAGTAACACAATCAGAATTCAAATCATTTGACAAGTTACATACCCCCAAATGAGACTCAGACAGCGAGTACTGATGAAATGCCGGACGGCCTTTATTGAAAACATTCTTCCCACCCCGACCTCCTCTGCCATAGGGAGGTCGTCGGTGGGTGTGTTGGTCCCGCGAACCTCCCGTGTGCCTGTCTGGGCCCGGGGGTCTCGTCGCTGGGGAACGATGCACCACGGAGCGTGGATATGGTCCGGGGCGCCTGCCGGGCGAGCGCTCCCTGCCTCTGTCTCGGCTCCGCGCTGGTGGGCGGGCCTCGCGTCTCGCAGCTAGATGCTGGGCTAGGCTAGCAGAGTCCTTAGCTGCGGTGTCCAGCCTAGTCATCAGCGTCTGCATCTCCGGACCGAAGAGTGACGTTTGGGAGATGGGCAGGTCCAGCAGCTGCCTCTTCTCCGCCTCTCTGAGGTTCACCGGCCCCAGCCAGAGGTGTCTGGCCCCAACCTGTGCTGCTGCCATCGTGCGGCCGCCATCGACAGCTAGCGCCTGGCACATGCGCAGGATCGCCGCTGAAGTGGTCCTCGCCTGGGATAAGGTGTCTCCACTGAGCGCCTGGCCAGAAGAGAGAGACCTATCCAGGGCCCCGGTGATGAAGGCCATGTTGTTAGCCACCGCGACGACCTGAGCCGCATTGGCGTAACATCTATCGTGCATCGCCAAAGACATCCTATCCCGCTCGGAGGGAAGGAGAGGTCTGGTGCCGGGCCACACGGATGCGGAGGGGTGCAGGGCCGCTCGAACCGAGTCCTCAATGTCCGGGACCCCGCCGGTCCAGGACCAGTCCTGCACGTTACAGTACATGCCGTACCCCAAAGCGGGCCGCTAGGGGCTTTGGCCACTCACGTGTCGCGTAATGGACGATCGGGTCCATCCGCGGGCACAACGTGGGCTGCGCTCTCCTCCTCCCTCGAGGGGTGGCGTAACCAGAGGTGAAGTCCTCCACCCTCTGGTTCGGTTGCGGTGGCAGGGGGGCATCCATGATGGCCGCCGCCGTGGCGTAGAGCCCAGGCATGTGGTCCAGCGGGAAGCGGTCCGGCTCCGGGTTGGACACCACCTCGTCCAGCGTGAGGAGAGAGCCAACCTCCGACACCTCTCCGTCCTCGCAGTCACCCCACTCCGCTGGCACGGGTGGAAGGTCGAGAGGGGCCCAGTCAATCGCAGACTCCTCGTCCTGAGAGGAGTCCGGACGGGGCGCTGCAGCGGCGAGGTACGCACGCCTGCGTTCGCTCTCCTCCCTGGGGAGAGCGAGACACGAGGCGCAGGTGGCGCTCAACGCCGCATGGCCCGAACCCAGGCACACGAAGCAGCTGGAGTGCTGGTCCTTGCGCTGGAGCTTGACCCGACAAGTCGAGCAACGACGACGTCCGACGCCGGATGGCGAAGGGGAACTCGGACGAGCATCAGAAGACATCTTTCCTCAGGTAATTGAATGTAGATCTCAATCGGCGCCAGAGTGAAAGAGGGGGTGCGGCCTTGTGCAGGGGCATTTATAGAGGAAGGTGGCTGGTGATTGGAGCAAATTATTTTGATCTCTCTGGCGTTGACCTGGGGGTCACGAGTGATATCCCACTAGCGAAGTCCTAAGGGACGTAGCACCATGACGTAGAACGTGGTCATAATGTACCCAGGACCATTCTCTGCTTGTTGCGAGTGTGTGTCTTTGTGTAACGCAAAATAAATAAATAAATATTGCGTTACTGCAGAAACAGAGCTGGACTCTGGAGCCTTAAGGAAGTGTCCATGTCCTCCTGTGTCTCTAAATTAAAGCTGTGGTACCTACATTTCCCGTGCATTAATAATGCATAATGATGTTGGTTGTGCCTAAAAATAAAATGTTGACGAAACAGAACATTGTTTAGATTTTTTGTTTTGTGAGTCATTATTTGACTTGGATTGAGTGGATTATAAGAGCTGATCTTTAGCATTAAAAGAAGCAAGTATAAAATCTCGATTAAGAACCGCGTGACAAATGGAGTGAGAACCAAACACCATCTCCTGATTCTCCTCTGAGAACCTCACTGAAAGACTGATGTGTGACCCCTGAATATACTGTAATGATAAAAGTGATTCATATCAGTCAATATCGATATTTATTTATGCTTTTTTTTAAACTAAATAAATACATTTGTGTTTGACCCCAATTAGTCCTGGGTTAATTCCAGTTTAGTCCTGGTTTAGTCCTGGTTTAGTCCTTGTTTAGTCCTTGTTTAGTCCTGGTTTAGTCCTGGTTTAGTCCTTGTTTAGTCCTGGTTTAGTTCTGGTTGAATCCTGGTTTAGTCCTGGTTTAGTCCTTGTTTAGTCCTGGTTTAGACCTGGTTTAGTCCTGGTTTAGTCCTTGTTTAGTCCTGGTTTAGTCCTGGTTTAGTTCTGGTTGAGTCCTTGTTTAGTCCTGGTTTAGACCTGGGTTAGTTCTGGTTGAGTCCTGGTTTAGTCCTGGTTTAGTTCTGGTTGAATCCTGGTTGAGTCCTGGTTTAGTCCTGGTTTAGTCCTGGTTTAGACCTGGTTTAGTCCTGGTTTAGTCCTGGTTTAGTCCTGTTAAGTCTTGGTTTAGTCCTGGTTTAGTCCTGGTTTAGTCCTGGTTTAGTCCTGGTCTAGTCCTGGTTTAGTCATGGTTTAGTCATGGTCTAGTCCTGGTCTAGTCCTGGTTTAGCTCCTGTTTTGGCTGTTATCTGACTTCAGTCTATCTCTGGTCGCACACTTGTGTCCTCGAATGGTCTGGTTGTTGCTGTTTTTTATTTTTATTTTATTTTAAGTCCCTCCCAGCTCTTTTTTTTTTGGACAGAGGAAGAATTAAACAACATTGTACAACTATAATGAAAAATCATCGGCTGCTCAAAGAAAATATGTTTTTTTATCATTATTGTTTAATGCTGAGTTTCATCGCAAACATATTTGAAAATAATTATATCTCTGTGTTAATGTTTATTCCTATTTAATGTATGAATTATTCTGCTCAGAAGATTTAAAGCCTAAACTGACTAACTATTAACGATATCATGAAGTCCATCTGAGCCACTTCCAAACTCTAAAAGTCTCAAGTTATTCTTTCTTTTATTTTATTCTAGAGTTTTTTTTATTTTTTAAATAAAACAAGAAGGTAATAGTCTCAGCCCAAAACTTTCACATTTGAGTCAAAAAATCAATAAAATGTTGCCAGGTTGTGGGAAATTTTTAC
The DNA here is from genome assembly GCA_964034765.1 of Knipowitschia caucasica. Taxonomy (NCBI): domain Eukaryota; kingdom Metazoa; phylum Chordata; class Actinopteri; order Gobiiformes; family Gobiidae; genus Knipowitschia; species Knipowitschia caucasica. The sequence goes on from OZ035843.1 coordinate 3,214,372, forward strand.
TATTTTCCCCAAAGCAGAGACCTTAACTTTTCCAGTAAGATTAGTTATTTTTTCTTAGTAATTCAATTCAACATATTTTCACTTAAGAGGAAGAGTGATATGTTCTCAATAATAATAATAATAACAATGATAACAATACAATTTTTATAACACAGCTCACATATCCACAAAACCTCCAGGTTATTCCGATTTAAATACAATACAAATATCAAAAAAACGCAGAGGGTTTCAAGATTCAAGCTTAGTTTATTATGTCCCGTAGGAAATTTGTCTTGGACGCACAGGCTAAAATATAAGCTCATATAAGTCCTGTAGGCTTTTTTAAACAGGACGCTCACTCACACTGAACCACATCTCGTTCAATTTTAATGCCAGAATCACATCTAGGACCTTCTTGCTGTGAAGGACTAACGCTAACCACTGCCCCACTGCCTTGAAATGACTCTTATCTGTCTTAAAAGGTTAAGAAAAAGTCTAAAACATCCTGAGTCCAAAGGTCCTCTCCGGGCTTACAACGAGGAGCTTGTTCCAGCGACATTTGTCCAGAGCGAGTGGGTGAGCGAGGAGCAGCCGGAGGTGGCGGTCTCTGTTCAAGGGCAAGTCAGCAGTTTAAAGGGCTGTTAGTCATTATTACCTGCACACATGTAGTCAATCTGCCAAAGCCCGACGCCGATCAGAGGTTATCCAGGGGTCACGTTCCTTTCAGGTCCAGGCCGAGACCAAATCCACGGAGCCAGGACTGAGGCTGACAGGAGCAGGGGAAGGCCCATTATCACTGTTTTTACCTCAGGAATGTGTTTGTTTTTGTGGATATTTGATGTGAAACTGAAAAAACGTTTGGGCAGGAGTACAAAAGGCATCCAGAAATAATCAAAGGAAAACATCTGTGATAAAAATATGGGAAAAGGTTTTGTGTTAGAAGAAAGACAGTTATGTGCAAAATGATTTCACATTCACTTTGTGACTAACAGGCGCTGTCTCACAAGTTTACAGCCTTGGTCCTTGATCTACAGCCTCAGTCCTGGGTCTACAGCCTCAGTCCTGGGTCTACAACCTCAGTCCTGGGTCTACAGCCTTGGTCCTTTGTCTACAGCCTTGGTCCTGGATCTACAACCTCAGTCCTGTGTCTACAGCCTGAGTCCTGGGTCTACAGCCTCAGTCCTGGATCTACAACCTCAGTCCTGGGTCTACAGCCTCAGTCCTGGGTCTACAGCCTCAGTTCTGGGTCTACAGCCTCAGTCCTGGGTCTACAGCCTCAGTCCTGGATCTACAACCTCAGTCCTGGGTCTACAGCCTCAGTCCTGGGTCTACAGCCTCAGTCCTGGGTCTACAGCCTCAGTTCTGGGTCTACAGCCTCAGTCCTGGATCTACAGCCTCAAACATAAGCTCCCACCTCCTGCACTGTAAAAAGTGCAGCAGACCAGACTTTGTACATTTTTCATTATTGTAAACTTTTTGATTGACTGATAAATATTGTATAACATTATCATAGCGCCCTTTACACTACTGCGTTCATTGCTTTAAGTGTATATAGTATTAATTTGCTACACGTGGTAGTACTTTTTATGTGCAAAAACCACAATGTATTTGGCGAAGCAGCGACACTACCCAGAATGCACTACAGCAAAATAGAAACATTGCTTTTGAAAAATTCTACATTTGAGCTTGAATTTAAGTAAATATAAAGCAAGTCCTAACGCAAAATACTTAAATAATCCACACACACATACCCATACATACATACACATACACACACATACTGTACATACACATACATGCATATACACACATACATACACACACATACATACATACACATACATACATATCAATCAATCAATCAAAGTTTATTTGTAGAGCGCCTTTCATACACATGGCAACACAAAGCGCTTCACAGTCCACATCACAAATCATCACATAAAACAAACACCAGAATCACAATTAAAACATTAAAATCACACAAAAGATTAAAACACAATTAAAACATTAAAATCACACAAAAGAATAAAACCATTAAAACTTTCAAAATTACACAAGAAATTTAAAAAAATAAATAAATGACAGCAGTGCATTAAAAATGGAGATAAAATCCTTCAGTTGTATGCACAGGCAAACAGAACAGTCTTTAACCTGGATTTGAACATTGACAGAGTAGACGCCTCCCTCACATTTTCAGGGAGATTGTTCCAGATCTTAGCTGCATGGATCTGAAACGCAGCCTCCCCATGTTTGGTTCTCACTCTGGGCACCAGCAGGAGGCCAGTCCCTGTGCTCCTCAGAGTCCGGGCTGGTTCATATGACACCAACATGTCACTAATGTATTCTGGTGCAAGGCCATGGAGAGACTTGTACACAAGCAGAGCCGTTTTAAAATCTATTCTTTGAGCCACAGGAAGCCAGTGCAAAGACCTGAGGACCGGACTAATATGGTCATACTTCCTGGTTCCTGTCAGGACTCTAGCTGCTGCATTTTGGATGTACTGCAGCTGCTTACAGGTCTGTTTGGACAGACCTGTAAGCAGGCCATTGCAGTAGTCTAGCCTGCTGGAGACAAATGCATGGACAAGAATCTCCAAGTCTGCCCTGGACACTATATTTCTAACTTTGGCAATGTTCTTCAGATGGTAAAAAGCTGTTGATGTTATTGATTTTATGTGGCTATTGAAATTTAGGTCTGAGTCCAGTATTACCCCCAAATTTCTGACCTTGTCTGAAGGAAGTAGGGAGAGAGACTGAAGTTGACAAATGACGCCCTCTCTTTGTTTCTGGGGACCAAAGACAATGATTTCGGTTTTGTCTGTATTTAGCTGGAGGAAATTATTTTGCATCCAGTCACTGATCTGTTGGATACAGTGAAGGAGCAAATCCAGTGGTCCATGTTCTCCTGCAGTCAGTGAGACATAGATCTGAGTGTCGTCAGCGTAATTGTGGTAGGACACTTTGTTTCTTTGTATTAACTGACCTAACGGCAGCATGTAGAGATTAAATAGGAGAGGTCCCAGGATCGACCCCTGTGGTACACCACAGGTCAGGGCCACATCATCTGAGACGCAGTCTCCAATCTCCACAGAGTACTTCCTATCCTCCAGGTAAGACCTAAACCAGTCTAGGGCTGTGCCAGTGACACCAGCCCAGTCCTCCAGTCTCTGCATGAGGATCTCATGGTCGACAGTGTCGAACGCGGCACTAAGATCTAACATGACCAAAACTGTGACTTTACCTGCATCAGTGTGAAGTCGAATGTCGTTTGTTACCTTCACTAGAGCGGTCTCAGTGCTGTGGTGGGGTCTAAACCCAGACTGGAACATATCAAAAGAATTATTCATTGTTAAAAATTCAGTAAGTTGTTGGGAGGCCACTTTTTCAAGAATTTTTCCAATAAATGGCAGATTCGATATGGGGCGATAATTTTGAAGTCCCGCAGGATCCAGACTGCTCTTTTTTAGGAGAGGTCTTATGACTGCTGTTTTTAGGGCCATAGGAAATGTTCCTGACGACAGAGACATGTTTACTATTTGTGTCAGTGAAGGTAACAAACTGCTCAGGACGGACTTCAGAAATTTAGAGGGCAATATATCCAGGCTACATGTGGAGGAGCTCAGACTCATGATTATCTTTTTGACAGTTTCAGTATCCACAGGTGCAAAGTGAGTTAGCTCAGAAAGCTTCTCTGGCTGTTGCATTGTTATACGTGCTGTGGAGGTGATAGTGTTTTTGATTCCTTGTACTTTGTCATCGAAAAACTGTGCGAACTCATTACACCTAGATTTAGAGGAAAATTCTAGGGGCAACTTTACAGGGGGGTTCGTTAATCTACCAACTGTTGAAAACATAACACGAAAATTGTTACTGCAACCTCCAATAATGTCAGAAAAATACATTTCTCTTGTTCTACGTAGAACCCGGTTAAATTCACCCAACTCATCTTTAAAGATTTCATAATCGCCCTGGAAATTGGACTTTCGCCACTTCCGTTCGGCCCTCCGGCACTCTTGCTTCTGTGCCCTAACCGAGTCTGCCTTAGTCCATGGGGCCTTTTTCTTACTGGTAACTATTTTAACCGTCACAGGAGCAATGGCGTCCAGAACAGTCAGAACACTGGTGGTGACAGAGTTATACAATTCATCAACAGTAGAGCATGGAGTTTTCTCAAAAATTTAGCATTCCCATGAACAGTTCACTTGTGTTTTCATGTATGTGTCTTCTTCTAACAGTTGTAAATTCAGCTGGTGGTTTGCTAGCAAAACACATGTCAAAAAATACACAGAAATGATCTGACAAAGCAACATCAACTACATTAACATTTGATACATTAACCCCCTTTGTAATTAGCAGGTCAAGAGTGTGCCCCCTGCTGTGGGTGGGGCCACTCACGTGCTGAATGAAACCAAAGGTCTCAAATACAGAAGCCAGCTCCTTTGCATTTCTGTCATCAACATTATCAACATGTACATTAAAATCACCTGTAATAACTAAACTATCAAAATCTGTGCACACGAATGAAAGTAGTTCAGTAAAATGGTCAATAAAATCGCAACATGACTGTGGTGGCCTGTACAGGACAATGAAAAGAGTAGAAGATTGCTTTTGTTCCATTTTAAAAGAAATATACTCAAACGATGAAAAATTTCCAAGGGGCATTCTATGGGAGACAAAGTGCTCTCTAAAAACTGCAGCTATGCCTCCCCCCCTTTTGTTTTCTCGTATTTCGGATTCGAATTTAAAATTGGGTGGTGTTGCTTCTATTAGAACTGCATTTCCTGTATTTTGGTCCAGCCATGTTTCAGCCATAAGCATAAAATCAAGATCATAAGAAGTGTAAAATTATTAATTAAAAATGATTTGTTACATAGAGATCTGACATTAAGCATAGCAAGTTTAAAAATAACGTCAGAGTCGATTAATGTGGTTGATTGATTTCTACAGGGAACAGAAATTAGATTTGCAGAGTTGGACCGTCTAACTGCTGTCCTGTTTTGATTTCGTTTTTTAGAATTTAAAAACATTTTTGAGCTGGTGCGAGGAACACACACAGTCTCAATTGGCCTAAAATGTGAAAACCCTTGTTGTTCTTTAGCTCCCAGAGTCAGAAGGGAGTCAGCACAGTTCAGTGTTTGGACTGGTAATGCACTGCCAGACGGACAGGGAGCAGTGTTTGCACCGTTGTACTCACCCGGTGCTGGTGAGCAGGAGGCGGGGGAGTGCGGTGGGGTCCGAGGGGGCTCAGATGTAAACAGTCACGCCCCCCTCGGGGAACGCTGAACAACATAACGTATGTAATCCATCAACAGGCTGCTACCGTATCTGTTTGGGTGTAATCCGTCTGGACGATAGGCTTCGTAACGTTTCCAGAAAAGGGCAACGTTATTCACAAAGACAAAGTTAAAAGAGCTGCATGTAGCCTGAAGCCACACATGCAGCGCCACAACACGACTGTAGAGGCAGTCACCTCTGTTTACAGTCTGGATTGGACCAGAAATAAAAACAGATAATCCGGAGGATTGAAGGAGGTGGAACAGATCCATAAAATGTTTCTTCGTGACTTCTGACTGCTGAAGTTTCATGTCGTTAATTCCCACATGCACGACTACCTTGGAAACGGTATCAGGCAGGGACTGAAGCAGAGGAGGGAGACGTATGAGCAGGTCTGGTACAGTAGCTCCGGGAATACAGCGAGTGACCGCGTTGAAGAAGCGGACGTGCCTCACGATGGAATCTCCAATAATCAGAGTGGTCGGGGCGAAGAGTGGCCTCGGAGAAGGAGCTCGGTGGACGGAACCAGCGGGTTCACCCGAAGCAGGACCCGAGCCTGAGCGCCGCTGAACACATGGAGAGGAGGAGCGGGGGTGCTGACTCTCAGCTACAGGCGACCCACGCTGTGTGCTCGGGGACGCTGGAGCGGTGAGAGGGGCTGGCTCTGGGCGCTGCTGCTGACCCGGTGGAGGTGAGCGGTGGTGATGATGGCTCGCTACCCCAGTCTGAGGCTGCTGCACTGGGGTCAACATGGCCGGTGGACCGCTCTTTCGCCTGAGGACTGCTTCCTTTAGGAGCGTTTTCCTCGCAGTGGACTTGGATCCTCGAGCAGTAGAGTACGCTGCAGTGTCCAGGGATTCTGCTGAGGGGGCCGGGATGTCAGTGGAGAGGGCTGCATAGCGGTTTGCCAGACTCAGGACATGGGCCACGGCGCAGGATGTCTCCTCGGAATCCGCGGGCTCGTTATTCGTAAGCGGGCGCTTAGGTGTAGAACAGGAGGGTCCGGAGCTGACGGATCTCTCCCACACGACAGTGTCACAATATGCAGCGCTCAGTGACATCAGCCGTGAGTGCTGCCCACCAGCGACTTCAAAAAGTTTGGATACTAGAGATTGTTTCTCATTCAACTCTGCGGTGAGACGAAGGACTTCTTTTCGTAGATCTGCAATGGTGGCACGGTCGCTCTCACGGAGCTCCAAGGTGAGGCGACTAATATTGTGCATGTTTGAGCCAATTTCATTGTCACTTTCCATGTCCTCGTTAGCTTGTGTTAGCCTCTGTGCTACTAGTGGGTTTCAGTCGGGACTAAGTGCTATTTGCTGAAACCACTGAATTAAAAAGATAAAACACTCAGATATATTAAAAAACTGAACAATAAAAACGCGCTAAAAAGTTGTTAAAAGTTTACTAAAAAGGTGCACAGAGCAGCCCTGCAGTACTGCTTACTTTGACACACCTGCCATACACACACATGCATACACACATACATACACACACATACATACATACACATACATACATACACACACATGCATATACACACATACATACACACACATACATACATACCCATACACACATACTGAACACATACAATACATACTTCCCATACATACACATACACATATACACACATACCCATAGACACACACACACTCATACATACATACATATACACACATACATACCCATAAACACCAACGCATTCATACACACACACACATACATACACACACACATTCAGTACATACATGCACATACATACACATACACACACATGCACATACATACACACACACACACACATACATACATACACATGCACACATATACATACATATATTTCTATAGTTTTTCTCTTAGGAAATAAAATGAGGTGCCCCAGCTTTAACAATAGGATTTAAAATATCTAGGTTATTATATATGAAGTCAACATCTTTGGCGAGTCCCAGTGGAGTCGGGTCCTCAGATGTGGCAGTGGGAGCAGAGGAGGCTGGAGCTGCAGGACAGACTCACAATAACAGCCTGGAGCTCCTGATGCCTCTGCGCCTGGACGGACTGACGACACTCCACCGGCCACGCTCCCAACACGCTCCCAACACGCTCCCAACACGCTCCGGACACATCTGAACTGACACCAGCGTTTATGCCTCCCGCGCAAACAGCAGACATGAGTTTGCCTTAAGGCGGAATGGTTTATTTAGAATTTTGAGTGGAATGTGTGACTGCATTCGCATGGTGTCATTTGAGGCTGCCTTAATGAGTCACAGACCAGGGTTGGACCGAAGACCAAGGACCATCGTAGGACCATAGACCAGCTGGGTTAGATCAGGGTAAGGCTGTGGACCCAGGTACAGTAGGACCAAAGGCCAAGGTAAGACAATAAACCAGGGACCATAGACCAGGGACCATAGACCAGGGTAAGACCATATGCCAGGGGAAGACAATAGAACAGGGACCATAGTAGGACCATAGACCAAGTTAGGACCATAGACCAGGTCAGCACCATAGACCAGATTAGGTCCATACTGTAGCATCATACTGTGGGGCTGCTTTTCTTCAGCAGGGTCAGCTGTTGTATTGTAACTTTTGTTGCTTCAAACAAAAAAGCCCAGTTCTGTTGTAGAAGTTACAAACCCAAAAAATACGTTTTACCAAATGAAAAAAAAAAATATGTGCAGTGATCTACACCATTTCTAAACAGCTCCATACTTTAAACAAAATAAGTATCTTTCTATTATGTATATTTGTATTTATTTGATGCGGACACAACAGTTACTTTGGACGGACAAGATACACTGCCTTTAGTGTTGTAAATGTAAGTGTTACAGCAAAAACATTATACATTTAGATACATACTTTATTGATCACCGTAGGAGAAATTCAGGTGTCCAGTATCATTCAAAAAAGCTAGCAATAGTAATAATCAGCAACAGTCCTTCAGGTCACAGCAGCAGAGGTGGAGTAGCCTCTGGGTGGAGCAGGACGGGTCACAGCAGCAGAGGTGGAGTAGCCTCTGGGTGGAGCAGGACAGGTCACAGCAGCAGAGGTGGAGTAGCCTCTGGGTGGAGCAGGACAGGTCACAGCAGCAGAGGTGGAGTAGCCTCTGGGTGGAGCAGGACGGGTCACAGCAGCAGAGGTGGAGTAGCCTCTGGGTGGAGCAGGACGGGTCACAGCAGCAGAGGTGGAGTAGCCTCTGGGTGGAGCAGGACAGGTCACAGCAGCAGAGGTGGAGTAGCCTCTGGGTGGAGCAGGACAGGTCACAGCAGCAGAGGTGGAGTAGCCTCTGGGTGGAGCAGGACAGGTCACAGCAGCAGAGGTGGAGTAGCCTCTGGGTGGAGCAGGACAGGTCACAAGGTGGAGCCGCTTGGTTCAGACCATTTTCTCTGCTCTGGTCCAAGTAAAATGCTAAATGTTTCATTAGCATTTTTCAAAAGTTTACATTCCTCCAGTGGATTTTCACTTGATCCACTTGGTTCGGACCATGAATCCTCTCTGCTCTGGTCTGGACCAGTGTAAAACCATGAATCCTCTCTGCTCTGGTCTGGACCAGTGTAAAACCATGAATCCTCTCTGCTCTGGTCTGGACCAGTGTAAAACCATGAATCCTCTCTGCTCTGGTCTGGACCAGTGAAAAACCATGAATCCTCTCTGCTCTGGTCAGGACCAGTGTAAAACCATGAACACTGAACTGCAGCAAGATCTCAGGCAGAAAAACTCAATAAAAATAAAAATTGTAAAGCACCAAACATCAGTGTTTCAGAGACACTTTGGACTCGCTGCCGTTTTCCAGATCATTCAAATATGAACACTTTCAACACTTTAACCGCAGCTGGACTGTAGCACTTTATCAAACTGTGTACGGAGTGAAACATATGTCTTTGAGCGTCCTGAAAATCTCCTAAAAACCAATATATTATTATTGTCTAAACAACAACGCCCTTTTCCTGAACTGATGGTGTAGGAATGGACCGAAGGCGGGATGAGAGTGTTGACATCAAAGCTAATTGGTTGGAATCATACGTGACAGAGCGTAATTAGCATATTAAGACATTCTTCAGTGGAACGTCAGCCGTTTGTTGTTGCATGAATCTTGCACATATTTAGAGTAGTTTTAACGAGCCTCGATGCAGAATCAGTCCTCTCCTCACGCCGTAAATAGAAACATCTATGAATTTGCAACAGCGGGCATTGTTCACTGTCTAATTGGATTCCGCCACATTTCCTAAATTTGTAAGGTCCCGATAATGTGAGCAGAAGCACCTAATGAGCTAATTATTCCTCACCCTAATGTTCAGATTGTTTTTGCATTTCAAAAACAAGGAATGTAAAAATAACATTACATAACTCTATAATTATACACGTGTAACTGTGACAGGGCGTGTGCGATGTCTCAATGTGTGTGTGTGTGTGTAGATGGGTGTTAGAGGGTGTGACTGTGTGTGTGTGTGTGTTTGTGTGTGTGGGTCTGTGTGTGTGGGGGGGGTCTATGTGTGTGTGAGTAGGTGGGTGTTAGAGGGTGTGACTGTGTGTGTGTGTGTGAGTGTCTGTCTGTGTGTGTGTGTGTGTGTGTGTGTGTGTCTGTGTGTGTGTGCACTTGTTTTCAACTCCTGGTGGGTTCCATAACCTGAGATTCCACTCACGTCATGGGGACTGGTTTTACGTGGTGGGGCCCGAACACCGGACCCCACTGGTCCAAGCTTAATAATCAATGGGTAATGCTTTTCTAACGGTCCTTATGCAGTCTCTGTAAAAATATGGAAAGGACCCCTGGAGGTTTACTTTCCTGAAAAAAGTGTGTTCTGTGTCGGAACCCTGGTGGTGGGTTGCGGGATATCAAGGAGGGGCACACTGGGGCAATTTCAGTCCAGCAGGCTGGAGCCAATCATGGAGCAGCACAACAGAGGAAATCAGGTGTCAGGCTAGAAAAGGTGCAAGTGTGTGGTTCATTAGGCTGCAAGAAATCATGGAGGAGCACACTGAAGCGCACGCTTACAAACCACTGGTAAGTGCTGACTACAAGTCATGACTTCAAATTGTTATATAGAATTATTACAAATTATTTGTTGTTTGTGCAGCTTAGTCAAGAGTCCCTAATTGATGAAGTCGACTCAGATTCTGACGATTTAACTGTCAAGAAGAAACCTGTAAAAAAGTATGGAAAAAGAAAAATCAAAACACTTTTCTTCAAGACTCGGAAAGTGACGAACCAAAGGCAAATAAGATTGTTATCATGCAGCTGCAAAAGAAGAAAATGGGGGGAGAGTTTACAGCAAGAGACACTTCTGCCTCTACTGTTCAATGTCCTGCCACAAAATGTCCCGTCATTTGACTAGAAAACATGGAAATGAAAGTGACGTAGCCAGAGCATTGGCTCTACCTGTGAAATTTAAAGCACGTCTGTTTTTCACAAACTTAAGAATGGAGAATGTCCTCTCACAGGCCACTTGTGTCACAGATAAGGTTAATAAGTACTTGTAGGCTAGACCAATGAGATGGTAGGCATCTGTTAACAGATTATAACGCCTGAGGATTGTATAGCAGCATATGGGGCAATTCTTACATGAAGAACACACTGTGTTCTCCATTTCAATATCCTCTTGGTCTAAATCAGTGTGCTCCCCATCCTGAGGAAGCTCAATAGCCCGTCTAACTCTGTGGCCCTCCAGAGGAGGCAACTTTAGTGTCTCCCAATGATTGGCAAGGCTAATCAGTTCCGCCTGCAAGTTCTCCATTGTAGCTCGGTCATCAAATTTCAGTAGGCATCTACTCAGCTCCTCCAGTGCAGTTTCCTGCAGCCCTTTATCCCTTATTTCTGAAAAGTTTTTGGGATCCATGCAAGCAAAGTCTGAGCAGAGCAGTGCACTGGCAGCAAAGCGATGGTGAAGGCTTTCAGTGACTGTATCAAGGATGACATTATGGACCTTGATTTTGTACTCGGCCTCTGCATGGGACGGGATTTCGTCCTGAGCTAGCTCACCTGGCATCACTTTTTTTTTTCGTACTCGTTTTTCTGGAAGGGCAGTTTCAACTTCAATGTCTTCCTCATCCTGAAGAACAGTATTTGCCCACTCCACAAATACACCTGCTGCTTTCTGGACGCCTGCAAAGTCCCTTGAACAATGTTGCAAGCTATTCTGAACTCCTGTGACTAGGCGCTGGGCAGTTAAAATGTCCATGCCACTGGTCTGGAGGTATTTTGAGAGAGGGGTTGTTTCCTGAAACACTCTGAGAAAGACCTGTGCCGTCAGGACAGTTTCATATCTCAGAAGACCCTCTAGATATTCTCTGGCTTTTACCCTTGCAATAGACTTCATTGTCTCATCTTTCTCGATCTTACTCAAAGTAATGACAAGGTCAGTGAAAAGTGCATCATCCGGTTTTCCAAATGTGCCAAAGACCTTTCTCAAGGCTTGGTCCTTGGCCAGCCATCGAGTTTCTCCAATTGGAGCAAGCCGTCTATGTCTCCGGTCAACACTGACTTCTTCCCACTGAAGCATGCGTTTATAAGACTCGCGTATGAACACTGCTACATCATTGAGAACAGAGAACAGTGATGCACCTGTAGTAACTACACTAGTAGTGTCTGTTAGCACCAGATTCAACACATGAGCATAACACCATACATGGACCTGTCCTGGGGAAACTCCATTTAGCAGTGTTGTGAAGCCCTTGTACTTCCCTTGCATGTTAGCAGCTCCATCAGTTGAGTTGCGCTAAGTCAAGCCTGACTGTCTCCAAGGTTTTTGTCACCAAGTCAACAAAATACTCTCCAGTTGATGCATCACAATCAACGACGGTAATCAGTCTCTCATGGACATGATCAGTGACATACTGTACCTCAAGACAACTGCACACTGATCTTTTGAAGTCAGATCTTGGGTTGTATCCAACTGTATTGAAAACATCCCTGCATTTCTAACCTCGCTAGAGATAGTGCGCTGTATTAAGAGTCGAATGATGTCAATTACTTTATTGACAGTGTGCTTTGAGAGCAGAGTTACAAGAGACCCCCTTCCTCTCCCTCCACTATTGTGCAACGTTTTGCTCTTATTTATACAGTCGCTAATGTGCTCTTGCAAACAAACATCATATTTGCTGAGGAGTAAGACAATTTCCAAGAAATTGCCATGGTCACTAGCCAGGTCCTCCAAGCTATACGCAGCTTCATGTGTGTCCCCTCTGTAACTAAGGCCACGTTTTCCTAGGACCTTTATGATGTTAACTACTCTCTCCATTACTTGTCTTTTTTTTCTAACTTGCTCTCTGTGGACCGACATTTGTTTCTCTGCCAGTAAGTTTTGAATATCGGCTCTCCTTGCCCTCAGGAAATATGCCTCTGCACTGTCTCTATGGGATCTGCTTTTTCCATGCTCCTCCATACATTGGTGGACATGCTTCCACGCCCTCATACCCCCTTTAACAAACGAAGAGTCACTGACAGAAGGCTTAGAAAACATGAGACATACGGAACAATACAGTGAATGAGATGATTCACAGTAGGTTAACCATTTTCGGTTTGTCCCATCCTTGCTGTGAAACACATTGTGTTGAGGAATGGGAATCTTGGGATTTTGTTGTGGGTGATAAGCAAAAAACAATCCAAAATCTTTTAGATTAGGGCGGGCAAAATAATCAAAATCTCTCTTTTGGTCATCATCATCCATCTCTTTGTCTTTGCCAACTTTTTCTTCAACGGTTGTTCTTGTACTAGGCCCTGGATTACAGTCAGTGTCTTCACTATCTGCTGGCAGAAAATAGAGACTTGGTACTATTTTGGCAGTACCCATGTTTAAGAGGTAAAGCTCAAAACATGCATAAAAAGTACTGTTGCCATGAGTTTCTCTTTTCCTGTTAAGTGTTATTTAAAAACATTCAAGATTAGATAAAATTGTTTACCAATAACAAGGTTTCCCCAGGTTTGACCACCCCAAATTTAAGACCTTTTTAAGACCACTTTACTGAAAATTAAGACCTACATCGAACCCATTATGCAGTCAAGTAAAAGTACAAAGTATTCAGAGTATTAGTTCCTTTTAACGGCCGATGTCACCGTCACTTCTCCAGACTAGGGCTGGAAATTGTGGGTTTTCCTTTACCAAAAGTTAAAACACCAACAATCTATTAATCATTAATAATTGATAAGATACAAAACAAGTGCTTTTCCATAATTTTTCTCATTTTAAGTTTTTATTTCCTTATTCAGCAAATGTCTCCGGCAGACAAAAAATACTCAGATGACTGTATAATTAAATTTAAGACCTTTGTTTAAAAAATGAAGACTTGGACAATGGAATTTAAGACTTTTTAAGGCCTTGACATGACATTTAAGACGTATTTAAGACTTTTAAGACCCTGGGGAAACCCTGAATAATCTGGTTAATTATATTGGTATGCTGTACCTGTCAATAATGCTGAGCTAGAATCAGCCTGAACCTCTGTCTCCAAATCATCAACACCTGCTGGAACTGATACTGTAACAGACATGATGCATTTTAGAATATGGTCATTTGCAAGGACATTGTTGTGGTGTCTGAATTTCAATAAGAGATTCTGCCATTGCTGCACCTAATAGGGCAGATTAGCCCTATTGTTATTTAATGGATATTTAGTGGCTGACTGTGGATAATAGGCTATTCTGCAAACTTATTTTTTTTCATAAAGTCTGTTCCTCAAATCAAATCAAATTTTATTTATCAAGCACTTTCCTGCTTTACATAAAAACAAATGCATGCTGTCAAATGCTGCTGTCAGACTACAATCTACTACTATCAGCTCTGTTCCCAGTAGTTCAGTCTTTACCACCACTTTCTGTCTGTTTTTATTTAGCCTGTGTGCACATGTAGGTCTGTGTATCCACCAGGGAAAAACATAATAGTGTAGCCTACAGTATGAAAAAATTACAATTTATTTAATTATTATCATTATTCATTATTTATGTACATTTATTTCCATATTATTACTGTTATCATTATTATTATTATTATTACTGTTATTATCATTATTGATAATGTGTATATACTGAACAGCTTACACAGCATTATTTTTCCAATCTTTTTACCTTTTACTGCTATTGTAACAGCTGGAATTTCCCCAAATGTGGGACAAATGAAGGACTAATATTAAAATCAAAACAAGCATTCATACACTAAATGGAACACACACTCACTCACTCTCACACACACACATTTTTATCATGACTTTCTTCTCTTTTTTTTCTATCTCCACTATGATTATTATTATTATATCATTATGATTATTTTTTATTTTGATGCTGTTAATTTCATGACATCTTTAATGGACCCCAGAAAGAGTATGCTACCAGGTGTAGCAGCTAATGGGGATCTTGGTAAACTAATAAATAATTCAGTACAGTCAATCACAAAGCAATTATTTTAGGTTATGTGTTTTTATTTTTTTATTTGGTGATGAGCTATATTTTTTTTAAATCCTCAATGCATTTTAAAATGTCAATGAAATGAGAATAACCACCCTGTGCTTCTTTGCTTTACCTACTATAACTGCAATTAGCATTCCTACTAACAATTGTATCATTAGCCATTAGTGAACACCTGCTGCAAATCTCACTTTCATCAACCAATTTGGAACATTTTACAGGTAGTCTGATTGTTTCTAAATACCTGAAGCCCATTGTGGGTGTCCCTCTGTAGCAGCAGCCGCCGCTCTGGTCTCACCTTCAAACCACCACACAAACACATACGCCAAACTTGAGCAATAGAACCGCGTATCAAAGCAGCCGTCACGTAATAGAGAGAGCATAATCGGGATACCTTTGTGTGTTAATTTTGCTCCTGTGCATATAGTAGCCTACCTGACAACTCGCTTCTTGAAAAAATATCCGTGAGTTTATAATACTTTGCCGCATCCTCGTCCAGCGCCTTCTTTTTCCTCATTTTCTCCCTTTCTGCGCCACCTTTCCTCTTTTTTTTCGACTCCATGATAGCATAGGCTACTGGGTGTAAATTACCTTGTATTTCTTCTGTGTGGTGATTCAGCTAAAAATGTTTTTAACGTCACATTTGTTTAATTTTGCTCTGGCCCAATGACAGTAAAGCTTTGGCCCTGGGCCTTGCTCATTGGACCAGGCCACCAGGCAGGGTAGGAGTTTGCAAAGACCGTGAGGATGAAATTAAATTAGGGCTGTCAAACAATTAAAATGTTTTAGTTGATTAATCGCACAGAAATGGTGAGTTAACTCACGATTAATCGCATTTTTAACATTCTATTTCAAATCCACTCCAATTGAAGTTAAATGAGATTATCAAATGTCATTCATACCACATTGTCATTCAAACCAAATGTACTTAAATCTGTTAGATTTGCTCACAACCCTTTGCTTTTGGGCAAAACCAACATGAGCTGTTAATGAAAAGGGGAAATGGACATACCCCAGCTTTAATTCAGCGAGTTTAGTTTAGTTTAGTTTCAGGAGGAGACAGGGACACTTCCGCAGTGTATTTGCGTGCACAGGTTACGCACAGGTTGCAAAGACACGAACACAGCATGCAGGCAATAGTTCTGTGGCGTGTATGGTCTTGTATGACCATGTTACCGTGAATGGCGCCGCGGTAACATGGTCATACACACGGCTGTGAGTCACAGCCGTGTTGTTGTGAGCGGCTCACAGCCAGAGCGGCCGCGGAGGAGGCGGACCTCAGACTGAGGTCCGCCTCCTCCGCCTTATCCTAACCCTTTATTAACGCGTAAAAAAAAAATTAACGGTTAATTTTTTTTTTACGCGTTAATAAAGGGTTAGGATAATTTTGACAGCCCTAAATTAAATAAAAAAAAAATAATAAAAAAAAAAAAAAAGACCGTGATGATAGGACAGGCCCAGGCCACTTTGACACGCAGGCCACCGGGAGATCTCCCGATGCTCCCGATGGCCAGTCCGGGCCTGCAGTGGGGCGGCTGCGGCTGTAAAGTGCCAAACTGTGGTTGTGTCCTTAGGCACAACCAAGACAACCAAGTCCTTAGACACAACCAGACACTCCACGCACATTAGAATGAGTCTGGTGTGTGTGTGAGTGGTCGCCTCAGCTCTGTCAGTTTGCCCCAGGGCAGAGTAATTACATGTGAAGCACTGTATAAAACCAATGTATTATTATTATTATTATTATTGCTGTCATTTATTGAATCTTTCCAAAATGACAGAGTTATGTTGAAAATGTGTCTAAACTTGTGACAAAGTGCTGGAGGAGTGAAGCAACCTCCCTCGGGCCACATTTACCACATTCACCAACCGGATCGACCGGACGGTGAGCAAAGAGGTCAGATCTAATAACAACTGGTTTTCTGACCTCCTGTAGACCAGGCCAGTCCAAACCCAGACCTGTCCCGGGGTCTGGACCGGCTTTGGTTTGACTTTGTGGATTATGATCACAGGTAAATTCGCTCCAAATGTGGAAAAAAACAAATGTCAGGATAAAAAAATACAGATTACTACAGGATTCTCAAGGCTCCGAGCTTTATCAATCAATCAATCAAAGTTTATTTGTAGAGCGCCTTTCATACACAGGGCAACACAAAGCGCTTCACAGTCCACATCACAAATCATCACATAAAACAAACACCAGAATCACAATTAAAACATTAAAATCACACAAAAGATTAAAACACAATTAAAACATTAAAATCACACAAAAGAATAAAACCATTAAAACTTTCAAAATTACACAAGAAATTTAAAAAAATAAATAAATGACAGCAGTGCATTAAAAATGGAGATAAAATCCTTCAGTTATATGCACAGGCAAACAGAACAGTCTTTAAACCTGGATTTGAACATTGACAGAGTAGACGCCTCCCTCACATTTTCAGGGAGATTGTTCCAGATCTTAGCTGCATGGATCTGAAACGCAGCCTCCCCATGTTTGGTTCTCACTCTGGGCACCAGCAGGAGGCCAGTCCCTGTGCTCCTCAGAGTCCGGGCCGGTTCATATGACACCAACATGTCACTAATGTATTCTGGTGCAAGGCCATGGAGAGACTTGTACACAAGCAGAGCCGTTTTAAAATCTATTCTTTGAGCCACAGGAAGCCAGTGCAGAGACCTGAGGACCGGACTAATATGGTCATACTTCCTGGTTCCTGTCAGGACTCTAGCTGCTGCATTTTGGATGTACTGCAGCTGCTTACAGGTCTGTTTGGACAGACCTGTAAGCAGGCCATTGCAGTAGTCTAGCCTGCTGGAGACAAATGCATGGACAAGAATCTCCAAGTCTGCCCTGGACACTATATTTCTAACTTTGGCAATGTTCTTCAGATGGTAAAAAGCTGTTGATGTTATTGATTTTATGTGGCTATTGAAATTTAGGTCTGAGTCCAGTATTACCCCCAAATTTCTGACCTTGTCTGAAGGAAGTAGGGAGAGAGACTGAAGTTGACAAATGACGCCCTCTCTTTGTTTCTGGGGACCAAAGACAATGATTTCGGTTTTGTCTGCATTTAGCTGGAGGAAATTATTTTGCATCCAGTCACTGATCTGTTGGATACAGTGAAGGAGCAAATCCAGTGGTCCATGTTCTCCTGCAGTCAGTGAGATATAGATCTGAGTGTCGTCAGCGTAATTGTGGTAGGACACTTTGTTTCTTTGTATTAACTGACCTAACGGCAGCATGTAGAGATTAAATAGGAGAGGTCCCAGGATCGACCCCTGTGGTACACCACAGGTCAGGGCCACATCATCTGAGACGCAGTCTCCAATCTCCACAGAGTACTTCCTATCCTCCAGGTAAGACCTAAACCAGTCTAGGGCTGTGCCAGTGACACCAACCCAGTCCTCCAGTCTCTGCATGAGGATCTCATGGTCGACAGTGTCGAACGCGGCACTAAGATCTAACATGACCAAAACTGTGACTTTACCTGCATCAGTGTGAAGTCGAATGTCGTTTGTTACCTTCACTAGAGCGGTCTCAGTGCTGTGGAGGGGTCTAAACCCAGACTGGAACATATCAAAAGAATTATTCATTGTTAAAAATTCAGTAAGTTGTTGGGAGGCCACTTTTTCAAGAATTTTTCCAATAAATGGCAGATTCGATATGGGGCGATAATTTTGAAGTCCCGCAGGATCCAGACTGCTCTTTTTTAGGAGAGGTCTTATGACTGCTGTTTTTAGGCCCATAGGAAATGTTCCTGACGACAGAGACATGTTTACTATTTGTGTCAGTGAAGGTAACAAACTGCTCAGGACGGACTTCAGAAATTTAGAGGGCAATATATCCAGGCTACATGTGGAGGAGCTCAGACTCATGATTATCTTTTTGACAGTTTCAGTATCCACAGGTGCAAAGTGAGTTAGCTCAAAAAGCTTCTCTGGCTGTTGCATTGTTATACGTGCTGTGGAGGTGATAGTGTTTTTGATTCCTTGTACTTTGTCATCGAAAAACTGTGCGAACTCATTACACCTAGATTTAGAGGAAAATACTAGGGGCAACTTTACAGGGGGGTTCGTTAATCTACCAACTGTTGAAAACATAACACGAAAATTGTTACTGCAACCTCCAATAATGTCAGAAAAATACATTTCTCTTGTTCTACGTAGAACCCGGTTAAATTCACCCAACTCATCTTTAAAGATTTCATAATCGCCCTGGAAATTGGACTTTCGCCACTTCCGTTCGGCCCTCCGGCACTCTTGCTTCTGTGCCCTAACCGAGTCTGCCTTAGTCCATGGGGCCTTTTTCTTACTGGTAACTATTTTAACCGTCACAGGAGCAATGGCGTCCAGAACAGTCAGAACACTGGTGGTGACAGAGTTATACAATTCATCAACAGTAGAGCATGGAGTTTTCTCAAAATTTAGCATTCCCATGAACAGTTCACTTGTGTTTTCATGTATGTGTCTTCTTCTAACAGTTGTAAATTCAGCTGGTGGTTTGCTAGCAAAACACATGTCAAAAAATACACAGAAATGATCTGACAAAGCAACATCAACTACATTAACATTTGATACATTAACCCCCTTTGTAATTAGCAGGTCAAGAGTGTGCCCCCTGCTGTGGGTGGGGCCACTCACGTGCTGAATGAAACCAAAGGTCTCAAATACAGAAGCCAGCTCCTTTGCATTTCTGTCATCAACATTATCAACATGTACATTAAAATCACCTGTAATAACTAAACTATCAAAATCTGTGCACACGAATGAAAGTAGTTCAGTAAAATGGTCAATAAAATCGCAACATGACTGTGGTGGCCTGTACAGGACAATGAAAAGAGTAGAAGATTGCTTTTGTTCCATTTTAAAAGAAATATACTCAAACGATGAAAAATTTCCAAGGGGCATTCTATGGGAGACAAAGTGCTCTCTAAAAACTGCAGCTATGCCTCCCCCCCTTTTGTTTTCTCGTATTTCGGATTCGAATTTAAAATTGGGTGGTGTTGCTTCTATTAGAACTGCATTTCCTGTATTTTGGTCGAGCCATGTTTCAGCCATAAGCATAAAATCAAGATCATAAGAAGTGATAAAATTATTAATTAAAAATGATTTGTTACATAGAGATCTGACATTAAGCATAGCAAGTTTAAAAATAACGTCAGAGTCGATTAATGTGGTTGATTGATTTCTACAGGGAACAGAAATTAGATTTGCAGAGTTGGACCGTCTAACTGCTGTCCTGTTTTGATTTCGTTTTTTAGAATTTAAAAACATTTTTGAGCTGGTGCGAGGAACACACACAGTCTCAATTGGCCTAAAATGTGAAAACCCTTGTTGTTCTTTAGCTCCCAGAGTCAGAAGGGAGTCAGCACAGTTCAGTGTTTGGACTGGTAATGCACTGCCAGACGGACAGGGAGCAGTGTTTGCACCGTTGTACTCACCCGGTGCTGGTGAGCAGGAGGCGGGGGAGTGCGGTGGGGTCCGAGGGGGCTCAGATGTAAACAGTCACGCCCCCCTCGGGGAACGCTGAACAACATAACGTATGTAATCCATCAACAGGCTGCTACCGTATCTGTTTGGGTGTAATCCGTCTGGACGATAGGCTTCGTAACGTTTCCAGAAAAGGGCAAAGTTATTCACAAAGACAAAGTTACCCATGGTCCAG
Source organism: Knipowitschia caucasica (assembly GCA_964034765.1). Taxonomy (NCBI): domain Eukaryota; kingdom Metazoa; phylum Chordata; class Actinopteri; order Gobiiformes; family Gobiidae; genus Knipowitschia; species Knipowitschia caucasica. The sequence continues at coordinate 3,234,687 of OZ035843.1, forward strand.
CTTTACTCATGTTCCAGCTTTACCCATGGTCCAGCTTTACCCATGGTCCAACTTTACCCATGGTCCAGCTTTACCCATGGTCCAGCTTTACTCATGGTCCAGCTTTACCCATGGTCCAGCTTTACTCATGTTCCAGCTTTACCCATGGCCCAGCTTTACCCATGGTCCAGCTTTACCCATGGCCCAGCTTTACCCATGGTCCAGCTTTACCCATGGTCCAGCTTTACCCATGGTCCAGCTGGCCTGGTCTACATGGTCCAGCTTTACCCATGGTCCAGCTTTACCCATGGTCCAGCTGGCCTGGTCTACATGGTCCAGCTTTACCCATGGTCCAGCTTTACCCATGGCCCAGCTTTACCCATGGCCCAGCTTTACCCATGGTCCAGCTTTACCCATGGTCCAGCTTTATCCCTGGTCCAGCTTTACCCATGGTCCAGCTTTACCCATGGTCCAGCTTTACCCATGGTCCAGCTTTACCCATGGCCCAGCTTTACCCATGGTCCAGCTTTATCCCTGGTCCAGCTTTATCCCTGGTCCAGCTTGAGGACGTCGGTGACTTCAGTTTGTGTTTAAATACCTCCAGAATCCACCTGTTTCTGAGCAGGAGGTTATGAAGCTACATTTATTCAACAATTATACCGTCAGAGGACTTCTCTTTCTGGAAACATAACGAAGCTTTAAAACAGATTTTCTATAAGACGATGAAAAATGATAAAAATGAAAGATACAGAAACTTCTTCTTTGAATGAGGAAAGAAAACAACAGTTGTTCAAATAAACTACATTGGTTTGTCCCTTTGGAGAATCTAGTTTTCACACAGAATGAGTCAAATTAAGACACCCCCCCTCGTCTTGAAGAGTCAGCTCTGCTGTGAGGAGGTGTGAGGAGTCAGCTCTACTGTGAGGAGGTGTGAGGAGTCAGCTCTACTGTGAGGAGGTGTGAAGAGTCAGCTCTACTGTGAGGAGGTGTGAGGAGTCAGCTCTACTGTGAGGAGGTGTGAAGAGTCAGCTCTACTGTGAGGAGGTGTGAGGAGTCAGCTCTACTGTGAGGAGGTGTGAGGAGTCAGCTCTACTGTGAGGAGGTGTGAGGAGTCAGCTCTACTGTGAGGAGGTGTGAAGAGTCAGCTCTACTGTGAGGAGGTGTGAGGAGTCAGCTCTACTGTGAGGAGGTGTGAGGAGTCAGCTCTGCTGTGAGGAGGTGTGAGGAGTCAGCTCTACTGTGAGGAGGTGTGAGGAGTCAGCTCTACTGTGAGGAGGTGTGAAGAGTCAACTCTACTGTGAGGAGGTGTGAGGAGTAAGCTCTACTGTGTGGAGGTGTGAGGAGTCAGCTCTGCTGTGAGGAGGTGTGAGGAGTCAGCTCTACTGTGAGGAGGTGTGAGGAGTCAGCTCTGCTGTGAGGAGGTGTGAGGAGTCAGCTCTACTGTGAGGAGGTGTGAGGAGTCAGCTCTACTGTGAGGAGGTGTGAAGAGTCAGCTCTACTGTGAGGAGGTGTGAGGAGTAAGCTCTACTGTGTGGAGGTGTGAGGAGTCAGCTCCTGCTGTGAGGAGGTGTGAGGAGTCAGCTCTACTGTGAGGAGGTGTGAGGAGTCAGCTCTACTGTGAGGAGGTGTGAGGAGTCAGCTCTACTGTGAGGAGGTGTGAAGAGTCAGCTCTACTGTGAGGAGGTGTGAGGAGTCAGCTCTACTGTGAGGAGGTGTGAGGAGTCAGCTCCTGCTCCTGGGACATTATGAGTTTACAAACGTATAGATCTGCTCCTTTGTTTGCAATGAAGAGATCTGTACTGATGCTAAAACTACAGAGAGAGAGACTGAAGAGCGAGAAGAGAGACCAGAGAGAGAGACCAGAGAGAGACCAGAGAGAGAGACCAGAGAGAGAGACCAGAGAGAGACCAGAGAGAGAGACCAGCGAGAGACCAGAGAGAGAGACCAGAGAGAGAGACCAGAGAGAGAGACCAGAGAGAGAGACCAGAGAGAGAGACCAGAGAGAGAGACCAGAGAGAGACCAGAGCGAGAGACCAGAGAGAGACCAGAGCGAGAGACCAGAGAGAGACCAGAGAGAGAGAGACCAGAGAGAGACCAGAGAGAGACCAGAGAGAGACCAGGGAGAGACCAGAGAGAGACCAGAGAGAGACCAGAGAGAGACCAGAGTGAGAGACCAGAAAGAGAGACCAGAGATAGAGACCAGAGAGAGACCAGAGCGAGAGACCAGAGAGAGACCAGAGCGAGAGACCAGAGAGAGAGACCAGAGAGAGACCAGAGAGAGAGACCAGCGAGAGACCAGAGAGAGAGACCAGAGAGAGAGACCAGAGAGAGAGACCAGAGAGAGAGACCAGAGAGAGAGACCAGAGAGAGAGACCAGAGAGAGAGACCAGAGAGAGACCAGAGCGAGAGACCAGAGAGAGACCAGAGCGAGAGACCAGAGAGAGACCAGAGAGAGAGAGACCAGAGAGAGACCAGAGAGAGACCAGAGAGAGACCAGGGAGAGACCAGAGAGAGACCAGAGAGAGACCAGAGAGAGACCAGAGAGAGACCAGAGTGAGAGACCAGAGAGAGAGACCAGAGAGAAAGACCAGAGAGAGACCAGAGAGAGACCAGAGAGAGACCAGAGAGAGACCAGAGAGAGACCAGAGTGAGAGACCAGAAAGTGACCAGAGAGAGAGACCAGAGAGAGAGACCAGAGAGAGACCAGAGAGAGACCAGAGAGAGAGACTAGAGAGAGACCAGAGAGAGAGACCAGAGAGAGAGACTAGAGAGAGACCAGAGAGAGAGACCAGAGAGAGACCAGAGAGAGACCAGACAGGCTTCTTCCAAATGTTTACTCAAAATCCAGTTAAAGAGAGTTCAGTGTTTTTTCACGACAAAACTATGGCAGCCTTTCACAACAGGCACTTGGCACGGCCTCCTAAATCAAGACCCCTGAATTATATTAAACATTTCCCTGAGGCATCACTTGGAATAAACCTCCAGATTCCGAAAGGTCTGTGAACATAACTAATTGAATACAAAAAGAAAAAAGAAAACACTGAATCGACTATAAAACCGTAAATTAGAGCCCTACAAAAGATACAGAACCAGATTTTCTTAATAAAAATAGTTAAATGAAAGTTAAATTAGTCCGTTGATGAAAGTTAATGAAAGTTAAATTAGTCCATTAGAAACATTACCCCTGAGTGAGAGGAGCCAGGACCAGGACCAGAGGGATCCAGAGAAGATCACAGGTCCCAGCCCCGTCCCCTGTGGTCCCCCGAGCTGCTGCTAAACTCCTGAGATCCTGGGAAACTGCCGCCGCCACCAACGCAGCGTTTATTTACACAGGACGCAGGGTTCAGGGAGAGGGTTAGCAATTAGCATTTAGCAATTATGGCTGAGCTTTAGCAGACGCGTCCAAAGCTGAGGTGGGGGGCCTGTGAAAGTGAGAGCGGCTGAGATGTTGGGGCCAGTGTGAAGTGTGTGACAAATACACGATGCATGGATTCACTTTATACTTTATACTTTATACTCTGTACTGCTTTTCAGGAATTCAACAGTTTTGTAAAGAAATTATGCAACATTTATGGACATTTATCAACATTTTCTCTATGGTCCAATACCATGTGGTCTCTCTCTAATGTCCAATACCATGTGGTCTCTCTCTAATGTCCAATACCATGTGGTCTCTCTCTATGGTCCAATACCATGTGGTCTCTCTCTAATGTCCAATACCATGTGGTCTCTCTCTAATGTCCAATACCATGTGGTCTCTCTCTATGGACCAATACCATGTGGTCTCTCTCTATGGACAAATACCATGTGGTCTCTCCCTATGGTCCAATACCATTTGGTCTCTCTCTATGGACAAATACCATGTGGTCTCTCCTTATGGACCAATACCATGTGGTCTCTCTCTATGGACAAATACCATGTGGTCTCTCTCTATGGTCCAATACCATGTGGTCTCTTCCTATGGTCCAATACCATTTGGTCTTTCTCTATGGTCCAATACCATGTGGTCTCTCCCTATGGTCCAATACCATTTGGTTTCTCCCTATGGTCCAATACCATGTGGTCTCTCCCTATGGACCAACACCATGTGGTCTCTCTCTCTGTACCAATACCATGTGGTCTCTCTCTATGGTCCAATATCATGTGGTCTCTCTCTATGGACCAATACCATGTGGTCTCTCTCTATGGACCAATACCATGTGGTCTCTCTCTATGGTCCAATACCATGTGGTCTCTCTCTATGGACCAATACCATGTGGTCTCTCTCTATGGACAAATACCATGTGGTCTCTCTCTATGGTCCAATACCATGTGGTCTCTCCCTATGGTCCAATACCATTTGGTCTCTCTCTATGGTCCAATACCATGTGGTCTCTCCCTATGGTCCAATACCATTTGGTCTCTCCCTATGGTCCAATACCATGCGGTCTCTCCCTATGGTCCAATACCATGTGGTCTCTCTCTATGGACCAACACCATGTGGTCTCTCTCTCTGTACCAATACCATGTGGTCTCTCTCTATGGTCCAATATCATGTGGTCTCTCCCTATGGTCCAATACCATGTGGTCTCTCTCTATGGACCAATACCCTGTGGTCTCTCTCTATGGTCCAATACCATGTGGTCTCTTCCTATGGTCCAATACCATGTGGTCTCTCTCTATGGTCCAACACCATGTGGTCTCTCTCTATGGTCCAATACCATGTGGTCTCTCCCTATGGTCCAATACCATTTGGTCTCTCCCTATGGTCCAATACCATGTGGTCTCTCCCTATGGTCCAATACCATTTGGTCTCTCCCTATGGTCCAATACCATGTGGTTTCTCTCTATGGACCAATACCATGTGGTCTCTCTCTATGGACCAATACCATGTGATCTCTCTCTATGGTCAAATACCATGTGGTCTCTCTCTATGGTCCAACACCATGTGGTCTCTCTCCATGATCCAATACCATGTGGTCTCTCCCTATGGTCCAATACCATTTGGTCTCTCCCTATGGTCTAATACCATGTGGTCTCTCTCTCTGGACCAATACCATGTGGTCTCTCTCTATGGTGAAACACCATGTGGTCTTTCTCTATGGTCCAATACCATGTGGTCTCTCCCTATGGTCCAATACCATTTGGTCTCTCTCTATGGTCAAATACCATGTGGTCTCTCCCTATGGTCCAATACCATTTGTTCTCTCCCTATGGTCCAATACCATGTGGTCTCTCCCTATGGTCTAATACCATGTGGTCTCTCTCTCTGGACCAATACCATGTGGTCTCTCTCTATGGTGAAACACCATGTGGCTTGCTCTATGGTCCAATACCATGTGGTCTCTCCCTATGGTCCAATACCATTTGGTCTCTCCCTATGGTCCAATACCATGTGGTCTCTCCCTATGGTCCAATACCATTTGGTCTCTCCCTATGGTCCAATACCATGTGGTCTCTCTCTATGGACCAATACCATGTGGTCTCTCTCTCTGGACCAATACCATGTGGTCTCTCTCTATGGTCAAACACCATGTGGTCTTTCTCTATGGTCCAATACCATGTGGTCTCTCCCTATGGTCCAATACCATTTGGTCTCACCCTATGGTCCAATACCATGTGGTCTCTCCCTATGGTCCAACACCATGTGGTATCTCCCTATGGTCCAATACCATGTGGTCTCTCCCTATGGTCCAATACCATTTAGTCTCTCCCTATGGTCTAATACCATGTGGTCTCTCTCTCTGGACCAATACCATGTGGTCTCTCTCTATGGTGAAACACCATGTGGTCTTTCTCTATGGACCAATACCATGTGGTCTCTCTCTATGGACCAATACCATGTGATCTCTCTCTATGGTCAAATACCATGTGGTCTCTCTCTATGGTCCAACACCATGTGGTCTCTCTCCATGATCCAATACCATGTGGTCTCTCCCTATGGTCCAATACCATTTGGTCTCTCCCTATGGTCTAATACCATGTGGTCTCTCTCTCTGGACCAATACCATGTGGTCTCTCTCTATGGTGAAACACCATGTGGTCTTTCTCTATGGTCCAATACCATGTGGTCTCTCCCTATGGTCCAATACCATTTGGTCTCTCTCTATGGTCAAATACCATGTGGTCTCTCCCTATGGTCCAATACCATTTGTTCTCTCCCTATGGTCCAATACCATGTGGTCTCTCCCTATGGTCTAATACCATGTGGTCTCTCTCTCTGGACCAATACCATGTGGTCTCTCTCTATGGTGAAACACCATGTGGTCTTGCTCTATGGTCCAATACCATGTGGTCTCTCCCTATGGTCCAATACCATTTGGTCTCTCCCTATGGTCCAATACCATGTGGTCTCTCCCTATGGTCCAATACCATTTGGTCTCTCCCTATGGTCCAATACCATGTGGTCTCTCTCTATGGACCAATACCATGTGGTCTCTCTCTCTGGACCAATACCATGTGGTCTCTCTCTATGGTCAAACACCATGTGGTCTTTCTCTATGGTCCAATACCATGTGGTCTCTCCCTATGGTCCAATACCATTTGGTCTCACCCTATGGTCCAATACCATGTGGTCTCTCCCTATGGTCCAACACCATGTGGTATCTCCCTATGGTCCAATACCATGTGGTCTCTCCCTATGGTCCAATACCATTTAGTCTCTCCCTATGGTCCAATACCATGTGGTCTCTCCCTATGGTCCAATACCATTTGGTCTCACCCTATGGTCCAATACCATGTGAATTAGGATGATACAAGAATATTTTGCACTGATAATAATCTGTTCCTTTCCTTTAACCGTGTCTCTATAAACACAGCAGAACTTATCTCACACTGGTCACCATAAACATGCAGGGACCATGAAGCACTTTAACCGTGTCTCTATAAACACAGCAGAACTTATCTCACACTGGTCACCATAAACATGCAGGGACCATGAAGCACCGAGCGGCTCACGTGTGTCTCCGTGAACGCACTCGTCTCTGAATAGAAAACGCACACGTCTTTGTGAGTAGAAAACGTGGCGCTCTCGTCGGGGGGGCAATAGTCAGAGTCGCACACGGACAAAACACACACTCGCCACTGGTTCCTCCGTCTGTGATGGAATTGGTCGACCTCAGATGCGGAGGGCGAGTTCATGATGGAGAGATCTATCTGCAGTTCTCCGGTGATAAACGGCGGTAATCAAAGACAAACTTATGGACGTGTTTGGGGGTCTGTGGGAGGGGTCTGTGGGGGGTCAGTCCAGTCCTGACGAATAGAGATGGACACAGGACGGGGCGGTTCTTCAACAACAACCATCTGTAACCCTTCTGCAGGGCGGAGCCAAGTACATGTTATAATTACTGACCAATCAAAAGACAGAAAATAATCAGAAGGTTATTACAAATATGGGCAAAAGGTAGCAAGAGAGGCTGGACTGAACTGGGCTGGGCTGGACTGAGGATGAGGATAATGAGGAAGATGTTGATGCTGATGATGACGATGATGATGAGTATGATGAAGGTGATGAGGCTGATGAGGAGGATGAAGGTGATGATGACGATGATGAAGATGATGTGAGTGATGAGGATGATGAAGGTGATGAAGGTGATGAGGACGATGATGATGAGGGTGATGATGATAAGGATGATGAGGCTAATGAAGATGATGTGAGTGATGAGGAGTATGATGAGGATGATGAAGATGGTGAGGCTGATGATGAGGATGATGAAGATGATGAAGAGGCTGATGAGGATGATGAAGGTGATGAAGATGATGTGAGTGATGAGGCTGGTGATGAGGATGATGAGGATGATGAAGATGGTGAGGGTGATGAGGATGATGAGGGCGATGAAGAGAATGAGGCTGATGAGGATGATGAAGATGATGATGAAGAGAATGAGGATGATGAAGATGATGAGGCTGATAAGGATGATGAGGGAGATGAGGATGATGAAGATGATGAGGCTGATGAGGATGATGAGGGAGATGAGGATGATGAAGATGATGATGAAGAGAATGAGGATGATGAAGATGATGAGGATGATGAAGAGAATGAGGATGATGAAGATGATGAGGCTGATGAGGATGATGAGGCTGATGAGTAAGATGAGGATGATCAGGATGATGACGATAATGAGGGAGATGAGGCTGATGAAGATGATGAGGATGATGAGGATGATGAGGGAGATGAGGCTGATGAAGATGATGAGGCTGATGAGGATGATGAGGATGATGAGGATGATGAAGAGAATGAGGATGATGAGGGAGATGAAGACGATGTCATGTGCAGTGAGAGGAAGGACAAAGGCAAAATAATGATTTAATGACAAATAAAAGAAAATGTCCAAGGTAAAAACAAAATCAAAATCCAGACTGAACACAGGAACAAGGGGAGAGGAGCACAGGTACATACAGACACAGGTACATACAGACACAGGTACATACAGTATAGACACAGACACAGGTGAAACACATCAGGGCGGGGCAGACCATCAACACGGGACCAGGAAGCCAAATTAAAACCAAGTAAAATAACACAAAATCTACACCATGAAAGAACCACCCCTCCATGACACAGCTCCAAGATGTCCCAAAAAACCATGGTATTGGTCCATAGAGAGAGGCCACATGGTATTGGACCATAGAGAGGGACCACATGGTATTGGTCCATAGAGAGAGACCACATGGTATTGGACCATAGAGAGAGACCACATGGTATTGGACCATAGAGAGAGACCACATGGTATTGGTCCATAGGGAGAGACCACATGGTATTGGTCCATTGAGAGAGACCACATGGTATTGGACCATAGCGAGAGACCACATAGTATTGCTCCATAGAGAGAGGCCACATGGTATTGGACCATAGAAAGAGACCACATGGTATTGGTCCATTGAGAGAGACCACATGGTATTGGACCATAGAGAGAGACCACATGGTATTGGTCCATAGAGAGAGACCACATGGTATTGGTCCATTGAGCGAGACCACATGGTATTGGTCCATAGAGAGAGACCACATGGTATTGGACCATAGGGAGAGACCACATGGTATTGGTCCATAGAGAGAGACCACATGGTATTGGTCCATAGAGAGAGACCACATGGTATTGGTCCATAGAGAGAGACCACATGGTATTGGTCCATAGGGAGAGACCACATTTATTTATTTATAGACATTTTATCGGAGGATAAACCCCATGAGATGTATCATCTCGTTTTCGTGGGGGGTCCTCATGATCAAATACAAAGAACATAGAACAGCAGAGTAGAAACAATAAAATAAAAATAAAACAAACAAAAAACAAACAAAAATATATATACATAATAATGATAATACAACAAATACTTAACACACATACACACACACCATTCAAACCACACACACACACACACACACACAGAGACTCTCACTATTCACTCCCCCTCTTTACAGACAGATTGTCGTAAAATAAAGTAGTTAACATTTAATGTGTATATATTCATACCTCTATGCATATAAACAGATATGCATGTAAACAGATACACCTACACACACATATACACATATGTAAACATACATATCCGCACACATACATAAAAAAAATAGTCTTAAATACATATATCTAAGAGCATACACATATAAATAGATACCATATTTATGTATACCATACACGTATACATAAATAATTTTGGATACAAATTACTATATATGAGATGTTACAAACAAAGACAAATGTTCTTAAGATGAGTCAACAGAGCTGTTCGGAAAAGAGGAAAGGATGTGAGGGACCGAATGGAAGCTGGAAGGTTGTTCCAGTCACGAGGCGCCCGAACACAGAAAGCAAAATTTCCAATTACTCTCCTTATTCTTGGGACAGTGAAGAAGAGATGTTCATTATGACGAAGACTATACTGTGACCTATAAGGCACTAAATATTGGGATAAATAATAAGGATATTGGAAATGAATACATTTGAATATAAGTTGAAGCCAGTGAAATTGTCTTCTACCTGAGGGTGTAAGCCATGACAGCTGTTCATACATTGTACAATGATGTGTCCTGTAGGGGCAGCGAAGAACAAATCTGCACAGACTGTTGTAGACCACATCAAGAGAGTGAAGGCAAGAAGCAGTAGTGTTTGAATAAATAATATCTGCATAATCTAGAATGGGAAGCAACAACTGAGTCACTATTCTTTTCCTTACCTGAAAATTAAAGCAGTCTATAGAATGATATAATGTTTTAAGGCGGTAGTTAAGTTTGTTAGTGAGTGTTTGTATGTGAGTTTTAAATGAAAGATCAGTTTCCAGCCAAACTCCAAGGTACTTAAATTTCTCTCTTGGCTCCAAAGGAGAAGAGTCCGTAAACTGAAGATTGAGAGTTTTATTATCCCTCTTCTGAAAGAGCATGGAGTAAGATTTTGATTTGTTAAGCAGTAATTTATTAGATGACAGCCACAACTGAACGGAATCAAAGTCACGTTGCAAGCAATCATTTATGTTGGGAATACACGGTTTGGAACTGTAAATAATTGTGTCATCGGCATAGAGATGAATATTGCTTTCTGAGCAGCTAAGAGGCAAATCATTAATAAAAATGGAAAAAAGCAAAGGTCCAAGTGCGGATCCTTGCGGTACACCTTTATTAACACCTGTGAAACTCGACTGACTGCCCCTAAAGGACACACATTGACGACGTTGATGGAAATAAGAGTTAAACCAAAGCAGAGATGAGCGTGAAAGGCCAATTGAGTGGAGTTTATCAAGAAGCAGGTAATGATCAACCAAATCAAATGCTTTTGTAAGATCTAAGAAGATGGCGCCAGTGCACATACTATTGTCAAAACCAGAAAATATATCGTTTGTAAATTTCAGAAGAGCAGTGGTAGTTGAGAAATTTTTCCTGAAGCCTGATTGGCACTGAGACAATAAATTATTTTGGGAAAGATAGTTAGATATTTGAACAAAAATGATTTTCTCAAATATTTTGACAGTACTATTAATGATTGAAATAGGTCTATAGTTATTCATGTTTTGGGTGTCACCTCCTTTATGCAATGGAATAACTTTTGTACATTTCCATGCCAGAGGAACCTCACAAGTTAAAAATGAAAGATTAAAAAGTTCAGCCAATGGCGAAGCTAGTACATGTGAGCTGAGTTTAATAAACTTAGCCTCAATGCCATCAGGCCCAGGTCCGCTGCTCGAGGATAGCGTGCTAATGGCCTGCTGGACATCAGCTGCACTAACCTGTTTGAAGGTGAAAAGACGTTCACAGGATGGAGTGGTTAGAGTCCGGTCTGAGTGAGAAGGTGATGACTGAACCTGCGGTGTTTGGGAGAAGTGCAAACTAAAAGCATCAGAAATCATGGCTGGATCATTAGTAATTTCATTATTGACTGTCATGTTACTCGTGATACTGTTGGATTTACCAAGTAGTGTGTTCATTTTTTTCCAAAATTGTTTAGGGTTCTTAGTATCTCTTGATAAGCTATTTCTGTAGTAGTTGGCCTTAGCATTTCTTGTTTGAGTAGTGCACATGTTGCGTAGATGTTTGTATTCCTCCCAATCACTCAAGAGTTTTGTATGTTTGTGTTTTTTCCAAGCCCTATCCCTCTGTTTGAACTGACTGATTAGCTCCCCGTTTACCCATGGAAGGTGATGGCCTTTAACCTTAATTGTTGTCCATGGGGCATGATTATCAATAATTTGGGCAAATTCATTATAAAAGAAATTCCAGGCAGCCTCCACATCAGGAATTAGGCCAATTCTGTTCCAATTAATCCTTCTCACATCCTCTACAAATACATCACAATTAAATGTTTTCATATCACGAATCCTGATATATTTAGGAGGAAGATGGGGAGTTGAGATTTTCCATATGCAATATATAATAGAGTGGTCGCTAAAACAATCAGAGAGAACACCAGATTTAAATATTCTATTGGGGTGTGTGACTAGTATCCAATCAAGAAGAGATTTGCAGCTAGGACTAACTCTTGTTGGCTCTTTAATAATTTGTGTGAGATTTGAACTATTGAAAAGGTTACATTCCGTAAGAGCACAAGGATCAGCCCAATCTAAATTAAAGTCCCCCAATATCATAATTTCTGATGAGTCCCCAAGTGATGAAACAGTAGCTAAAATGTTTCTAACAGACTCTAGCTTGGGAGATAAGGGAGGGCGATAAATATTGCCAATTATTAAATGTTTATTTGCATGTAGAAAAATCTTAACAAAAAGACCTTCGAAAAGCTCCGGTTTTACAATGGGAGTAATTAACTGAGATTTAAGGTTTGAGTTAATGTAAGTGGCCACTCCGCCTCCTCTGGATGCTCTATCTAACCTGTATATTGTGTAGTTATCCAGATTGACACTTGAGTCTGTTATACTTTCATTTAGCCAGGTTTCAGATAATGTTATTATATTAGGATTATTATAAGCAAGCCATGCTCTTAGTTGATCAATTTTAGGAAGCAAACTGCGAATATTCAGATGAATTACATGAAGACCTTTACCCATAAGTTATGGTATGAAAGTGACAGTTAAGGTAGAAACAACTGGACATGGCAGATTTATAATAATGATAGCGACTGGGGTAAGGTGAACGTGAGAGCAAACCAACATACAGACAAAACTCTTGCATACCCATACACCCACACAGACACACACACACACATACACACACTCACTCAAATCAAATCTTATCTTAAAACAAAAAATCAACAAATCAAATAACTGACTTGTGCTCACTCTCCTGAAAGTAAAACGACTGAGCTTAATCAAACATACTATTTTATTACATTTTACTAGATAAATAAGAAGATTCTCAGGTATGATGGAGCTCAGTGTTAAAGTCAATCAAAACACGAAAATATAACCAACTAAAAATTGGCAAGCCTCCAGGCTGTTGTAGACAGTTAATTTAACAGAAAAAACTAACCAGGTCGAACCATGGATCATTTATAGTAACGGTCATACCTGCGAGTGTCTCATGAACGCTATGACGTCAGGCGCTGAACAGCGTGTCATGCCGTGCATGCGGAAATAAACAAAACAAGCATGACAGGACGGCCGTATAACAGTAGTAGTGATGAAAGTCAGTCAAGGCTCATCTTCAGCATTGCGTGAATCAAATGAGTCAATGAACTTGGATGCCTCACTTGGATCAGAGAAGATGTTTTGGTCGGATCCGCGTGTCAACTTTATGGTGGCAGGATATAACAGAAAAGCTTGAAAACCCACGGCGCGGGCCCTGTTCAGTATAGCAAAGCACGGACGTCTACGCCGGGCGGTGGCATCGCTATAGTCAGCAGTGAAGCGAACAGCTTGGCCATGTACCAACACCGGGGACTTCCTTGCACATGCCAAAATCCGATCTCTGTCCGTGAAGCGAAGGCAGTTCAGGATCAGGGTCCGGGGAGGCGCAGGAGCTTTGCGCGGAGAGCCAACTCGATGCGCTCGCATGAGCTCCGGGGGGCTACTGGCCAAATCAGGAAACCATCTGGGAAGGCTGCGCATCAGGTAAGTCAAGGCCTGATCTTCTTCTGCTCCTTCTTTCAAATTAATGATACGGAGATTGTTCCTTCTGCTCTGGTCTTCCATTGAGACTACTTTTTGCTGAAGATTCTCCAAGGTGGCATTTTGTTCGGAAGTAGCTTCCTCTACTTTCTTCATCCGTGTTTGTAAAGAGGTTGTGATTTTTCGCTGGGAATCCAACTCTTTAGAATGTTGATCGAGAGTAGTTTTGATTGAGTCCAGCTGATTTTCCAGACGTTCAAAGCGAGCTTTGGCATTTTGGTCTGCCTCTGCAAAGAACTTGTGCAGAGTTTCTTCCAAAGACGCCATGGTCAGACCCTCACTCGAGGTAGTATCAGCGTTTGCTGCTTGCAAATTCTCTGGCTCTTTTGGGCTTCCCTTCTTCCCACGCATGATCAAAAGAATAATAGCAGCAAAAGATCATATAGTGGGTTCCACGCCTGGAGTTCTTAGTTTTATGTATTGTCAGTGTTTTGTCAATTTAAGCAAGGAGAGCCGTGAGCGACAGTGCCTCTACTCTGCCATTTTTTTCCGACATGGTATTGGTCCACAAGGAGAGACCACAGGGTATTGGACCATAGGGAGGGACCACATGGTATTGGTCCATAAGGAGAGACCACATGGTATCGGACCATAGAGAGACCACATGGTATTGGACCATAGGGAGAGACCACATGGTATTGGTCCATAGAGAGAGACCACAGGGAATTGGTCCATAGAGACCACATGGTATTGGACCATAAGGAGAGACCACATGGTATTGGTCCATAAGGAGAGACCACATGGTATTAGACCATAGAGAGAGACCACATGGTATTGGTCCATAGGGAGATACCACATGGTATTGGTCCATAGAGAGAGACCACATGGTATTGGTCCATAGAGAGAGACCACATGGTATTGGACCATAGAGAGAGACCACATGGCTTGGTCCATAAGGAGAGACCACATGGTATTGGTCCATAGAGAGAGACCACATGGTATTGGTCCATAGAGAGAGACCACATGGTATTGGTCCATAGGGAGAGACCACATGGTATTGGACCATAGGGAGATACCACATGGTATTGGTCCATAGAGAGAGACCACATGGTATTGGTCCATAGAGAGAGACCACATGGTATTGGTCCATAGGGAGAGACCACATGGCATTGGTCCATAAGGAGAGACCACATGGTATTGGTCCATAGAGAGAGACCACATGGTATTGGTCCATAGAGAGAGACCACATGGTATTGGTCCATAGAGAGAGACCACATGGTATTGGTCCATAGGGAGAGACCACATGGTATTTGTCCATAGAGAGAGACCACATGGTATTGGACCATAGGGAGAGACCACATGGAATTGGACCATAGAGAGAGACCACATGGTATTTGTCCATAGAGAGAGACCACATGGTATTGGACCATAGGGAGAGACCACATGGAATTGGACCATAGGGAGAGACCACATGGAATTGGTCCGTAGAGAGAGACCACATGGTATTGGACAATAGGGAGAGACCACATGGTATTGGACCATAGAGAGAGACCACATGGTATTGGCCCGTAGAGAGAGACCACATGGTATTGGACCATAGGGAGAGACCACATGGTATTGGACCATAGGGAGAGACCACATGGTATTGGTCCGTAGAGAGAGACCACATGGTATTGGACCATAGAGAGAGACCACATGGTAATAGACCACAAAGAGGTCGTCAGCTCAGAATTTCCAAACCCGTCTCGCTGCAGACTGGTCATAGTTTTGCTTCTGATTCGTGTCAGTCCAGTTTTCAGGAGAGACCAGGTTTTCAGGTGGAGCCGGGTCTGGTCTGTCTCCAAAGAGGACCGAGGACTTTCAGCCGCCTCCTCCTCCTTGGTCCTAAGTGTATAAATGTGTTTCTCCTTCTCCCAAAGCCACAGCGACTCCACACATCTCCAGAGGTAAGTCTACATTATATTTAACCTTTGACAAACTCCTCACACGTTCATGTGCCTCAGATGGCTGCTGCCCTCCTCGCTCTGCTCTTGGCCTCTGTCTCGCTGGGGACTGGACTAGTTGTAAGTAATAATAATAATAATAATAATAATAATAATAATACATCTTTATTTGTATAGCACTTTTAAAAAGCAAAGTTTACAAAGCGCTGCACAGTCAGCATTATAAACAATAAAACAGTCATGATACAAAGTCAACATAATTGAATACAACGGATACAGGAAGAAAAAGCAGAACAAACACAAGAAGAGAGACACAGAAAACAAAAGCCGTTGGATTAAAGTGGGTTGAAAGAAGTGATTTAAAAGAAGAGATGATGGAGCCTTATGTCCTCGGGCAGGTGGTTCCAAAGCCGAGGACCTCGGACAGAGAAGGCTCGGTCACCTTAAGTCCGGAGCCTCGACCTGGGAACAGTCCACAGAGACCTGCCCGAGGGTCTGAGGCTGCGGGGGAAGGGCTCGTTCATAAATATAGCCGGGTGCCAGACCTAAACGAGCTTTAAAAGTAATCAGTAAAAACCTAAAAAATCCATTCTGAAGCACACAGGGAGCCAGTGGAGGGACACGAACACAGGGGTGATGTGCTCCCTTCTGTTCAAACCAGTGAGACGTTTTGGACACGGACGTATTTATATTAAAACATCTTTTCTCTTCTCAGATTAAACCAATAGGAGGAGACCAAGGTCAGTGACGTGAATTAATGATGATAATAATAATAATGCATTTCCGGAGTGGGAGTCAATGGACAAGTCTTGTGGTGGACTCGAACCCACAACCTTCTCTACCAACTGAGCCAGAGTATTAATGAATGATGAAAGTGTCCTCTGTGTCTCAGGCTGTGAGAAGGGCTGGACTCCGTTTGATTCTCGTTGTTATAAGTTCTTCAACCGGAAGTCCTCCTGGATGGATGCAGAGGTGAGCGGGCATAGAACCTATGATTTCATAAAACACAGACTTTTATTAGCCACTTTTCATGGGTTCAACCTCAACGAGTCTGTTTCCTCCACTTCCTGCTCATTCTTAATGTCTCCTATGTCCTAGTCTCCTATGTCCTAGTCTCCTATGTCCTTGTCTCCTATGTCCTAATCTCCTATGTCCTAGTCTCCTATGTCCTTGTCCCTTGTGTCCACAGAGAAGCTGTCTCCGGGTCAGAGCAAACCTGGTCTCCGTCCACAGTCTTGAAGAGAACACGTTCATCGGGGACTTGATCTTTAAGGCCACAGGGTCCGACACTGGGACCTGGCTCGGTGGGACTGACGCCGTCGTGGTAAATGCAACAAATATAAAAGTCTGCGCCGTCCACACTTCAGGCTGGGATCGAAACATGTGAACCTCTAATAATGGTCACATGAACGGTTTTAATTTAATACAAAAAGACACTCAGATGAATTAAATATAAAACAAATCTGTATAGAAAGGATGGTCAATTATGTTGTTCCAGACCATAGACTGTAGCTATATGGACCGACCAGCTAGCTCCCTTAGCTAGCTCACTTAGCTTGTTCACGTAGCTTACTTACTAGCTCAAAGAAGCCCAGTATATACTCTCTGCCTCTCGTTCAATGTAAAAGTAAACTTGATTTTGGCCTTATTTAATCCATAATCTCCGCAGTCTTTTGTTTTTATTGTGATATTGTTTTTGTAAATCCAGGTATTGGCCATAAAAAAAACTCTTGCCATAGCAACCGTCAAATGGCCATATAAGGAAATTGGCTCCACTACGGCGACGTCGGCTCTCGCTTAATCCTTTCCTGATATATCCTTAGCTCTGGGAATGTTGCAGATCGGGTCAAATACGGAGAACACTGTGGGCGGCACGGTGGCTGAGTGGTTAGCACTCTCGGTTCTTGGCAAGAGGGTTCTGGGTTCTGCGTAGATTTCCTCCTGGTGCTCCAGTTTCCCCTACCACTAAAAACGTACAATAGGTCTGAGTTATGCCTCCTGTCCTGGCGACCCACTCTGTGTGCTTTGTTACTCTGTTCCGTGAAAGTTGCTCTATAATTAAGTAATGTTTATTTATATAGCGCATTTCACAGACCGAGGTCACTCAAAGCGCTTTACAATTGTCAGAGTCAGATATTATTCCAAACATTCCACAAACGGTGAGGACGGAAGTGAGACGAGAACACACTGGTCCATCAAAGCCTCCATTCAACACCATTCACTCGCTCAGTGGTAGGGGACACCGGAGCACCTGGAGAAAACCGGAGCAGACACGGGGAACATGTAAATACTACACAGTAAGGTCCTGTTCTGACTGGGATTCGAACCCAGGACCTTCTTGCTGAGAAGCGAGACTGCTAACCACTCAGCCACTGTACTTACTTATTTCACTAGAGGGAATAAAGCGTGCTGCAGCCTTAAATTAAAACAAATATCTCTATGATCCTCAGAATAACAGGTGGATGTGGAGCGACGGGACGCCCTGGGACTTTGAGCAGTGGTTTACGGATGAGCCCAACAACCGGGACGGCCGGGAGGAGGCCCTCATGATCAACATGGAGGAAGGTACGAGACCTAAACCCGGTCTACACCTGGTCTACACCCGGTCTGCACCCAGTCTACACCCGGTCTTCACCCAGTCCGGTCTCACCCCTGGTGTCTACAAACAGTCTACACATTTGTGGTGTTTTAGATCCCTGACCCTAATTGACGCATCTATTTTGTCTTTAGAACTTATAACAAATAAACGTGACAGAGTTATGGATTATTCAAAGGCCGAAACACTCAAAACTCTACGTCCTCTACACTCTACAAAATCATGTTTGTGGAAAGGGAATAATGTTTTTAGCGGAACACCAGAAAAAGCTTCTTAGCAACCGTTGCCATGACCAAACTCAAGGCTTGCATTCAGGCGGAGAAGAGCAAAGTATACCTCATGATTATAAAAAATGATACACATTTAGCAACTAAAAGGAACAGGGTTAGCGTAGAACAGTCGTTCGTGTGTTACTATGACAACGCCTGAACCGATCGCGGTGTAAATGAACCTAATGCGTTTCTTTTCTGTGACATGTTTCAGCCATGGAAACGTGGAACGATTACCCACAATCCAATCTTCTCCCCTTCGTCTGTGCCAGAGACTCTGCTTTGCCCTGTTTTCATGAATCTGGATGACACCACCTACCACTGCACCCCCGACATGTGACCCCCGGGTCCTAGCGTCTGCATCTGTCACCAAGCTAACAGCATTGTTGTAACTGTGTGTGGTTAATAAACACGTTTCTCAGCTTTAACTTGCCTTGAGTGGACTTGTGTATTAGAAAGATACTTTAGATAGATAAATTGATAGCTCCTCCTGGTCCTCACTGATCCTACAGCTCCTCCTGGTCCTCACTGATCCTACAGCTCCTCAGGTGCTGAGTCCACAGGAGCTTTCAGCAGGAGCTTCAGGCAAAGTGGGGTTAACACTAGGACCGTCGTGCTCTAAACATACCTTGCACCGCCCCCTGCGGTCAGTTGACCGCTATGTATTTTGCGCTGATACAGCCTTTTGCCAAATTGATTGTTCACTAAACCAGAACTTGATGTTGCAAAGGAATCGTGATCATAATGAAACTGTGTAAATTATTTGTCTAAATATGCTAAGTAATTGTAATTCTAGCCGAAATAAAAGACTAAGACGACACATTGTGCGTGTACTGATCCATCAAAATTACGATGACTTTTCAGGCTAGATTTATTTTGTAACTTTGCAAACACCTAAAAGGTTGGTCACTATATGTTATATTTGACTCAGTAACAATATGTAAATTCAAACAATATAAATTATAGTTTAGAAAAGCACGGGACCATAACGTCTTCGCGCTGCTATATGCGTCTACTTCTTACGTCATCTCCAGACTGTTTTCTCTTTAGAGGCCAAAATCACCGTGGGAAATATTATCTAGATAATAATAATAGTATTCGTATTGACACAAGATCATCAGCTAGGCTACCATCGTCAATGTAAAATCTTCAATTTTACACGGGACACGTTAGAAAGACAAATATATGTATATATATATATTTGTATTTATTTGAGACAAGCAGTGCTCTTTATGCTCAGAACAAAATTATAATCATTGCCTTGCAGTGCGCGCTGTACAGAATAACACACAGTGTTATCTGGATGAAATAAGAATTATATTCTTATTGATATATGAGGGCCGCCTCTGCCCCACAGTCGCTCTCTGCAGTGTCCGCGGGTGACGAGCACTCTGATCTGCACTCTGCCTTGATAGTTCATCTAATTGTTCTATTTTATTGCGATATTGTATTCTGCTGTATTGCCTTCTTGTATGTATAAATATAATAATGTAATTGATGATGAATGAAAAGGCAGAATGGAGCGACAGCGCGCACACAGACACCTGCGTATGGCTGGCATTACGCACGCTCATGTGCGTTATTGCTTCTGGACTTACAACACTGCTGTCCGTGCCGTGAATGCACTATGGGTTTACGTTCAGATTTAGAATATTATAGGTGTTCTCCCCGCTGTCACTTTCTACCTCAAAATGTGACATCTCTCACCTCCGTCAGACTGTTCTCATTCAATGTCTTGAAGCACTGTCAGGGCTTCATACCGTGCAGCTCTATTCATTTTGTACTCCTCTCTCTCTCCCAAATAATAATAAAAAAGTCCCTTTAGAGTCTAATGACAACATATTGATACATTTTTATAAGGCGCGAAAAACCCCCGGGAAAGGTTACTATGACAACAGTCGCCCCTGCGCCATGTATCTCCATGGGGCAGCATAAAGGGCTGTGGTTTAGAAAAGTTAAAATGCGTGTAAATCTTGTTTTCTTTACTTTTTCCAAAACCAAAACACACCAAAATATAAACAACAAGTACCTAGTAAAAGTCATAAAATTTCAACTTCTGGCGTTTTGTTTTGAATACACTAATTAGCAAATTAAAGTGAGTGACGGTCAGTTGACCGCTAGGGGCGCTCCTAGTGTTAAGTGTCTTGCCCAAGGACGCAACGACAGCAGACATCAGTGGGAGTCGTGAAGTAGGTCTTGAGGTGGGCTCGAACCCATGACCTTCAGACCCAGAGGCCAATGCTGATAAGAGCAAACAATAAATAAAATACAATAAATTCAGTTACAGTTTGATGTGTCCGGCCAATGAGATTGAACATTCTGATCATTATTTTAGTCAGAACTTCTGATGAGACATAGACTGTATGTATTAACGGACGTAGTCATGCACATATCCGCCGTTCAGCTGCACGAGCTCCATTCATTTAAACGAGAGACTTCTAAAGTCCACAGCGACTAAACTAGACTGGTCCAGAACACCCCCCTCAGCATTGACACACATGTGGAACGGAGCTTTGGGCCAAGAGCTGACTTTTGGTCCATCCTGTAAAGACGTTTTTGACCGGTCTGAAGATACGTACATTTGCATTGAATATTTCCCTTTCCGGGTCCACCCCCCACAGGCCCGGGGTGGTATTGCAGCATGTCAGCGCACCTCCTTTTGGACACTTTTGAGCCGGGACCCGCCCCCACTGTATGAGACACATGAAGCTTTTCGCGGAAGTTCACTGTGGTAGACCCGGCCGCTGCTGCCAGATCTACAAGCCTTCTCATCCTCAACTCATTACACCAGCAAAACGCCCACATCCAATGCACCAATAACCACCAGGACAGCAAGTTAAAAGCCGGAGACGCCCACTTTCCGGCCTTCCGAAGCCAGCAAAGCTTCTGAAGTTGCAAGTGTTGTCAGCGTACTATACCTGTCTACCATGCGTCCTTCACCCCGTGCTCGTGCGTCCCCGTCTGCTTCGGGCTCTTCGCCTGGCTGTCTGAACGACCTGTTCGTTCCCCCCTCGCCTGTGCCCGACCGGTCCCGGAAGAGCGCGCGCCTGGCGGCCCAGGATGCTGGATCCGTCCTCACCTTCCTCACGGCCCGTGGCGTCGTGCCAGGTCCGGATGCTACCCCGCTGCAGCTCCAGCGCCTCGTGGAGCAGCTGTCAGCGGATTCCGCCTCCCCCCCCCCAGCTCCGGACTCCCCTCCTCGCAAGCGCCGTCGTAAGGCCAACCACCTGCCGCCGACGCGTGCCTGCCCCCCTTCCCCTGCTCTCGACGGGCCCCTGCTTCCCCCAGCGCCTCGTCCCATCGACGTCTCCCGGGCCGCCCCCGCGGTTCCCGGCGTGCCCCCTCCCCTGCCGGATCCTCTCGCTGCAGCCTTCGCGGCCCATGTGGCAGCTGCGGCTCAGGACCGGGAATTGATGTGCGCGCGCACGGACGCCATCCTATCGGCCGTGGCATCTATCCAGAGGTCGGTGGCCGCAGTGTCCGGCCGGCTCCGCGTCGTGGAAACCCGACCTCCCATCCCCGCCGTGGCTCCGGTGGCCGTTCCCGCCGCTGCGCCTCCCGGCGACTCCCTGGCCGTCGATTTCACCCTCTCCACGGCCGTGGCGGCTACGGCGTCCGGTAGGCCCTTTATCAACGCATACTCAAATGTTTCCCCGCGCCTGCGGTCGAAAATACTGCTGGGACGCTACATTAATCTAGTCTCCCTCATCCTCCCCTCCCCCGAGTGTTACAGGCAGGTGGCGGCCTCCTCCCTGGTCACTGCGGTCGTAAAGACTGCTGATCCCCGCCTCTCTCGGGATCTATCCATCGGGGAGTTTCTCGTGGCCTTCGGCGTGTACCGGGACGTCCTGTGCTCCGTGTACCCCGAGCGCAGGCCCGAGCTGGATGCCTATCTAGGCCTAATGGGGGACCTGGCCCTCCGCTACGGCGGTTCTCATTTCTATCGTTACCATCGGGCCTTTGCCGCCAAGGCCGCGGCCCTCGTATCCCAGGCTAACGTCAGAGTGGACTGGGCGGTCCTGGATACGGAGGTTTTGCTGCTGTCCGTTGGAAGTGCCCCCGCGGTCTCCTGCTCCCGGTGCGGCGCGACCGGCCACAGCTCTCCCCTCTGCCCCTCCGTCCCGTTCGACGTCGCCGCTGGTCAGTCTCCTAGGCCCCGCGCGCCTTAATTTCCCAAAACGGAGGTACATGATCAGACCAGTGTGTGCCGGTTGTTCAACGCGGGCACGTGTACTTTTTCATCGTGCAATTATCTCCACGTTTGCAGTGTGTGCAGGGAAGCTCATCCACGTTTCGTGTGCCCCCGTCGCCCCCGCCCGGGCCGCAGTTCCGGGGGGCCTTCGTACAGGCCTTGATCTCCACCCACCTCTCAACCCCAGTCTCCGTGCCCGCGCTGGCCCGCGCGCTCGCGCCCCATCCTGACCGGGCCTTCGTTGACTTTCTCCTCACAGGCCTGGCCCGGGGCTTCCATGTCGGAGTGGCGGCTCTCCCCTCGGCGTCCTACGTGTCCCGTAACCTACAATCCGCTCTCCGCGAGCCTCTCGTGGTCACGCAGCTCCTCGCGCGGGAGGTGCACAAGGGCTACATCATCGGCCCCTTTTCCAGGCCCCCATTTTTCCCGTTTCGCTCCAGCCCGCTGGGGGTTGCCACACGCAAGTATTCCGGGAAGAAGCGCCTTATATTTGATTTGTCCCACCCCCGCTCCGGGCCCGTTCCGAGCATTAACAGTCTCATCCCTCTTGAGCCCTTCTCCTTGCAGTACGCCACCGTGGATCACGCAATCCGGCTGGTGAAGGCCTTCGGCCCTGGGGCCTGGCTGTCTAAAGCGGACATTACGGACGCTTTCAAGCTGCTGCCCATTCACCCCGACCACTGGCACCTGTTCGGAGTAAAGTGGCGTTCCGGCTTTTATTTTGCTGCGCGCCTCACGTTTGGCTGCAGGAGCAGTCCTTCCTTATTTAATAACCTTTCTGAGGCCTTGTGCTGGATTTTGTTGAACGACCTCCGTCTCCCTTCTGTCCTCCATCTCCTAGATGACTTTCTCCTCGTCGACCCCCCCGCGGACGGCTCCGGGGACTCGCTCCGTAGGCTGAAGTCGGCCTTCTCGGCCTTCGGGGTCCCCCTGTCCGAGGAGAAGACCGTGGGCCCTGCCACCGCCCTGGAGTTCCTCGGCATCCGCCTCGACACACGCGCCATGGAGGCCTCCCTCCCGCTGGAGAAGCTCCTGCGCGTGCGCGCTGTGTCACAATCTGCCCTATCCTCTCCCTCCATCACGAAACGCGAGCTGCTCTCTCTGCTCGGGCACCTCAATTATGCCATCCGCATCATTCCCCAGGGCCGCTCTTTTATTTCACGTCTTCTCCCCTCGCGGGTTCGGTTCCCTCCCTGCACGACACGCTCACCCTGGACGACGGGTGCCGCTCCGACCTGGACTTCTGGTCGCGCCTGCTGGACCGCTGGAACGGCATTTCGTTCTTTTATGACGATATCGTCCGGTCCTCCGACGATCTCCGCTTCTACACGGACGCTGCCCCTTCCGTGGGTTTTGGGGGATTCTATCAGGACCAGTGGTTCGCCGGGCCGTGGCCCGCTACTTTTCCCCGGAGCATCTCCTCGGCCTTACACGAAATCTACCCCGTGGTCGTGGCCTGCGCGCTCTGGAGTCATACGTGGCGGAGAAAAAGGATCTCCGTAATGTGCGACAATCTCGACGTGGTGGAAGCACTAAACAAAGGCCGCTCTTCTTCGCCTAACATTATGTCTTTTCTCAGACGCATTACTTGGTTCTCTGTTTTGAATAATTTTATAATCACTGCACGCCACGTCCCCGGTCACCTTAATCAAATCGCTGACTGTCTGTCTCGTTTTAAATTTCAGGAGTTCCGGCGCCTCTGCCCCTCAGCCTGCACGGAGCCACGCGCGGTTCCCACCATGGACCAACTAACCCTGGACTAGTCTCACCTTCCCTCTCACACCTCCTCTCCTCTGCTTCATCCTATATGAAAAAGGGCCTCTCCCCCTCTACTCTATCTACATACAGCTCCGCATGGAGAACCTATTCCCTCTTCTGCCACGCTCACAACAACCCTTCATTACCTCCATCCGTATCTACTGTCATAGCCTTCATAGTTCACTGCTCAGACAATCTCCATCACAAAACAACCTACATTCGCACGCTGCTCTCTGGCATTCAGTTTCAGACCCGCTGTCACAACCCCGCCTTCTCCTCTCTATTCTCTGAACCCTCAATTAAACTCCTCTTCAAAGGCATTAACAAATGTGCTCCCCACTCTTCTGACCACCGGCTCCCCATCACGCTGCCCATCCTGGAACAGCTCTGCACCACACTGAACTCCGGCTCTTTTTCCAAGTACACGTCTGCTCTCCTTCGCTGCGCCTTCCTGCTCGCCTTTTATGGCTTTCTCCGCATAAGCGAGTTCACCACTGCTCACTCTACGTTCAATGCGGCCCTAGACATTGCTTTCTCCGATCTGGCCTATTACCCTGACCATTTCAACCTCCGTCTCAAACATTCAAAAATCAAAGGAGCCTGCAATATAGTAACAGCTCGCTTGGACACATCTCTCTGCCCCTACAAATCCTTGATGCGTTACACTCGCCTCCGCTACAAAAAAGGAGATTTTAACGGACCTCTCTTTCTCACTCCAGACATTCTTCCCATGACAGCAACCTGGTTCAGAGCGCAACTAAGATCCCTACTGCTCCTCTGTAAATTATCTCCCCAGCTCTACACAGCCCACTCCTTCAGGATAGGCGCTGCCACGCGCGCGGCCTCGCTGGGGTTCCCCCACACCTCTCTGCAACAGCTGGGGCGCTGGTCCTCTTCGGCTTTCTCCGCCTACATCAGGTCAGACGCGTCCTCCATCTTGGCTGCACAACGGCTACTGGCTTCCTCGTAAGCTCCCAGCAAAGCAATACAAAGCAAAGTAAGTGAAGCAATAAGATTCTGGTGGCGGCACGCACTTTAAAGATAACTCTGCTACAGCGTCTGGTACCGATCGTGATGCGAGCGCTCACGTCCCAGACAGCGTCCGGTTGATCGTGATGCGAGCGCACACGTCCCGGCGCTCAAAGATAACTCTGCTACAGCGTCTGGTATCGATCGTGATGCGAGCGCTCACGTCCCAGACAGCGTCCGGTTGATCGTGATGCGAGCGCTCACGTCCCGGCGCTCAAAGACAACTCTGCTACAGCGTCTGGTATCGATCGTGATGCGAGCGCTCACGTCCCAGGCAGCGTCCGGTTGATCGTGATGCGAGCGCTCACGTCCCGGCGCTCAAAGATAACTTGCTACAGCGTCTGGTATCGATCGTGATGCGAGCGCTCACGTCCCAGACAGCGTCCGGTGATCGTGATGCGAGCGCTCACGTCCCGGCGCGCAAAGGTAACTCTGCCCATTTTTGGGGATTATGCGCGCGAGCAAGCGCCGCACTCATCAGCATCTCTCCCGGGCCTAGGGCGCCAAACATACTCAATCAATAAACTTCTAACTGCATTTTCCTCTTGGGTCTTTCCAAAGTGAAATGAAGCTCTTCGCGGAAGTTCACTGTGGTAGACCCGGCCGCTGCTGCCAGATCTACAAGCCTGCTCATCCTCTACTCATTACACCAGCAAAACGCCCACATCCAATCCACCAATAACCACCAGGACAGCAAGTTAAAAGCCGGAGACGCCCACTTTCCGGCCTTCCGAAGCCAGCAAAGCCTCCGCCGCCCCACCTCCTCCTTCTCTCTTCGAAGCGTGCTCGCCTGCTGCCTCTACCGCCACCAGTGCTTAGGCCCCGGGGGGGATTATGCGCGCGAGCAAGCGCCGCACTCAACAGCATCTCTCCCGGGCCTAGGGCGCCAAATATACTCAATCAATAAACTTCTAACTGCATTTTCCTCTTGGGTCTTTCCAAAGTGAAATAACTACAGAGACCGTCTGTCCTCAGAGGGTGTTTCATACTAATGTCCTGTCCTGTTCTATACTGTGCAATACTATTCTTGGGTTTCATATGACGTCAGGGCAGTGGCGCGAATAACAAACGTAGGACAGGACATGACGTATCCTGGCGGTGCAGTCTGCCGGGTTTATACACGGAGATATAGTAGAAGAAGAAGCGCCTTGGACCGTACACGCGCTCTGATTGGCTGATTACCGGTCTGATATTTTCCCATCTCGGACCGTTACCATGACAATTGTGTCACTAAGTGAAAATGTGGAAGACTCAAAATGCAGGAATGCCAAAATAAAGCTTTTAATAAAAACAAAGTCCAAGGCAAAGAACAACTCCAAAAATCCAAAGTGACCAGGACAAAACTAAACAAGACAATGCAGCAGCAACAAGGGGAGAGAAGCACAGGTACATATAGACACAGGTACATATAGACACAGGTACATATAGACACAGGTACATATAGACACAGGTACATATAGACACAGGTACATATAGACACAGACACAGGTGAAACACATCAGGGCGGGGCAAACAATCAACACAGGGGAACAGGACATGAAGTAAAACTAAAATGAAACCAGATAACTAATGTAAAAATAAAACCAAATACAGAAATTAAAATCCACACCATGACAATTGGTCCGAACAGCGCATATCACATTTGATATCTTTCCTCGGACCGTTACCATGACAATCTGTCCGCAGCGCGTATCACACAAAACCAAGTCGGACATGAACATACTTCACAAATATCTCAAAAGCATTGGTAAAGACACAGACGAGAGTCATGTAATAAAACATTTATTAACCTCGCTTGCTCGGTCTGTGCAGAGAAATATCAGACCTGTACATTAAGGCCGCGGTCTGATATTTCTCCATACAGACCTCGCGCTCGGTTAATAAATCGTTATTACGCAGGTCATTATCGGAGAATAAGTACTGACGGGACGAAGCGGACCCCGACGCTTCCGCCCTGAAGGTACTTATTTTCCGATAATGACCTGCGTAATATGCGTTATCCCGCTTATTATACGGCTTTATACCAACAGAACACACAACACAAACTTCAGTCCACTTTTAGGAATGCCGAAAGGTTTATTTAAAATAAGAAAGAAAATAAAATAGTTCCCAAAGGCTTTCCCGTGGCTATGCTAGCAACAGTTAGGCTAGTAACTCCCAAACTAGAACTCTCTGGAACTGCATGAAAACTGAACACATCAGCGGTGAGTGACCCAAACATAAACTTAACCTAAATCCATAATTCTATCGTCTGCAAATGTTCCTAAAATGTGCCGTATCTACTTCTGGGTTTTTCGGGATCGCCTTTTCTCGCATTACATCAGTGTTTTTGTCATGAAAACATAAACGGAAAATTCTGAAAACTTCCGTGCACTTGTATTAAGACTGGATATGTATAAATTACTCTCTGATTAACATTTAATTGCCTTGATTGATTGGTATTTGCGTTTATTGAGCGTGGCTAGCTCCGGAGTGGCCGGAACTACTTGCGGAGTAATCTACACATCTGAAATACAAGCAGAGAGTGCGTTGCCAAAGGGCAGCGGTCAGTAATGTTTTGAGAGGTTCGGTAGAATGTTTTGTAATTACATTTCAAAACATTTCAATTGGAGCATTCGACTGCTGCTCCGAGGAGCGTGTAATAATATACTATACTATACTGTACTATACTGTACTGTACTATACTGTACTGTACTATACTACACTGTGCTATACTACACTATACTGTACTGTACTATACTGTACTGTACTATACTACACTGTGCTATACTGTACTAATACTTTATACTGACCACAGTTAGTGCTCGTTACTGGTTTTTTTTCTTTGAGATTTTACCAAAAATGGATCCAAAATCATTCTGTGAGAAGGATCAGAGTCAGACTGTGGGAGCCTCGGCGTCTCCTTCTAATCCAGGGTAAAAGAAAACCTGAAATAACAGAAAAAATGTCGTCCCTGTTGATCCAGTTTTGAGGAGAAAGCAGGTTTTCAGGTGAAACCAGGTCTGGTCTGGATCCAGAGGACTGGTCCACAGACTGGGGGAGTGGTTATCAGTGCCATCAGCAGAGACGGGAAGTTTATAATTTCACAGGTTTGTGCGAGATATATTTGGAAAATATCAGGCCCAGTTTAGACGGAGACGCCGCGGCAGCAAAACGCTATAGTTGGTGTCGGTTGCTTCCTCCCGTTTCCATGGAGACTGTTCCAGATGAAAACGTTAATCCTCAGAGTGGGACAGCTCAGATGCTCAGCAGGGGGCGCTCTTTCACAGCCGCAGGAAGAAAAAGATGTGGATTCTCTGCTCTGACAAACGTAAACATCAATGGCGGCGGGTACGCTAACTAGCTACATGTGCTTCGCTAACTAGCTACATGTGCTTCCCTAACTAGCTACATGTGCTTCGCTAACTAGCTACATGTGCTTCGCTAACTAGCTACATGTGCTTTGCTAACTAGCTATATGTGCTTCGATAACTAGCTACATGTGCTTCGCTAACTAGCTACATGTGCTTCCCTAACTAGCTATATGTGCCTTGCTAACGGAGGAGGATTCTACTCCTTCGTCCAAACCACAGCTGTTTCCATTCTCGCTGCTGCTGTTACAGAATGATGTTGGTTCTTTCCCGTCTCTGGCCTGAGGAGGATGTTGATGAGGAAGTGAGTGAGGGGGTCGCGTGTGGCGTGTTGTAAAGTTCCTCTGCCCCCTACTGGCCACAAGCTAGAACTACATCATGTTTCATCGTTGTTTGAACGCTGAGTATTTGCAAAAGGAGCCGGTCGTTTCTGTTCATGGCTTTGTATCGTCTGCACAGCGTCTCCGTCTGAACAGGGCCTCAGTCTACGGCAAAACACTAAAACTGTAAAGACTCTCGTGGAGTGCAAACCTCTGCTTAGAGGCAGCTCCATTCTTTTAAAAAAACATCCAGACGGGGATTTACATCAACAAACAAAATGTTCACTCGACCACAACTTTCATCCAAATCCTCCCAGACTGAGTTCTGTTTCTCTCACACATTTCATTTTTTGGGGCGACAGTAGCTCAGTTGGTAGAGAATGGGCCTTTGGGCCCAAAGGTCGTGGGTTCGAGCCCACCACGGGACCTTCTCCACCGACTCCCACTAATGCCTGCTGTTGTTGTGTCCTTGGGCAAGACACTTAACCCACTTAGCCTATGAAGAGCGCGGATATGATGTTCGCTGCATGCCTTGATGTGTATGTACTATATGTGTATGCATCAAACTGAAATTTCCCCATTGTGGAACGAATAAAGGACCTTCTTCTTCTTCTTCTTATTTTATGTATTTATTGTGTTTTTTTTTTTTTTGAGAAGAATATTTCAAGTTACACTAGATGTATTTTTAAAAGGCAAAGCCAAAAAAAATGTCAACAGGCAGAGCTTGTTTTAAGGCATTTCCCAGAGAAACGAGTCAAACCTGTCTCTTTGAACCCTCTGCTCCTCCTTGGTCCTAAGTGTATAAATGTGTTTCTCCTTCTCCCAAAGCCACAGCGACTCCACACATCTCCAGAGGTAAGTCTACATTATATTTAACCTTTGACAAACTCCTCACACGTTCATGTGCCTCAGATGGCTGCTGCCCTCCTCGCTCTGCTCTTGGCCTCTGTCTCGCTGGGGACTGGACGAGCTGTAAGTATTGGACACGCTCTTCTTCTGGACATGGACGTATTTATATTAAACATCTTTTCTCTTCTCAGGCGTGTGCATTTGACCCAAGTAAGTTACTATCTCTGTATTTTACTCGAAATGTGTCACAGATATGTTTATTACTGAGCAGCTATATCCAGATTATTCTACTCTCAAAATATAATCTTTTTATTATTCTTATTTTCAGGTTGTTACTTTAATGTTATTTTTATTGTTGCTACTGTAACAACACAATTTCTCTGTGGATCTAAAAGTCTAAGTCTGAGTTAGTGACGTGTATTCATGATGAAGTGTGTGGTCTCTCCTCTGTGCCGCAGCCTGTGAGGACGACTGGAGTAAGTTTGAGTCTCACTGTTATCAGTTCTTTGATCGGAAATCCTCCTGGACGGGTGCAGAGGTGAGAGGAGAGAGAACATATGATTTCATTAAACTGGGTCTGAACCATTAGGGGCGGGTCCTGGCTCAAAAATATCCAAAATGAGCGACTCACAGAGAGATGAAGAACATAAGCTGGGGGGGGGGGGGGGGGCGCCAGCAGGGGGGACCATCAGAGACCTCTAGGACCATCAGAGACCTCTGGGACCATCAGAGGACCATTAGAGACCTCTAGGACCATCAGAGGACCATCAGAGACCTCTAGGATAGAACCATATCCTGAACCCAGTAACCCAGTTAGTAACAGGACGTCCAAACAGAGAAAGTCCAGTGTCCATGTTCTACATGTTCTACATGTTCTGCATGTTCTGCATGTGTGCCGTGTCCACAGGACGCCTGCCAGCTCCTCGGGGCACACCTGGCCTCGGTCCACAGTCTGGATGAGAATGATTTTTTATATCAACTGATCATTAAGAAAACTGGTTACAACACGATGACGTGGCTCGGAGGGAGGAACACGCACACGGTAAACACTTTGAATTATTAAAATAACATTTGTGTGAGGCAACCCACAGAGCCAGACTGAGGGCAGGTCCCGATCTGGGTTCAGGTCCCGATCTGGGCTCAGGTCCCGGTCTGTGTTCATGTCCCGGTCTGGGTTCATGTCCCGGTCTGGGTTCATGTCCCGGTCTGGGTTTATGTCCCGGTCTGGGTTCATGTCCCGGTCTGGGCTCAGGTCCCGGTCTGGGCTCAGGTCCCGGTCTGGGTTCAGGTCCCGATCTCCTCTGCAGAGTGGCTGGACACTCCCTTAGAGACAGTGGGAGGAGCTCAGTCACCGGGAGGAGACCAGATGAAGACCCAGGACCTGGACTGTGTCTCTCAGCTGGCTTTCTAAAAACTGGTTCACAGAATGCCACATGGTTTTGGAGCGATGGAAGTCTCTGGGATTTTGACCTATGGTTTCCTGGTCAGCCAGACAACCTTAAAAACCGGGAACACCATCTCTTCATCAACCATTTGAGAGGTAAGAGACTTACTGTAGTGACATAACAAGCTTCAAATCTGTAATTATTCAACTGCGCCTTTCCACAAACAATCGTAAACGTTTATTATTATTTTATACTATGTGCTCTGGTCTCTCTCTGGTATCTCTGTGGTCTCTCTCTGGTCCCTCTCTGTGGTCTCTCTCTGGTCTTTCTGTGGTCTCTCTCTGGTCTCTCCCTCTGGTCTCCCTCTGGTCTCTCTCTGTGGTCTTTCTCTGGTCTCTGTGGTCTCTCTCTGGTCTTTCTGTGGTCTCTCTCTGGTCTCTCTCTGGTATCTCTGTGGTCTCTCTCTGGCCTCTCTGTGGTCTCTCTCTGGTCCCTCTCTGTGGTCTCTCTCTGGTCTTTCTGTGGTCTCTCTCTGGTCTCTCTCTGGTATCTCTGTGGTCTCTCTCTGGCCTCTCTGTGGTCTCTCTCTGGTCCCTCTCTGTGGTCTCTCTCTGGTCTATCTTTTGTCTCTCTCTGGTCTCTCTCTGGTCCCTCTTTGTGGTCTCTCTCTGGTCTCTCCCTCTGGTCTCCCTCTTGTCTCTCTCTGTGGTCTTTCTCTGGTCTCTCTCTTATCACACACACACACATGCACGCATGCACACACACATACGCACACACACACACACTCCTAATGTAATTCTCTGTGATGTTTCTTTCTCAGAAAAGAAATGGGGAGATTACCCAGAATCCTATTCTCTGAGATACGTCTGCGCCAAAAAACTGACACCGGTGTAAGTCTGCGCCAAACCAGTCTGCGCCAAACCAGGACCCTGGACAGCTCCAACCTCCAACACAGCAAACACCTGTGCTCCATGTAATGTACCTGTGCTCAATGTGATGTACCTGTGTGTGGTTATTAAACATATCTCTGACTTAACTTGGGTTGAGTTATTTTGTATTTTTGGTCCCTCTCTGGTCCCTCTCTGGTCCCTCTCTCGTACACGCGCTCTGATTGGCTGATTACCGGTCTGATATTTTCCCATCTCGGACAGTTACCATGACAATTGTGTCACGAGGTGAAAATGAGGAAGACTCAAAACGCAGGAATGCCAAAATAAAGCTTTTAATTAAAAAAAAGTCCAAGGCAAAGAACAACTCCAAAAATCCAAAGTGACCAGGACAAAACTAAACAAGACAATGCAGCAGCAACAAGGGGAGAGAAGCACAGGTACATATAGACACAGGTACATATAGACACAGGTACATATAGACACAGGTACATATAGACACAGACACAAGTGAAACACATCAGGGCGGGGCAGACAATCAAGAGGGGAACAGGACATGAAGTAAAACTGAAATGAAACCAGATAACTAATGTCAAAATAAAACCAAATACAGAAATAAAAATCTACACCATGACATTACCCCCCCTCCAAGGAACAGCTCCCAGATGTCCCAAAAACCCAAGCGCGAGCCAGGGAGGGCGGAGGGGGTCCGGCGAAGGGACCAGAGGCAGCATAGAGGCTGGGAAAACCTCAGGTCCAAAGCAAAGTCCAACCTAGTCAGGAACAGAAGCTGAAGCCCAGTGACAACCTTCCACAGGGAACTGGCACACCCCAGGAAGACACTCATGCCCGGCGGTGTCCCAGACACAAAACAGAACCACCCCAGATGGACATCAATGTCTGGCGGTGGCAACAGGTGAGGGGAAGGAGAGGACATCGAAGGGCAGCAGACAGACGGGGACATCCAGTGCAGGACTTCACCGTTTTCCTTGACGGGTCAGGAGGAAACAGGGGACCACCCCAGGCGGAGAAGGCCCAGCGGTGGTACAGAGACAGGCACAGGAGACAGGAACGGGAGACAACCACCCCAGGCGGAGGTCAATGTCTGGCGGTGGTTCCAGGAATCAGGTGAGGTCAAAAGTGGAGCAAACAAAAAAGGCAAAAATAAAGAAAAACCTGAGTGCTGATCAACTGGGAGCAGGTGTGGGAAAAATGCATTACGCTGAGTCTCTTGAGTGGCTGCTTCATTCTGTCACGAGGTGAAAATGAGGACGACTCAAAACGCAGGAATGCCAAAATAAAGCTTTTAATAAAACAAAGTCCAAGGCAAAGAACAACTCCCAAAATCCAAAGTGACCACTCCGGTCAGAGCTTTAAGTGGCCCAAAAGAAGTGCCGGACTCTATTATATATATTTTTTGCCCAGTGGAATGTGTGCATGTTTTTAATATAAGGGAATCCACACCGCTGTCAAACTGTACAATAAGTCACATTAAGTCACCAATGCACTAGGACTGAAAAAAACCTGCTCTGCTATTGCTACTCTTTCATTTATTGCCACTTTTTAATTGTACATAATTCTATCCTGCACAGAGTATGCAGGATATGCAAATTATTTAACCTAGAAAAGGCTGCAGCATGTTTTGGGCTCCACTGTCCTTGCACTTGGGTTTTAAAGGTTGTGGATGCTGCACTTCTCCCCAGTGCCAGCCGTGTCTGCAAATCTGAGCATTAAAACTGATCCAAGCCCTGTCCCTGCATTTAAATCTCTGTTGGTGTGAGAGGAGC
The DNA here is from genome assembly GCA_964034765.1 of Knipowitschia caucasica. NCBI lineage: Eukaryota > Metazoa > Chordata > Actinopteri > Gobiiformes > Gobiidae > Knipowitschia > Knipowitschia caucasica. Next base: position 3,268,498 of record OZ035843.1, read on the forward strand.
ATGCACACCACACACAGAGACAGCATCAGACTATGGTCTCTCGCTCTGTCGCTGCGAGAGGAGCCGCTCTCACTCGCTGCAGTCCAGGTGTGTACGTGAGGGGATCTGAACTCCACGTTGAGTTGTTTACAGCGGCCAAAGTGACGCATGCACCCTCCCCTCACTTATGGGTAATGTAGTCTCTGCTCTTGGTGAGACGAAGAAGCCAGCAGTGTGACAGGCGCTCTGGAAAGCAGCGGAGCAGCTACAGAATCAAAACAGATGTACAAATGGGCGTACCGGCCATAAAGTACCGGTCATAGACTAAGTACCGGTCATAGACTAAGTACCGGTCATAGACTAAGTACTGGTCAGAGACTAAGTACTGGTCATAGACTAAGTACCGGTCAGAGACCAAGTACCGGTCATAGACTAAGTACCGGTCAGAGACTAAGTACCGGTCAAAGACTAAGTACTGGTCAGAGACTAAGTACCGGTCATAGACTAAGTACCGGTCAGAGACTAAGTACCGGTCATAGACTAAGTACCGGTCAGAGACTAAGTACCGGTCAAAGTCTAAGTACCGGTCATAGACTAAGTACCGGTCGAAGACTAAGTACCGGTCATAGACTAAGTACCGGTCGAAGGCTAAGTACCGGTCATAGACTAAGTACCGGTCAGAGACTAAGTACCGGTCAAAGACTAAGTACCGGTCATAAAGTACCGGTCATAGACTAAGTACCGGTCATAGACTAAGTACCGGTCATAGACTAAGTACCGGTCATAGACTAAGTACTGGTCAGAGACTAAGTACTGGTCATAGACTAAGTACCGGTCAGAGACTAAGTACCGGTCATAGACTAAGTACCGGTCAGAGACTAAGTACCGGTCAAAGACTAAGTACTGGTCAGAGACTAAGTACCGGTCATAGACTAAGTACCGGTCAGAGACTAAGTACCGGTCATAGACTAAGTACCGGTCAGAGACTAAGTACCGGTCAAAGACTAAGTACCGGTCATAGACTAAGTACCGGTCGAAGACTAAGTACCGGTCATAGACTAAGTACCGGTCGAAGGCTAAGTACCGGTCATAGACTAAGTACCGGTCAGAGACTAAGTACCGGTCAAAGACTAAGTACCGGTCATAAAGTACCGGTCATAGACTAAGTACCGGTCATAGACTAAGTACCGGTCATAGACTAAGTACCGGTCAGAGACTAAGTACCGGTCATAGACTAAGTACCGGTCAGAGACTAAGTACCGGTCATAGACTAAGTACCGGTCAAAGACTAAGTACCGGTCAGAGACTAAGTACCGGTCAAAGACTAAGTACCGGCCATAAAGTACCGGTCATAGACTAAGTACCGGTCATAGACTAAGTACCGGTCAAAGACTAAGTACCGGTCATAGACTAAGTACCGGTCATAGACTGTAAGTATCAGTCCGCCAAAAGTACGTTCTTTGAGCATGGAGAGGTGGCTCACCGGGCCACTTAAGGCTCTGACTCCATGATTATAATCCTCCACTAGCTTCTGTGGACTACAGAATAAAGTTTAAAATACGGGTACACACTCGTCTGTGTACCCAGAAACAGAATTAACCAATGCTTTTGTTTTGACTCTTCTTTCCTCTGGAAAACATCTTTACAGGATGGTCCAAAAGTGGTTCTTGGTCAATGTTCCCTCTAAGCTGCGCACGTGCACAATGCTTAGGGTCCAGCGCACAGACCACTCAGTCCTGCACACGATGAAGATCCAGCGTCCTGGGCCTCCAGCACAAACGACGCAGGCGCATATTTCAACAGTGATGGACCACGGTGGATCTGCACAGGCTTCATTCTCTAAATAGAAAAAGTCAGATCCGAAAGCTCTCTGCTTGTGACCACTGTCCGCAAAGTGCCCGACACAGAAGTCTGAAGCTACGTCTGATCCAGAACCGGGCCCGGACCAGCAGCACACCGTGAACTCGGTCTTGCCGCGGTCTTGCGAGCGGTGTCTCACGAGCACTACACCAGCTGCAGTGTGTGCGGAGCCACAAACACACCTAACACACACACACTCATGTAGGCAAGACCAGGTCTGGTCAGACCAGCGCCCCCTACAGTTCAGCACCAAGTATGTACACACCGAATCAAATATTCAAACAATGAAATAGCCATGAGTGGAAAATGTAACTCTGAAACTACACTGCGGATTCAAACCAAGAGAATTCTGGATATAATCCCCAAAAGTTTGTTTCCCCCCAGTTTTTATTAAAAGTGAGTAATTTATACAGATATACTCATTTTCACTAAGAGCTAACACTGGTGAATATATCTGCAATACCGAGAAAAAAACAGTTTGTAGACAGGCTAACACATGCTAACGACAGGTAAACAGTGTGTTGCTATGGTAACTAGCACCGGCTCCACTGGCCCTCTCCAGAACCACTCCAGGACCACTCCAGGCCCAGTCCAGGGCCAGTCCAGGACCACTCCAGGGCCAGTCCAGGACCACTCCAGGCCCAGTCCAGGACCACTCCAGGGCCAGTCCAGGCCCAGTCCAGGACCACTCCAGGGCCAGTCCAGGCCCAGTCCAGGACCACTCCAGGCCCAGTCCAGGCCCAGTCCAGGCCCAGTCCACACTCACACAGACGCAGAAGAGTCCGTGTGTCTTATGAACAACATATAAGGTTTTTAAGGTTCCACTCCTTAACTGTCCTGGTGATCTCTGCTTTTAGAGACAAAGATATGTTTCTGCTTTGCTTGAAATGCAATTTGTTTTATGTACATTCCTCAATTATGTGAGATTTTAGACAAAAATGTGATAGTTGTTTTAACTATCAATCCATTCCTGAAATACTGGTTCATGCCTTCATCACCTCCAGACTGGACTACTGCAAAAGCCTCCTCTTCGGTCTCCCCTCCTCTAATCTTCAAAAGCTACAATACATCCAGAACTCTGCCTCCCGCCTTCTCACCCACACCCGCTCCAGAGACCACATCACCCCCGTCCTCAAACCACTCCACTGGCTCCCTGTTCCAGACCGCATCCAGTCCAAGGTCCTCCTCCTCCAGTCCCTCCATAACCTCCCCCCCTCCTCCATCACTGACCTTCTCCATCATCACTGTCCCTCCCGCCGCCTCAGATCCACAGACTCAGACCTCCTCACTCCCCTCAGGACTAAACACCGAACCTTGGGGGACCGAGTCTTCGATAGAGCGGCCCCCACTCTCTGGAACTCACTCCCTCAACCAATCAGAAACTCAGACTCACTAAAGAACTTTAAATCTCTTCTCAAAACCCACCTGTTTCAGCCTTTCCTTCATTTTGTTTCTCAATGTTTATTTCTATGTGTTTTGAAAAGGGTCTTTAAGTGTCCAAAAAAACACTATATAAGTTTGATGCATTATTATTATTATTATTATTTTAGTACAGCTATAATTCATTTACCTTGTGCTGTGTGCTCCTCATTCCTACTGTTCTGTAACTTGTGATTGTTATAACCCGGCTCTAGGCTATAACCAAGGATTTACCAAACAAACAAATGTCAATTATAAAAGTTTATTATAAGAGAAAACTGGAATAAACTAATGTCACAAAGACTTGGGCGCTCAGGTGTAGGTCTGGGAGTGGAGTGAGCCAGCAGGAGCCCATGGCTGTAGGCGGGTCTTTTATGTGCGTCGGACCTACGCACGCACAGCCAATGCCACTCCTCAGCGACACCTGCAGAGAATAGCAAACATATACATGGCCACCAGAGGGCAGCCAAGACGGGGCCATGACACCCCCCGCCATAAAGCACGAGGATCTCCCAAGTATCCCGGGCCAAACACAGATCCGACAATAAACGTACCATAGACATAAACAATGCAGCAAACACTGCTGGAACCACCAACCTCTTCTGTTGCCACGTCTGTCCCCAGCAACCGGAGGACCGAGGAAGCATTTTAAGAGGAGAGAGGGCTGGAAGTTTTAGGAAGGCACAGCCACAGTTTACTCCTTACCATAGTGAAGACAAAATGAACAAATATAGGCCAGCCACCTGACCATCCGCGGACTAGGACAGGTCATAGATCCCAAAACAGTGAACGGGTTATGGCGAGCATACACCACCACAGGTGTGCTGTGACCAAACCAAACACAAAAACGCTTCAGTGCTATCACGAGAGACAGCATCTCCTTCTCCAAACGAGTATACTTCAACTGATACTTTGCAAAACCCACGTTACATGACTCTGCGCGTGTACGTGACCCCTCACGCATCGAACACACAGCACTCAAACCACCACGACCAGAGCGTACATGGAGCTCGTATTGGCGGTGTTTTTTAGTAGGACCCGCACTAACACGCGCAACCGTGCAAACTGGGACAATTGAGCAGGATGACATTTCCTCGTGTGACGTGTCAGTGGGCGTGGAGCTCCACATGTGCGTGCCCGCCAGATCATTCCCCAAAATCACAGAGACCCCATCCAAAGGTAATGCAGGACGTACCGCAAGAGCTGCTTCCCCCCTAAACAACTCGCAGTCCAACCTTACCCTGTGCAGTGGTACAGACACAACATTCAGACCAATCCCACGAACTGGAACATGTTTACCAGTCTCGGACAGTGGAGACAGTGGTAGAACCCCGGACAATATGAATGAATCAGATGCACCTGTGTCCCTAAGAATACGAACGGGCACCTTACAATCGTCCCCAAACACTGACACAAATCCTGACCGAATAAATGGCCTGTAGGAATCAGCCACAATAGAATTGTGCTCTCTTTGAGGTGATCCAACAACGCCACTCTCATCACGCACACGCGTAACAAATCCAGTGCCGTGCGCATGAGACACAGGAGTCCTCATCTTATTTTTAACCAAAAAAGGACACTCCGATTTCCACGCTTACGACAGTAGTTACAAACGCCATCAGCCTCCCGCAGACGGGGAGACAAATCTTGCTCGTTGTACACTTCAGACAGAAATGATGACTTGTGCGTAAGAACATAATCATCCGCCAAAGACGCAGCAGCAGATGCCGTCAACGCTTTCTGTTCACAAATATATGTCGCCACAACATCAGGAACAGAATTTTTAAACTGTTCTAAAACAACAAGCTCAGAAAGCTGCTCAAAAGTGTTCGCTCCTGTAGACTGGCACCAGCGCGTAAAATGTATTTTTAGGTCACGCACAAACCCCAAATGGCTCTGATCTACCGCCTTAGAACACGTCCAAAAACGTTGCCTATACGCCTCAGGCACGAGCTCATACGCCTTGAGGACCGCTGATTTAACTTTGGCATAATCCTGGCTCTCAGACGTGCTCAATGTAGACAGTGCCTCCTGCGCGCGCCCAAAAAGAACACATTGAAGTAGCATTGCACGCGCAGAACTGCTCCAATCCCGCGCCACAGCCAACGCTCAAATATTAGAAAAAATGAGTCCGGGTCACTTTCAGAAAATGTTGGTAACAACCGTAAATTACCAATGACGTCAAAACTGTTGTCAGAACCATCAGAACCAAAAGAGGAACGGGCAGCCGCCTGCTCCTGTCCGTGTTTAATTTGTTCCAACTTAACCCGTTCAATTTCAAACTGCAATTCTAATAACCTCAGCTGTTGTTCATAAGTCAAAACCGCCAATGGACCTGCAGAAGGCAAAGAGGCATGCAGCTTTTCTTCAAGCACTCTTTGATCAATGAGATTGGCTATCAATATGGATCTTACGTTGTCTTTGCTCCGCTTTGTATCAATATCAATATCATATATTTTTCCAATCTCAATCAATTGATCCTTTGTGCACTGGGACAAAAACTCCTCAGATGGAGAATCAAAAAAGTCGGAGATGTTCACCATTATTCTCTTAACACACACACCCAAGTCAGAAATCAACGAGAGATAAAGTGCAGACAGTGACACATGCGCACCAGGCGGCCAACCAACAGAACCGATGCCCACTAAATCTCAACCCTAATCTTCACACGGTTCTGCGGCGGGGTTTTAAGCACTCCAAGGGGAGACCAGTGTGACCACGGTTCGTGCACCCGAGAACGCCGTGAAAACGGCAAACACTAACCGCTCCCCACGACTTAAACAAAACGAGCGAAACCAAAAGAGCAACGCCCCTATGCCTGTGGGACACCGGCCTGTGACAGATGTTTAGGTGCACCGTACAACACTTTACTCACCTTGATGTACTGACTACGGGCAGGACTCACTCCCACTCTCCCAGAATTAACAACGCTCTTCCCCTCTGTGAAACAAATAGGAAAGGCAAATCCACCAAAACCTGCAGTGCAGCCAATGTTTCTGCACAACTTCACCTTTTGCGCCCACACATCAAAGAGAAATGACAAAATATCCAACATACACCGCAAACCACTCTCGTCCCAAAGTCCACTATGACGAGCCCCCACCTGTTATAACCCGGCTCTAGGCTATAACCAAGGATTTACCAAACAAACAAATGTCAATTATAAAAGTTTATTATAAGAGAAAACTGGAATAAACTAATGTCACAAAGACGTGGGCGCTCAGGTGTAGGTCTGGGAGTGGCCTCAGCGACACCTGCAGAGAATAGCAAACATATACATGGCCACCAGAGGGCAGCCAAGACGGGGCCATGACATGATGCAACACTGGAATTTCCCCGCTGTGGGACGAAAACAAGGATCTCTTCATCTTTCTCTTCAATTTCTTCTGAAGTTGGTTCTCTGTAGCATGACGAGTCTCTGTAGCATGACGAGTTTCTGTAGCATGACGAGTTTCTGTAGCATGACGAGTTTCTTTAGCATGACGAGTTTCTGTAGCATGACGAGTTTCTTTAGCATGACGAGTCTCTTTAACATGACGAGTTTCTTTAGCATGACGAGTCTCTTTAACATGACGAGTTTCTTTAGCATGACGAGTTTCTGTAGCATGACGAGTTTCTTTAGCATGACGAGTCTCTTTAACATGACGAGTTTCTTTAGCATGACGAGTTTCTGTAGCATGACGAGTTTCAGTAGCATGACGAGTCTCTGTAGCATGACAAGTTTCTTTAGCATGACGAGTCTCTGTAGCATGACAAGTTTCTTTAGCATGACGAGTCTCTGTAGCATGACAAGTTTCTTTAGCATGACGAGTCTCTGTAGCATGACGAGTTTCTTTAACATGACAAGTTTCTGTAGCATGACGAGTTTCTGTAGCATGACGAGTTTCTTTAGCATGACGAGTTTCTGTAGCATGACGAGTTTTTTTAGCATGACGAGTTTCTTTAGCATGACAAGTCTCTGTAGCATGACAAGTTTCTTTAGCATGACGAGTCTCTGTAGCATGACAAGTTTCTGTAGCATGACAAGTTTCTTTAGCATGACGAGTTTCTGTAGCATGACGAGTTTCTTTAACATGACAAGTTTCTTTAGCATGACGAGTCTCTGTAGCATGACGAGTCTCTGTAACATGACGAGTTTCTTTAGCATGACGAGTCTCTGTAGCATGACGAGTTTCTTTAGCATGACGAGTCTCTGTAACATGACGAGTCTCTGTAGCATGACGAGTTTCTTTAGCAAGACGAGTCTCTGTAGCATGACGAGTTTCTGTAGCATGACGAGTTTCTGTAGCATGACGAGTTTCTGTAGCATGACGAGTTTCTGTAGCATGACGAGTCTCTGTAGCATGACGAGTTTCTGTAGCATGACGAGTTTCTGTAGCATGACGAGTTTCAGTAGCATGACGAGTTTCTGTAGCATGACAAGTTTCTGTAGCATGACGAGTTTCTTTAGCATGACGAGTTTCTGTAGCATGACGAGTTTCTGTAGCATGACGAGTTTCTGTAGCATGACGAGTTTCTTTAGCATGACGAGTCTCTTTAGCATGACGAGTTTCTGTAGCATGACGAGTTTCTTTAGCATGACAAGTTTCTTTAGCATGACGAGTCTCTGTAGCTGACGAGTTTCTTTAGCATGACGAGTTTCTGTAGCATGACGAGTTTCTGTAGCATGACGAGTTTCTGTAGCATGACGAGTTTCTTTAACATGACGAGTTTCTTTAGCATGACGAGTTTCTTTAGCATGACGAGTTTCTTTAGCATGACGAGTGTCTGTAGCATGACGAGTTTCTGTAGCATGACGAGTTTCTGTAGCATGACGAGTCTCTGTAGCATGACGAGTTTCTGTAGCATGACGAGTTTCTTTAACATGACGAGTCTCTTTACACGGGTGGCTCCTGGTTCTACAAAAGCCGTGTCTGTGCTGAGACAGAGCCTTTTCCAACGTGTTTTAATCTGGTTTTACCACAGTCAGATAAAAACACCCGATTCAAGCATTTATCACCTCAGTATTTATCATACTGGATACTCGAGGATTATGGGAGTTCGCCCAACCTGTCCACTTGTGCTTTGTGGATTTGGAGAAGGCGTTCGACCGTGTTCCCCGGGGTGTCCTTTGGGGGGTCCTCCGTGAGTACGGGGTCCGGGGACCTCTGCTGAGGGCCATCCGATCCCTGTATGACCGGAGCCAGAGCTGTGTTCGCATTGCCGGCAGTAAGTCAGACCTGTTCCCGGTGCATGTTGGCCTCCGACAGGGCTGCCCTTTGTCACCGGTTCTGTTCACTGTATTCATGGACAGAATATCTAGGCGCAGCCAGGGGCCGGAGGGGGTCCGGTTCGGAGACCACAGGATTTCATCTCTGCTGTTTGCTGACGATGTTGTCCTGTTGGCTCCAACGAACCAGGACCTGCAACATGCACTGGGGCGGTTTGCAGCCGAGTGTGAAGCGGCTGGGATGAGAATCAGCACCTCCAAATCCGAGGCCATGGCGCTCGACCGGAAAAAGGTGCCTTGCCCTCTACAGGTGGGTGGAGAGGCCCTTCCTCAAGTGGAGGAGTTCAAGTATCTCGGGGTCTTGTTCACGAGTGAGGGGAGGATGGAGCGTGAGATTGACAGGCGGATCGGTGCAGCGTGCGCAGTGATGCGGTCTCTGTATCGGACCGTTGTGGTAAAGAGGGAGCAGCGTCTGCAGTCAGAGCTGTATCGGACCGTTGTGGTAAAGAGGGAGCAGCGTCTGCAGTCAGAGCTGTATCGGACCGTTGTGGTAAAGAGGGAGCAGCGTCTGCAGTCAGAGCTGTATCGGACCGTTGTGGTAAAGAGGGAGCAGCGTCTGCAGTCAGAGCTGTATCGGACCGTTGTGGTAAAGAGGGAGCTGAGCCGAAAGGCAAAGCTCTCGATTTACCGGTCAATCTTCGTTCCCTCCCTCATCTATGGTCATGAGCTTTGGGTAATGACCGAAAGAACGAGATCGCGGATACAAGCGGTCGAAATGAGCTTCTTCCGCAGAGTGGCTGGGCGCTCCCTTAGAGATAGGGTGAGGAGCTTTGTCACACGGGAGGAGCTCGGAGTAGAGCCGCTGCTACTCCACGTCGAGAGGAACCAGTTGAGGTGGCTCGGGCATCTGTTCCGGATGCCTCCTGGACGCCTCCCTGGGGAGGTGTTCCGGGCACGTCCCACCGGGAGGAGGCCCCGGGGAAGACCTAGGACACGCTGGAGGGACTATGTCTCTCAGCTGGCCTGGGAACGCCTTGGGGTCCCCCCGGACGAGCTGGAGGAAGTGTGTGAGAGGGAAGTCTGGGCGTCTCTGCTTAGACTGCTGCCCCCGCGACCCGGCAACGGATGAAGCGGAAGAAGATGGATGGATAGATCTTGAACATAATAAAACAGTAAACACGTGAGACTCTTAGAGCAGTTTAAATATATATAAAACGTTATTATTAAAAGTACCACAATTTTGCATTTTTTACCTATTTTTTTCCCGTGCAAATGCAGGAGGGTCAAAGGGCAATGATAATGAAACACACAAACACAACTAAACAGAAATACACTCTGACATTTCATTGAGCACAAAGTAAGTGTCAGTCAACGAGTAAGTCATAAACATTATATCATCATAACTCAAAGGCAAAAAGGCACATTTGCTAATTTTTCACACAATAAACCCAGTTAGACCAAATCAAATATTCAGCACAAACTCAACAACAATGAAAATGTTATATTACATATGCAGAGAATTTAACTCTGAAACTACACTGTGCATTCGAACCAAGGAAGTTCTGGAAAAAATCCCCAAAAAGTTTGTTTAGTTTAAAAGTGATAAAAGTGCAATACAGAAAAAAAGCTTGTCTACAAACTGTCGAAGAAATTATCCGTGGTCTGAAAAAACACACACAACATGAGAATGAATGAAAAAACTGGATCTCAGAGGTCCTGAACTTTACAAAGAGGTTTTTACATGGCCACGTGGGTGGAGCTGGAGTTGGCTGGATGATTATAAAGCCACTACTGCCCATCATAACGTCACTCATTTTTTATACCTTCGAAGTGTATGCTGATTTTTATTATGCCATTCTCTACTCTTTACCTCTCTTCTTTGACTGTCGCACCAAGAGCCAAAGTAATGCCTTAGTCTGTGACTTCCTGTTACTTACATGGCAATAAACATGGTTCTGATTCTGGTTCTGACACTATAAAGTGTTTTTATGGTGTCAAAGACTAGTTTGACCTTACCCCCTGGGCCAGAAGCTCTTTGCAGACGTAGGATTATAATATTACAATGATCTCTCATCTTCATTTTCTTAGAGAACAATATTATTTAATTCCAAATGTAATTCCTGATTTTGTAATCTAGATTGAGATGTTGCAGATTTGACAAAATGGGATGGAATGCTCTACTCTGCATCTGGTCCAGATGGCTCCAGAGCGCCTCCTACAGGGAGACTCTGTCTCTCAGATAGGAACGCCTCAGGATTCCCCTGGATGAGCTGGAGGATGTGTGTGTGTGTGTGCGTATGTGTGTGTGTGTGTGAGTGTGTGTGTGTGTGTGTGGGTGTGTAGGTGGGTGTTAGGGGGTGTGACTTTGTGTGTGTGTAAGTAAGTAAGTAAGCTTTATTTATATACCGCCTTTCACAGACCAGAGTCACAAAGCGGTTTACAATTGTTATTTTTTTGGGCATTTGTCTCTCACTCCACACAGAGATGGGAGCGGGGTCGCCGAACAGGAGGCGCATGCCAGACCTATTGTACATATTTTTAGTGGTAGGGGAAATCGGAGTACCCGGAGGAAACCTACGCAGACACGGGTAGAACATGTAAACTCCACTCAGAAAGGCCCTGGTCCGGCCGGGATTCGAACCCAGGACCTTCTTGCTGAGAGGCGAGAGTGCTATCCACTCAGCCACCGTGCCGCCTTGTGTGTGTGTTTGTGTGTGTGGGTCTGTGTGTGTGTAGCTGGGTGTTAAGAGGGTGTGATTGTTTGTGTGTGTATGTAGGTGGGTGTTAGAGGGTGTGAGTGTGTGTGATACAGAGTGACCGTGTGTTAGTCTGTACGTGTGTACGTGGGTGTGTGTGTGTGAGTGTGTTTGTATGTGAGTCTTACTGCGTGTGTGTGTCTTTGTGTGCGATTGTTAAACCAAAGTAGAAGTGGAAGAAATTGGTAAATATTGTAACAGTTAGATAATCAATTAGCCGGGCGCTTGGACTTGAAAGAAATGCATTTGTTTTTGCAATCCTGAGATATTGATTTCAGGCTGCACCAGGCTGACCCTCCGGCGGTCCTTGAGAGCGGTCCTTGAGAGCGGTCCTTGAGAGCGGTCCTTGAGAGCGGTCCTTGAGAGCGGTCCTTGAGAGCGGTCCTTGAGAGCGGTCCTTGAGAGCGGTCCTTTGAAAGTTGACCCTTTAATGTCTTCCATATGTCCCTGGGTCGACATCTGCAGTTCTGTGCCATAGACAATCACACACAAATGAATGAAGTGGTTAAAACGCCTGGGGCAGTGGTCGGCCGGAGACGGGATTCAGTGGACATTGTTGTGGATAAAATAATGAGGACCAAATTACAAACCCTCCTCTCCACAGAGTTTGAAATGAACTTGAATCTTCTTCAGTGGGAGATTGCGGATGCACAGGTGCTCCCAGACAGACCTGTGTTCCAGCAGCTGTGCATTTCTGTAACAAAGTCCCTGGTGTGTTGATGTATTTTATTTATGTATGATCCTGTGCCCACTGTTTTAATCATATTTATTATATATTTATTATGTATTATGTTAACCTGGACCCTAACCCTTAAAAGTGAATCCATGGCATTCTAATTTTCCTCTTGGGGATTGATAAAGGATCTACTTATACCATCCATCCATCCATTTTCTACCCCTCAATCCATTTCTGGGTCGGGGGTGGCCAGGGCTGCACCCAATGGGAGTCAGTGGAGGTGGAGGTCTCGTGTGGGGATTGAACCCACAACCTTCAGGCTCAAAGGCCAATCCTCTACCAACTGAGCCACTGTTGCCCACTACTACTACTTTTACCAGGAATGTCCAAACTCAAGCCCGGGGGCCAAATGCGGCCCTCAGTGTCATTGCTAACACAAAGCAGTCTTTAAGATCATAAACACAAGCTCACTGTGTCATCCATCCAACTTCAGCTTAGCCAATATAGACCTTGTTCTAAAGTCCAGTACGTCTGAAATTCAGTTTTTGATTGTGGCACTTCCGTTAATGATGCTAATTTAGCTGGTGATATGGTAAACATGTGTCATTCAGCCAACTTCAGCTCTGTTTTAGATCATATTAAACCTGAGAACAGCCCTATGCCAGACAAGACATCAGTCCGTGATGTCGGCCCCTGGACTAGTCTGGTGAACTAAAGTGGCTCTCTTACTAGAAAGTTTGCACACCCCCAGAGATAATACTGATGTGAAGAGGTGCTGGGTATTGTGAGTCCACTGAGCCCTGTGTACCCAGAATATAGAAGCAACATGTTCCTTAAACAAAGAGCTGCTGTCTCTGGATTAATGTTTATTACTGAAGCATTATAGTTTGCAGGGGAGGGTCAAATCAAAATGTTAAAATCTTGTATGTATTGTTGCTGTATGTACATTCTCCTGAGCGTTCTTTGTCCAGAGACCTCAGAGCAGAGGGCAGGAACTCGGTGTGGCTCTTTTCATAATTGTGTCTGGCTCTCACAAAAATCGTAGAAGTTAATAGTGAGAGTTTTTATAATAAACAAAATTGAGATTTGAGACTGAGATTTATGATACTCTCTAAAAGGGTTGATGTTTTGAAAACCTTCATATTCTGCCCACCACAGCCCTATAACACCGTCGCAGTAACTACTACTACTACTACTATTGCTATACTGTTACTACTACTACTACTATACCACTATTGCTATACTGCTGCTGCTACTACTACTATTACTATCACTACTACTACTACTACTACTACTATTTCTAGTGCTATACTATTACTACTACTACTACTCCAGTACTAGTAGATTATGATGAATACATGAATAATACATTTTAAACATGGTCAGGGGCAGCAAAACCCTCCCATCTGGTGGTAGAAGTTTAAAAATACACCCTGGTCTTATGATTGTACATATATCTATGTCAACAATAATCTGATTGAAATCAACATTTCTAAAAAATCTCGCAACTGGACCAAAAAATAGCCAGTATGAATAATGTCCAATCTGTTCTCAACTCTAAAAGATATGAAGTCCGTGAGAACAATGTGCACAGAAACCTGCCGCTTTCATTTTGTGACCCACATTCAAATTGTTATTATTCATTCTTGTACCTTATGCAACACTTTCCATTGAATGTACGTGCGGCGGCGGCTGTAGAAAGGCTGGCTCAAAGCAAACAACACAACAACATGCAGTGGGAGGCTTGTATAAATAAAGCCCAATCTTTTATTCTGTATATTTTCCACTCTCCGCCTTTCGCTGCCTTTCTATCGCAACACAGAGCCATTGTTCTAACAGCACCAGGCAACCCTCGCACTGCAGCTGTTCTGTTACATGTGACACTGCAAAAACAACATGCAGCAAATTGGAATGATTGAAGAAGGAAATGGAATTAAAACCTGACGGACAAGTGTAATGTGTTTATATTTCAGAAAGGACAAATGTTTATGTTTCTTACTTCCTCTCTCACCGTGGGCCTCCCTATGGTGCCTCCCTTTGTTTTTCCTTTTGAGTCTCTTTTTCATTCAAGACTTTCATTGACATTTATTAACATCGAGCTCATCCTGTTTCCTATATGGACCAATGTAGCCTGGTCTTACCACACCATCGTACTCATTTCATTTCATACTAATGTCTGGATTTGCTCCATTGACTCCGTTAACAGGTGGGAGGGGTTAACTCCTTTTGCAGATTGAAACGATTGGATCTGAGTTTACCGTGACGTATGTAATGAGCCCGAGTGAGTGAGGCATTTAGCATTTAGCTTAGCTTTAGCATTTAGCCTAGATTTAGCATTTAGCCTAGCTTTAGCCATCTCCTTTCCCACTAACAGACCCCGTGGGGAGTAGAGCCAAAACATCTTTGCTTCAATGACATTTACTAAACATTCCTCTTGCTCCGGCTTCAGGTTCTTGATATTTGGATTGAACCAGAACAGATTATTTTACTATTGCATTCTCCGACAAACTACAACCAGCAAATTCAGCACAAACTCTTGACGACACCGACCTACAACACCCGCCTCCCCCGCTCTCTGATTGGTCGGAGGAGATTCAACCGAGGAAACTGCAGCCACTAGGATCAGACCCAGACGTACATGTAGGAGATGATCATGGACCAGAGTTTACACATGGTAAGACCAGACGTACATGTAGGAAATGATCATGGACCAGAGTTTACACATGGTAAGACCAGACGTACATGTAGGAGATGATCATGGACCAGAGTTTACACATGGTAAGACCAGACTAGGACCAATGGCTCTTATGTGTTTGTTATTATTAAATGTCCTGTGTTTGTACCTGAGCAGGAGGTTGGAGACCACTGGTTTAGTCGTGCATATACATTTAATTCTTGGGTTGATCCAGGAAACATTCAACAACATCTACAAACATTTATCAACATTTTTGAGCATTGGTCCCTGCCCCTAGTGTACCAATACCTGTGTTTTTTTTATTATTGCATTTCTTGGGTTTGAACCGTTAATTTTTCTGACCTGTGTAGCGGAATTCAAAGGTTTAGTTAAGTCCTCCAAGAAAACTGATGTTGTAATTTCGGGCTTTACAAGAATAAATTGGACAGAATTGTACCTGAAACCCTATCATATCGACAGCCTCTGAAAGAACGACTAACCCTACTGTATCAACTAACCCTATCATATTGACCAACCTTATCGTATTGACTAACCCTGACTAACCCTATCATATCGAAAAACCCTATAATATTGACTAACCCTATCATATCGACTAACCCTATCATATCTCACTTCGTCAACGTAAATCAGAACTCGTCGCCTTATTCTGGAGTGGAATTCGGTGTGCCGCAGGGTTCGGTACTCGGACCGATTCTTCACTCTCTACATGCTGCCGTTAGGAAGAATCATTAAAAAGCATGGAATTAATTTCCACTGCTGCAGATGACACACAGCTTTATCTGTCGATGAAGCCTAATCAGACAGATCAGCTAGAAAAGCTCAGTGCCTGCATAAAGGACCTTAAAACGTGGATGACTCTTAACTTCCTACTTCTCAACCCGGAGAAGACAGAAGTGATCCTTCTCGGTCCGAAGCGCCTGCGTGACTCCCTCACTAACCAGATAATTACTCTCGATAATGTCAGTATAATACCCAGTAACACTGTGAGGAATCTTGCAGTCATTTTCGACGAAGAACTCTCCTTCAAGGCTTATACAAGCCAAGCGACTAAAACGGCGTACTTCCACTTATGGAACATGGCTAAAATCAGGAATTTCCTTCCTAAAAGTGACACGGAAAAACTTATTCACGCTTTTGTCACCTCAAGACTTGACTACTGTAACGCTTTACTGGCAGCGTGCCCTAAAGCCTCTTTGAAGAGCTTCCAGCTCGTTCAGAATACAGCAGCTAGGATCTTAACAGGTACATAACTCCGGTGTTAAAATCACTCCACTGGCTCCCTGTGGAGTACAGAATTTTAAAATCCTTCTCTTAACATATAAAGCCATAAATGGCTTGGCTCCTTCTTATCGCCAAGACACGTTAGTGTCGTATCAACCAGGTCGAGCGTTGCGCTCACAAAACGCCAGACGTCTGGTAGTCCCTAAGGTCTCAAAAATCACTGTTGGCGGCAGAGCATTTAACTCCAAGCTCCTTTACTGTGGAATCAGCTTCCCATTTATGTTAAGGAAGCAGATACGGTCTCCACATTCAAGGCCCGGCTTAAAGCACTCTACTTTAATTTAGCATATCATTAGGTAATATACAATATATGGTGTATATATTATATATATGCTGTATTATGTTATATATTATACAATATATGTATTATGTTGTGTATTGTGTTATGCTGTATGTTATGTTATGTATTATATATGATATATATGATATATATGGTATATATGATGTATATGATATATAATTGGGTTTGCCTGGATCGGTTTGGCACACCTGGTGTGCAATCCATGAATCTTGGTGCTGTAGCCTGGGCTAGCCTAGCCGTGGTTGCTGCTGCTGTCTCACCTCCTTTCAGATATGCTCTCTTTATTCAAGGCTAGGTTTAAAACAGTCCTCTTTAGTTTAGCATATGGCTAGGAAGGTAAGACTCAGGGAAGGCTAAACTCCTTAGACTGTCAGTCAAGCTGCGTAGGGAGCCCCCTGCTGGAGAAGTATGGTAACTTCACTATCCTCTCCTCCTTCCTACTTTACCTGTTTAGCATTATTAGGATTTTGACTGTAGTTTGTTCATTGCTATTCACCCGTTGTCCCATTGTCTGTTTCATGACCCATCTCAGGGTCCACGTCCTGTAGCTAACTTAGGTCCTGGATCATTAGCCTGTCCGTCCGGAGGAGCGGATCCCTTTCTCAAATGGGTCTCCCTCCCTGTGGGTTTCCCTAGTTCTCCCCAAGGTTTCTCACTTTTTCCCACTGGGTTTTTTAAGAGTTGTTCCTTGTGGATGCAGGAGGGTCTTGTTGGACAGTTAGTGTCCAACAGAAAGGATTGGTGATGATCAGGACACTTTAGCATTCTACAACATGTATGGACATTTTCTTCTGTGTGTGCTTTATATTCTTCATGTGTTTTAACTGTTGATTCTCTGACCTGTGTTGGGGATTTCAATGGTTTTGTTAAGTCTCTGAGATGACTTCTGTTGTGACCTAGGGCTATACAAGAATACATTGTATTGTATTGTGTATCTACTAACCCTATCATATCATATCGACTAACCCTATCATATACACTAACCCTATCATATAGACTAACCCTATCATACTGACTAACCCTATCATACTGACTAACCCTATCATACTGACTAACCCTATCATAGTGACTAACCCTATCATAGTGACTAACCCTATAATAGTGACTAACCCTTTCATATCGACTAACCCTATCATATCGACTAACCCTATAATAGTGACTAACCCTTTCATATCGACAGCCTCTGCTCTCAACCCAGAGTCTGAGGCTGCATGTAGATCACTGCGTCTGTCTCTGGAGTCTGTGGCTGCGCACTGTTGAATCAAATTAAGCACATGTCTATCATTAGCATGCCGCATACCTTTTCCCCTGCAGGTTATTAACATTGTAATTAATTCAATGATTCGTTCTTATTAAGGGCAAATCAGCAGCGGCACAGAAAGAGCCTGCAACACGTTTCATTAATTCCAGGCAGGATTACTGTGAAAGAGTTTTGTGTGTGTGTCACATCAGTACAGTTTAGTCAGAGCTTGTCACTTGGATGTCTTCTAACGCAAGGATTAAGCTCTTAGTTTTGCCGTTACATTAGGCGTTTAGGAGAAGAGCGGACGCATGTTTAACAGGCCCTGTTGGATATTGGATTATTATGGACATTTCTCATGTTTGACTGTATTGCTCTAATTATGGAAGTCAAATCCGTTGTTCTAAATCATCATGGGGTCTGAAAGGACTGTATATAGATTGTAAGCATGTAGGTTTGTGTGTTAGAACTTCAGATCAGGTCTGAGAGGAGAATACAGACGCTAAGGAATTCATAAAAAAGACAATTTAGCTTTTGCCAACAATGACCCTAAGCTAAGCAGTTTTTTTTACAAGCAAAGACATGGACCATTGTAGCAAAGGAGAAAAGGGCTGAAGGTTAGGACTACTTGAGCTACTTTCTCCAAAACTAACTCTGAAACCCCTTCCCTGGTACTTGTAAATAGTACATAAGGAAAATGGATAAATCTGAATCTGAATCAGAGGGGATTTTTGAAAACCCAACAGTTGGTGATTCTAAAAACAAATAGATCACAGAAAAGCAGCTGTACACCCCTTCATACTGTACGTACCATGGAACATATGTGTGGTCTGTTCCTGCACAGAGAAAGATAAGACACAAAAAGGCAATTAAGAATATGGATTAAAGGAAAGGCTCAGATAACTTGGGGTTTTATCAGTGGGGCACTCTGAAAAAACAATTGAGGCCGGACCAATCTGACGGAGAGCTGAGATCAGTTTTGAGGCTTTGTAAAAACGGTACGAACAAAAATGGGCCTAGATGGAGACCACAGCCACCCCTGAGACACACCAGGAAGCTGAAACACAACATGTTCCCACTTATAATTAGAGTCAATGAGTCATCAGGGGCTGAAACTACATCTTCATAAAGATTCCATCAATCTGTTAGAGCTGCGAAGGGTTCTCAGACCAACATTTTGAAGCATTTTATAGAGAAAAAACCTGTAAATATTGCCTCATATTGCTCATCTATGTATTGATTCCATCTTCTGACATGCTAACATCTGCTAAAAAAAAAAAAAATCAAGTGTCAAATCATCCAGAAGTCAATTTTCCCCACGTTGCGCTCTTGCCTTTTGTCGAACCGTTGTTTTGCTTTTGTTTGCGTGCCCTCGGAGAAGTCTCTGAAGAGGAGAGCGTGTGCTTTGTGCGAGCTGTCATGGCCGCCCTGACCTGCATTCATCTCCCTCCATTCATCACCACATGTTTTATAAATTCACTATCAGACTGCGCGCTCGCAACAAGCCTGACACACTTATCGATTTCCCGCGGCTGAGAAAACACACGCGTTATGGGAAATCTGTCCTGAACCGAGCGAGGCAATCCCGGAGACATGTCAAAACACACGCGTGAACATCCAGACACCTTTTGATTTTTCTGGTGTTCGGCAGGTTTGGAAAGTTCAAGGTGAGGCTGAGGTTTGGCGAATGCAATGCAGGGCGGGAGGGGTTCAGAGCGGGTCCAAAACGAGTTCCGATCCGGGTTTAGGACCAAAAACCAGAACTATACAAACCAATCTATCCATTTTCTTCTGATTTATGTAGATCTGAGGCTACAATTATTTTGCTGAAATAGCTCCTATTCCTTGATGGTAATAGTTTAAAATACAGGACCATGGCATATTTTACATTACTATAAAACAAGCATTAATTAAAGAAACAGTACCTATTTTTTAAACTACAAAAAAATAGAATAAATATGTTATAGTTCTCTGCAATGTAGATTTAAATACAGCACATGTCGATACATCCACGTACCAACATCTGTGAAAATATGATATTCTATATTTTATCATTAAATGTTCGCATAAAAAGCCTTTTGTATCATGTTTAGCCTGTGTAGTGAATTCAGGGAAGATTCAAGGACCAGGTTTCTGTGAGATAAGTATCATTTTAGGAACAGCATGTGTCTCTTATCAGGACACAAGGCATGAGACCCAAAACCGGACTAGACCAAACCCAGACCAGGGCCTCAGTCGGTCTCGCCATATGACGTCATCGGAGGCACTTCCTATTCTTCTAGACATTTTGATAAAACTGTTGGTTATTTTGTTAGCAGTCTGAGCAGGGACAGAGAGGACCATCGCAGAGCCTGGTTGTTCTCGCTGTACGTATTCAGGCCTGGAGGGAGAGTCAAAATGGCTCAGCTCATAGGGTTAGTTTTGTATTCATATTTAATTGTAAAGATAATTAGATATTGTTTAATATTTAACTCTTGAATGCTTGGTCTTATTTCTGCATCAAATTCTGACAAATGTCCGTCATGTTTTTGACAATACTGGCTCGGTTGTATTGATAGTTTTCAACATAAAGTGTCAAATAATAAGATAACATAAGATAAACTTCTCACAATGGAGAAATCGCGGCTCTTTCTTACAAGTACACAAACTATGACCTGTTTTATAATCGGGTGAAGATGGATGTTGTGTTTGATTTGTTCACGAGATCATTTCTGTTTTGACAAAGGACATGGATTGTTCATGAGAAACACACATGGTACACTAGTTCTGTTGGGATAAACACAAATGGTACAGACCTCAGCCTTGATTCAGGCTTCACAATGAGCCAGACCACATTATGAATCGTTAAATCCAGAAATAAATAATAAAAAATCCATCTGTAGCTTTGGTTCAGTTTTACTCCAATCCAAGTTCATTAGAATTTCTACTTTTCAGTAACGGCCACTTTCGGAGGAATATGCCCCAAGGACGCAGGAGGTGTCTGCAGCTGGCTCTTCTCAAAGTGGAGGAGCAGTGGGTCTACTCTGAGCCCCTCTCGACTCAGCCCCTCAGCCTATCTGTAAAGGAGAAACTCAATTGTCTGGTCTTGTCCATTCGAACGATAATGAACGTATTTTTATATGAATGCAAAAAGGAGATGTGAGGAAAAACACTTAAAACAGGGGTCTCTTTCATGAAAAATACACTTGTTTGTGTTTTTAACGGTTTTGCGACACGCTTTCCTCATCAAAACACACCTGGAGGTTTTCATTTTCCCTTTTATCCTCAGTAATATAAAGCTTTTCCTTTTGACCATCCCCGCATCGCATTGTGTTCGTTACAGCAGTGTTTTGCCGCCTGTTTTTGCTCCTTGCTTTCCACTTTGAATTAGTGTAATTTATCTGCAATATCTCACTCTGAGTCGGTTCATTTCTTTTAGTTCTTAACCCGTTTTATGGCCGCTCTATGTGTGCTCTGATACGCATGCATAAAAATAGATTCAAAATGCAACACAAGTTACGGCACAGGAAAAGAGGGAACGAGAAAAAAGAAAAAACACACTCTCATGCCGTGAAATCAATTGTTTATAATTGTATATTGGCTTTAGGCGAAGAGTGGGCAATTATGGATCCCCCAGCAGCCCCTATGTGAGCCGGGGTCCAGCGGAGAGGCTCTGTGGGCCATTTCCATGTTTGAATAACACAACGCTCTTATTCTTCTTCCCTGTTTGTGCAGAAAAAAAAAAAAATGTGCGTTTAGGGACGGACATGACAGAGGGAGAGAGAGATCCAACACAAAGGCTCATGATACACTGCTTTATAGACAATAAGGGGTTGTGTGAAAGCGTTCAGGTTTCATAATACACACAAAAAGTCTGATTTATTTGAAAGTATTGATTCTCTTGCATGATAACTGGTGTCTGTGGATACAGCTGTAGCGGTTCTTTCAGAGATTAAGTAATACTTGTTCTTTTGTGTAAAAATGCAGCATATAAAACCTATGCATTATTATTTTTTGTGTTCTTTTTTATATTTCCAATCAATCAATCAATTTTGTTTGATTTATAACCAACTCCAAAGCTCTCTGCACCTCTGATTTGAGTGCTGTCATCATACGCTGAGCACTTTGAGTTGCCTTGTGTGTGAATTGTACTTTAAAAAATGAAATTAACTTGCTTATTTGTACAGTGCCTTTCCTGCTTAAGGCCACTCACATCAGAACCCATATCACATCAGGCACAAACATTATAATCTACATAAAAATCAAAAACATAAATTTCCACCGGGCATTAAAACATACACAAGAAAAGCACAAGCAGTATTAAAAACATTCAAATTACACAATTCATTAAACACAATTAGCCATTAAAAAGAGTAAAGATGAAAACACAAGGCCCAGCTTCACTCAGCCCAAAGCGTCCAATAGTGACTCACAGGGCTCTGTCTCACACACATCAGAAACAAAGTGTGTTTCAATGAGACCAAAACAGAATGTTGTGTTTTTATGTCGAATGGCGCCGTAAAGATGGCGCCGTGGCAAGAGCTCTGGTGTGTGTCGTCTGGTGCACACTGGGGTAGTCTTGCACAGTTTTTCCTATGTGGTTTTACTGCAAATGGCAAATAAATGAATCTGAATCTGAATCTGTTCACAAACTGTCCATGAAATTATCAACATTCATGGACATTGGTCTCTCCCTATGGTCCAACACCATGTGGTCTCTCCCTATGGTCCAACACCATGTGGTCTCTCCCTATGGTCCAATACCATGTGGTCTCCCTATAATCCAATACCATGTGCTCTCTCCCTTTGGTCCAATACCATGTGGCCTCTCCCTATGATCCAATACAATGTGGTCTCTCTATGATCCAATACCATGTGGTCTCTCCCTTTGGTCCAACACCATGTTATCTCTCCCTATGGTCCAATACCATGTGGTCTCTCTATGGTCCAATACCATGTGGTCTCTCTATGGTCCAATACCATGTGGTCTCTCCCTTTGGTCCAATACCATGAGGTCTCTCTATGGTCCAATACCATGTGGTCTCTCCCTTTGGTCCAATACCATGTGGTCTCTCCCTATGATCCAATACCATGTGGTCTCTGGTCCAATACCATGTGGTCTCTCTATGGACCAATACCATGTGGTCTCTCCCTATGGTCTAATACCATGTGGTCTCTCCCTATGGTCTAATACCATGTGGTCTCTCCCTATGGTCCAATACCATGTGGTCTCTCTATGGACCAATACCATGTGGTCTCTCCCTTTGGTCCAATACCATGTGGTCTCTCTATGGTCCAATACCATGTGGTCTCTCCCTATGATCCAATACCATGTGGTCTCTCCCTATGATCCAATACCATGTGGTCTCTCTATGATCCAAAACGTGCAGTTTTTGTGTCTTAACAGTTGATTTGATCTGTGTTGGTGATTTCATTGGTTTTGTTTAGTCTCTGAGATGATGCTGCTGTGATTTAGGGAAATGCAAGAATATATTGTATTGTGCTGTGTTGAGGGGCTGGTGCTCTGACGGCCACCCCTGACACAGAACTGGATTAAGGGGAAGACAATAGCTGGATGGATGGATGTTGCACACTTCCTGTCTTTTTGTCCATCTTTGCCAAATATGACGTGCAGATTCCTTCATTGTGAGATCAAGTTAATCTCGTTATTATTGACGGAGAAACCATCCACGGCTGAGAACCATTACTCTGCACTTCTAGTTCCTCTCTCTCTCCTTCGCTGCTGAATCGATGCTCGCTGGTCCGACGTTGGCCCCGGTGGCGCCCTCACATCTTCTTCATGACACTGTTTGGGTTTTACACGACGGAACGATGACAAGGGCGCTCATTCTTGACTTAACCTTTCGCTCCGGGTTGTCTGGCGGCTCCAGAGCACCACATCTGTCACGGAGAGATATGCACAAGGGCTTTAAATCTGTCTCATTCTGACATCTGATCTGAGAGGATCGGCCGTCGCACACAAATCGTGAAATGTCCCAACAATGCGACGGCAACAGTGGCGTTCGAATAAGGTAAATTGGAGGTTTTGTGTAAGTATTTTATTTTTATTTAATTATGTATTAATTTGATATGGACACAACAGTTGCATTGGACGGACCAGATGCCTTTAGTGTTATAGCAAGACCAGGCTAAATTTCAACTCTTGTCCATAGAAGGCTTTAGGACACAAATGCACATATTTAAAATGTACAAATATAAAAGTAATTAAATCTACAGTTAATTAATCATGTGAACAGCTGCAAGTACAGCGTGACAAAAGCTTCAAACACATTCAGGATCTGCCGTTTTTAAACATTGTCCCTGCGTTACGTAATGTTTGAAGTAAATTATAAGTTATAAAGTGGGTTATTTTATTATATAATAAATCATTTTATTATTATTTATTATTATTTTATTTGACTTTTTTATCAAATCTAACATGTTTAAATGTATTGATATAGTCAATTTAAAACTCTAGAAATCTTATGAATACTAGAAATCTTATTATGAAAAAAAAGAAAAAAAAGAAAAAGTTGCTACAATCTGAAAGGCTTTGATCAGTTTGAAACAAGAAAATCCAGAAATAACATTAAAAAAAGACATTGGAAATTGGAGTGAAAATGTGGAATGATCTTAAAAGCTTATAGAAGGATTTTCACAAATTTTAGGAAAGAACTGCCCTCTCCACTTTTTGAAAAGAAAAAAACTCTGGTCTGATTGGACGAGCACATATCACCAGAATGATTGACAACTGGGAGGACCAATAATCTTGGGGATCCACCCGGAAGTAGAAAATACTCCTTTACCTTTGATACCTTTGATGATACCTTTGATGATGAGCTTAAGTTAAATAATACATATTCAACATTTAAAACTACCTTTAAAGGTGAAATAATTAATTCATACTTTGCCTTAAAAATAATAATAATAGTTGAAAGCTGAAACAAAAAATAAATTGTTTTAGCAAATATGTGTTTTGAGTTTGAAATCAGTAATGTGTATTTTATTTATTTTGTACATAGCTAATTACCTGTATATATAGGAAGGGCTTACATTGGCAAAAATACATTCATTGATTCCGATCTAGCCTGGTCGTACCACACCATAGTACAAATTACATTTCATTCTAAGGTGTGGATTTGCTCCATTGACTCCGTTAACAGGTGGGAGGGGTTAACTCCTTTTGCAGATTGAAACCATTGGATCTTAGTTTACTGTGACGTATGTAATGAGCCTGTCATTAATGTCGTTAGCATTTAGCCTAGCTTTAGCCATCTCTTTTGCCGCTAACGGAGCCCGTGGGGAGTAGCGCCCCAATCTTTGCAGCGATTACATTTGTTAAACTTTCCTCTTGCTCCGGCTTCAATTTCTTGATAAAACCAGACCGGATTACTTTACTATCGCATTTATCGCCAAACTACAACCTTCCCGTTCGATGCAAACTCTTGACGTCACCCACATCTAACTACAACACCTGCCTCCCGCGCTCTCTGATTGGTCGGATGGAATTCAACCGATTGTAATCTCAAACACAGGGACCAGACCCAGACGTTACATGCAGGAAATGATAATTAAGCGGAGAGTACAGATGGATAAGACCAGAGTAGTTCCAGTCAGACCTGAACCTGTTTTTAGCTCCATTCATGTTTATATCTGGAACAACAGACCTTCTGCGACAGTGACTGAAACACTCACGGCTCGGTCTGTGTTATGGCTTCTTCAGCAGCAGGATAAAAAAGACAAATGTTTCATTTAGTTCCATCACTATTTTACACATTCATTTAGTGTTTGGCCTTGTTCACATTTCAAAAGAGAAGAACGACCTTGCTCAGCCAATCTGCTCTCAACCCAAAGTGAGGCCGCTTTTAAACAAATCTCAATATTTTGTGATTAAACAAAAAAAAAAGGTATGTTGTGGTCGGATTTGTTCACATCATTCAACCTTTTATTTTACTTTCCACCATTTGAAGAAATTAATTCATTTAAATATAAGTAAATGTATTTGTCTCCTCCATGTTTAGTCCTGACTCTGGGACCAGCAGGAGGCCAGTCCCTCTGCTCCTCAGAGTCCCAGCAGGAGGCCAGTCCCTGTGCTCCTTAGGCCCTGTTTATACTGAGACGCTGCGGAGACGTTTCCAGGCTATTAACAGAAACGACCTGGCTCCTAATGCAAAATTCTCAGCGTTCACATGAGGTTGAAAAACGATGTAGTTCTAGCGCCCGGCCAGTAGGGGGCAGAGAACTTTACAACACTCACACGACCCCCAGCCCCGTGCCCAGCCCCCTCTCTGCAGTGTACTCACTTCCTGTGCCAGACCCTCAGAACGCACCAACATCATTCTGCATTTTAACAGCAGCTGTGAAAAAGGGAACTGAACCTAGAGCTTCGCGTGGTCTCGTTTGGACGAACGAAGGAGTAGAATTATCCTCTGTGCCGCGCTGGAAGCCCACGCAGTTAGTTAGTATGACCGCCGCCATACTAACATACTGCGCATGTCCAAATTTACGTGTGGGGAGCAGCAGGAGGTGGGGGTCAGAGCAGAGGGGGATTTCACACCTTTTCCCTCTCGCGGGTGTGAAAGAGCCCCCGCTGTGCAGCGTTTCTGAGGCCCTGTTTATACTGAGACGTTGCGCAGACGTTTCCAGGC
Source organism: Knipowitschia caucasica (assembly GCA_964034765.1). Classification (NCBI taxonomy): domain Eukaryota; kingdom Metazoa; phylum Chordata; class Actinopteri; order Gobiiformes; family Gobiidae; genus Knipowitschia; species Knipowitschia caucasica. The sequence continues at coordinate 3,294,541 of OZ035843.1, forward strand.
TATTAACAGAAACGACCCGGTTCCTAATGCAAATTTCTCAGTGTTCACATGAGGTTGAAAAACGATGTAGTTCTAGCGCCCGGCCAGTAGGGGGCAGAGAAACTTTACAACACTCACACGACCCCCAGCCCCGTGCCCAGCCCCCCTCTCGGCAGTATATTCACTTCCTGTGCCAGACCCTCAGAACGCACCAACATCATTCTGCATTTTAACAGCAGCTGTGAAAATGGAAACTGAACCTAGAGCTTCGCGTGGTCTCGTTTGGACGAACGAAGAAGTAGAATTATCCTCTGTGCCGCGCTGGAAGCCCACGAAGCTAGTTAGTGTGCGCGGCGCCATTTTTGTTTTCGTTTGTTCTCCGCTACTGCGCATGTCCAAATTTACGTGCTGGGAGCAGCGCGGAGGTGGGGGTCAGAGCAGAGGGGGATTTCACACCTTTTCCCTCTCGCGGGTGTGAAAGAGAGCCCCTGCTGTGCAGCGTTTCTGAGTTGTCCCACTCTGCAGGCTGGATCTGAACACTTACGTTTTCACCCCCCTGGAACACAGTCTTCGTATGAACGCTTGGTAGCAACCGACATCCAACTATACCGTTTTACTGCCACATTGTCTCCGTGTAAACTCAGCCTGAGTTGTCCCACTCTGCAGGCTGGATCTGAACACTTACTGTGCGTTTTCACCTGGAACACAGTCTTCGTATGAACGGTTGGTAGAAACCGACATCCAACTATACTGTTTTACTGCCACATTGTCTCCGTGTAAACTCAGCCTCAGAGTCTCAGCAGGAGGCCAGTCCCTGTGCTCCTCAGAGTCAGAGTTGGTCCATATGTCACTAACATGTCTCAGGCCTTGGAGGAGAGGAGCAGGAGGAGGTGAAACACATCGGGGCAGACCATCAACAGGGACCAGGACAGGAAGTAAAACTAAAATGAAACTACAGAAAACTAATGTCAAAACTCAACCAAATTCAGAATTAAAATCCACAGCATGACACTCTGCTGCTGTGACTGAGGCTTTGTTGATTATTATTATTGTCAGGGTTTTAGAATGAACAATTTTATTGTATTATTTTTGCTGCTACTGGACACCTGAATTTCTTCTATCAATAAAGTATCTATCTATATACAGTATCTATCTATCTATATATCTATCTATGTATCTATATCTATCTATCTTTGTATCTATATCTATCTATCCATCTATCTCTATCTATCCATCTATCTAGCTAACACAATCTATTAGTCCCCCAACTCTGTCCAAAACTTTCCGGTCTGTATAGAATATATTCCACTGATCTGACAGCTACAAATAATTAATTTTTCTTCCGACACCTCTTTTTCAACCTATACATTTTCTTTGCTACCTCAGGTGAACTCCCCCTCCTCCAGCGTTTCCCCTGCAGCAATCTCTCCGCACTGTGTAAAAGTACTTTGAAAACAGCTCCAGTCTACACCTGCTACTTCTCTTCCTGACAGCCGGTGACATGCTAACTGTGTCGATCTTTCCGCGCCCATTAAGCCGGAGTTTCCTACGTTCTCCCAGCTGCCAAAAAACCCCAAGCCTTTTTTATATTCCTTCTCCTTTAAACTTCTACAGATATCAAACTGCGATGCATTGAACAGAGATAGTGGCTGTGTTTTTTTTTTTTTGACAAGTTCGGCAGTGTTGCTACGTCTGGGCTGGAAATGATCTCTGAAATACTTTTAGCTGCGGAGAAAAAGCCCGTTCAATTTTCGGGGAGATGAGTCAATTTGCCTAAATGTGACGATTTCCGAAGCCATAGCGCAACGGCCGTTTAGATTGTTTGTGTGACAGAGGTTTTTTGTCGCAGGATCTATCAAAAAAAGAGGTTCTCCAGGTGTTTTTGGTCACCGGAAACTTGGATTGGTTCATATCTGGCGTTCGGAGCCACGGAAATACAAGGAACAGTCCGTGACTTCTTTACCGGGACAGGCTTGAGAAAAAGGAAACATAATACCGTAATGGCACTCTGGGATTGCATAGAATTTCGAAGCAAGATCATTTGTAGATCAGTTAATTCACAAACGCACAGCTAACCCTTATCGTTCCACCACCTTTGTCGGTGTTGTATAAGAAAAAGCAGGGCGGGAAATACAAAAACACACACACACGTAAATACCCGCACTGTTGTCTGTCTTATTGTAATTATCCGTCTGTTCTGTATGTCTACATCTTCACAACAATAAAAAGAAGTAAAAATGACAGTCTATGGTCAGGACCCGAGCTGCAGCGTTCTGAAAAGACTGCAGCTGAAGAAGGTTTAAGGTCTGCAGCTCGACTAACCTTTTAAGTCTCTGTTTTGACCGGTTATTTGTCAGCCTTAAAACATTCTATTATGTTTCTTACTGATTCATTAGCATATTCATTCATCACTTTCTCACCACATAGGAACACTCAGAAAGTCACTACTTTCTATCACGCCCTATACAGTATGTACATCATTTTCACTATATGCTGTGTATTATAGATGGAGATATATCATCAATCATGGAGAAGCCATCATCCTGTGGACTCACCTGCAGGAGGATCAGCGAGGGACTGGTGCAATGAGACTCGGGTGGCAGCAGACAAGGACCCAGACGTACATGTAGGAGATGATCAGGGACCAGAGTTAGGGCTAATATTGAGGGAGAACGAGGACTAAGGCCATGCAGCGCAGTCCACAGTTAAGTACCTGAGCTTTAATGAACTACCATCTGTATATCTATTACCATTGTGTGTGTGAAAAACTCCCTGTATCTTTCTGCACTGTACAAGATTGCATTTTAAACAGTGCTCCTGCTGCAGAGATTACCTTGAGACTTACATCCACGCGGCTCATCTGCAGAGTTTACTTCTGTTTGTCAAGGACTTCCGAGTGAGAAAGTTTGCGCGGCCTGATTCTCCGGCCTTGCTCTTTTGTCCGTGCGGCAGATGCGGCGTTTTGAAATGCAGAGAATTGAAATGCCGCAGGTACAAAGCAGCTCTGATCCCTGACGTTGGAGCGGTCAGCGTGAAACAGCCAAACACAATCCGGAGGAAAGACTTTCTGCTGCGCCGTGAAAATGATGTTTTCCAGTGGTTTCGCTCAAAAATCCCAGAGCGGAAATCTGGAGAGAGCGGCATAAACAGGCGAAAAATCACGCCTTAACTGTAGTTTGTGGAGCTCATGTTATTACAGTGGAGAAACTTAAGCAGGGTTTGGGGAAGAAGATAACGTGATATATTTGTGGGAGTTTTAACACTGGACCTCCCGGAGCAGTCAAAATGGCGGCTTTTAGTTTCGATATGATTCACTTTCTTGTCCAAAAGAGGATTTGCTGTGGGAATCAGTTCAACACAGATCCGAAGGATGACCACAAATATAATGGAAAATGACAGGTTCAAATATTTATATATATATATATATGTAAACAAAAAAATACTACAGTTTCAGAATGTATTAATTATTAGTGTTTATTTATTTTAAAGGGCCACTGAAGTTGGGACAAAGGAGAGCGTGAAGTGGTGGATTTACCTTTGTCTTTATAAATGTGTGACTCTTTCTCTATCTTTAACTCATTATTTCCGATGTATTTATTTTAGTTCTGAAAAGTGGCACACACAGTTCTACCTATGAAGAATTTTAGTGTTTAAACAGACTGTTTACCGTCATCTGTTAGCATATTGTCTTTTAGCATTAGCCTTTTAACAAACTTTTAGCATTTGGTAAAAGGTTAAAAATAGTTCAAAAATATACATTACTTACTTTTAATAGAACTGGTTTCAGTTTTTCTAGTCAATAAAGTTAATAAAAGGATCAGTTTGCAGCAGGGGTGTCCAAAGTTTTCAGTAAGAGGGCCGCTTTAGTTCATCAGACTTGACTTGGGGCTGACAACATGGATTTAAAAACTGGATTGACTGGATTCTGGAGTTTAAAATGGGTTATGATTCGTCCTTATAGATTCACAGCTGCATTTATTTATAGCATCATCTGTATTTCATTTAGCATCATCTGTTCACCGCGAGTTGGAGATTTATAACCTGTGGAGGTGGTCATAGACACCCCCTGATCCTGAGGCCAACACTTTAAAGCTATGTTCACACAGCTCAACTTCAACTTCAAAATCGTCCGGTTTGCATTGGAAATGAATGGTGAGGTGCGTCAGAAGCTTCAAAAGACCTGAGCATTACATGCGTCAATCGCGTCTTTTTAGCTTCAAAAATCCCTTGATGCCAAGGCTCAAAAAGCGGAGCTTTTGGAGCTTGACGCCGGGTGTCAACCAATCAGGAGACGAGGAGCAGCAGCTGCGGGTCTGTCTCTTTCATGGAAAGAAGTCATCTAGCTGCTGCTGCTTCTGCTGTTTTATTGTCATTATTGTTCTTAATAAGTGAGTAACAAAATCAACGTACACATGCTGTGAAGTAAAAGTTATTTATTTAATATAAGAACAAGCTGACGCTGAGTCTGGCTCAGACACAGCAGACTGATATAGACAGGCGCTCTTCCGCAGGAATCCAATGCCTATAGTTGGTGTCCTGCTGAAAGTGAAACTCCAAACACTGCAGCTTCAAGTTTTGTAGAAGCTACGACGATGTTGTTTGGTTTTATATAACTAAAGGCTGCTCTCTGGAAACCGTCGTCTCTGGACTATCAGCAACAGAGAAGCTCCTCCCACCGGCATCAGGCGTGTCAAGCACCAAAATGACAAACATAAATCAGCGTCATGGGCGTTTTGAAGCTTTTGGTGTGAACACAGCTCAACACATCTAAGGTCTGCTAAGATGTGATCGGGGGCAGGTCTAACAATCATGCTAGGGCTAACAACCCTCAACAAACTAGATATTTTTGAAAAAATCAGTAATAAATGTTGCAGAATCCATCTACGACAGAACTAGATAGTCCATAAAACAGGGACACGGTCTTGGTCCGTCGCTGCAGAGAAAGACTGCAGTGGATTTGTTTGTGCCTCGGACGCAGGGCTCTTGTGGAGGTGAAGAAGTGGCTGAAATTGAGGCTTTTATTATAGAAGATGACGGCAATTACGACTCAGAACCACTCAGGACGCACACGGAGTGGCAATTGGAAGTTGGATTGAAACCTATTTGTTTTATCATAAATGGAATAGACATATGGAAAACAAAACTGACGGCCGGTCGAGACATATGGATTTTTCTACGGCTTTTACATAGAATCGTGGATCTTTGCTGCGTGAGACAGTTGTCGGTGCGTTTTTCATGGGTTTGATTCCACCTCCTGGCCTTTCTGGGTGGAATTTGCATGTTCTCCCCTGTGTAAGTGTCCTCCAGGTGCTCCGGTTAGGTCACAAATAACACCCTCACCGACCTCCCTCCCGTCGCCTCTCTCTGGGGACACGATTATGCGGGAAAATATTCTGAAATGTGATTTTAGTGTTAAAAAAAAAGTAAATAAGTACACATTTAAAAGAAATGATGTTGATCTACAGCACTCTTCTGGTCTTAGCGCCATCTGCTGGTGTCAGTGGAGAATACAACCCAATTCAAGCCATTCATAACATTGCCTTTTTTTGTGACAAAATGCATCATTCTCTGTTTATTTAAGTTTTATACAAATTGAAGAATGCAGTGTGGGAGCCATGCATTTTTGGCCTCTAATTATGAAAGTCAGAATTTATTAATTAACACAATGTGGCAGAGTTGGTAGAGCGCTGGCCTCTGAGCCTGAGGGCCGTGTCTGCTGTCGTTGTATCTTTGGGCAAGACACTTTACCCCACTTTGCCTATAACAAGCGCGGGAGTAATTGTACGCTCCATGCCTTGATGTGTGTGTGTGTTTTTATCAAGGTGTGTATTCATTCAAGGATAATCTTCTTCACATTCTCGTCATCCCTGTGGTGAAAAGACAACGTGGGTCAAACCATTACGCCTACCTTTCCCACTGTTGTCCTGGGTCAACACGGCGACGGTGCAATACTAGTTCCCACATACACGTCCTCTGACCTCTGCCACCATTTTAGATCTGCTTTTTTATGGACAGAAAAGTAAATAAACAGTTCCAATATCAGCTCAAAGCGTCAAATTGTCACTTGGAGAGCCTTTTCTCACAATTACATTATTTTTATTTTATTGATGGTGTGTTGTTTTTTTATTGTTTATTTGATTGGGACAACTCACATTGGTCACGTTGACTATATGAAAGTATCAGTTTGTTTCTACTCTGTGTAAAAAATAGAATCTCTAAAATACGCAACAAACTTCCACAAAGCTCATTCCGTCACGTCTGTTGGACAGTTAGTGTCCAACTAGAAGGACTGTGATGATCCAGGACACTTTAACATTCTACTGTAAACATGTATGACATTTATCAACATGTGTTCTATATTTTTCAGGTGTTTTAAAAGTTGATTCTCTGATCTGTGTTGGTGATTTCAATGGTTTTGTTAAGTCTCTGAGATGATGCTGCTGTGATTTAGGGCTATACAGCTATACAGCGGCACGGTGGCCCGGTCGGACCAGGGCCTTTCTTAGAGGAGTTTGCATGTTCTCCCCGTGTCTGTGTAGGTTTCCTCCGGGTGCTCCGGTTTCCCCTACCACTAAAAATATGTACAATAGGCATGTGCCTCATGTACTGGCCCCGCTCCCATCTCTGTGTGGAGTGAGAGACAAATGCCCAAAAAATAACAATTGTAAACCGCTTTGTGACTCTGGTCTGTGAAAGGCGGTATATAAATAAATATTATTTACTTACTATACAAGAAGAAATTGTATTGTATAGTATTGTTACATAAAATAAACAGGGAAACTTTAGGAAACTTGTCTAATGTAAACAAAAAAGTTATGTTCTAGCAACTTGTAAAGGACAGAGGAGGGATTTGAATACATGAAACAGATACAATATCTTCTGATTATTTAAATCAAATGTTTGGCCTTTTGTCACACTTTTGTGCCCTTATCTAAGAACAATGAAAGTCACGTACGGCAGCTTTAACAACAATACAGCCATTTCCAGTTGTTCCCACGGCTTCAGACGGCGACCGGACACATTCTTATAGAGTTTGAGTCATGAGTCATTTATTTCCTCCAGTCCAGTCTCGTGTGGAGAGGCAGGAGTCCACTTTCCACTGCACACAATGTTGAAGCAGCCAAATCAAGTGATGTCCCCTCGGTGAGCTCCTCTCTGACAGCTCCGGGAGAAGCTCGGTGAAACGGAGGCACTAACCACAGGAAGTGCCCGTCCATCACCGCGCACACACGACGCCAGGAGCTGAGGGAGAATCCACTATCGCCCGCCCAGCTCGCCGTCGCCGTCTATGATTAAAGAGTAACATTTCCCCCAAAAAGTTTATAAGAAGATTTGGTTTTCCTTCACTCACTTTGACTAGGGGCTAAAACTGGGCATAAAAATAAAAATGTAAATGTGCACTTTATATGTCTCTTGGGGCGACAGTGGCCCAGGTGGTGGAGCATTGGTCTTTGAGCCTGAAGGTTGTGGGTTCGAGACCACCATAATGTATTTATTTATTTATTTATTTATTACTGGGACAGTGCATATTAATGAACATTTCTGTAAATATGCCAGAATTAGCCAAACGGCTATTTTTCATCCGTAGTCCCATGTCTCCTGAAAAGATAAAAACATGTTTGCTACACAGTTAAAATAATGTGAGATATTTACAATATTTACAAGGACAAGACATTAAAACCTTCAGTCACACGTCGTTCAACAAACAACAATACACAATCACATGGAGACAGACATAGAACACATACAGGCGCACACAGAGCATGCGGCCAGCAGGGGGCAGCGAGAGCAGGCGGAGTCAGTGCTGACAGGTGTGATTATCAATGAGCCAGTGTTTTAACTGTGTTTTGTACGTGAGGTAAGAGGGTGCATTTCTGATAGTTGTGGGTAGGAGGTTCCAATCTGAGGTGGCACGGACGGAGAATGAAGATTGACCAAATGTGCTTTTCCTGAGGGGGGTGATACAGTCCCCTCTCGCTGCCCCCCTGGTCCTGGTGTGGGTGCTGTTTCTGGTATTGATGAACTGACTGAGAGGTGGGGATGAAAGACCATGAAGGATTTTATAGACCAGACAGGGATTGGAGAACTTGACCATGTTATCGAGAGTGAGAAGTTTGTGTTTGTGTTTATGGGACAGTGGTGAGAGTGATGGGGTTTCTTGTCCAGGGTTTTTACCGTCCGTTTATAGAGTGAGTGCAGGGGTTTCAGGGCTGTGGTGTTTGCTAGGGACCAGGGGGAGACAGTATGTGATGTGGGACAGAATCATGGAGTGCATAAACATCTTGGCTGCCGGAGTAGACCTTTGGTGGCGGATGTGTTTGAAGTTGCAGAGGTTGTATTTAATTTTATTGCATGTTTTTTTTAATGTGAGCTTTGAATGAAAGGTGTGAGTCAATTATTATGCCAAGGTATTTGTATTCTGTGACGATCTGTAGCCTGTTGCCTGAAACTAAAACATCTGGATCTGTGCATGGGAGAGACTTGTAAGATTTGGAGAAGAACATTGCAACTGTTTTGGATGTATTAAGTTTGAGACAGGAGTGATTGAGCCAGGATGAAATGTGAGCCATGGAGTTAGTGAGTTTTTCAGCAACCTGTGAAGTGTTATTGCCATGTGTGAATATTACTGTGTCGTCGGCGTACATGAGTATGGGAATGTTGCAGACAGATGGGAGGTCGTTAATGTAGAGGGAGAAAAGTAGAGGAGCTTGTGTGGACCCTTGAGGAAGACCGGTGGAGAGACCGAGAGGTGAAGACTGGTGAGACTGGATACGGACCTGCTGCGAGCGATGTGAGAGATATGATTCAATCCATTTTATGAGAGAGGGAGAGAAGTTGAATGAGTGTAATTTGGCCAGAAGGATTTTATCGAATGCTTTTTTGAGGTCTAAGAAAACAGCACCCACCACCCCTCCCCTGTCCAGCAGTGCTCTGATGTTCTCTGTGAAGTAGCAGGTGGCTGTTTCGGTGGAATGGTGGGTTCTGAAGCCAAACTGCATTGGGTGGAGACTGTAGGGTGTGGTGTGAAGGTGAAGGGATATTTGTTCTGCAACTAATTTTTCTGCTATTTTAGAGACTGAAGGTAGGATGCTGATTGGTCTGTAATTGTCCATGGATCGAGGGTCACCGCTTTTGTAAATAGGAATGATGATAGAAGATTTCCAGATACTTGGGAACAGATTCTCAGAGAAAGACATATTAATGAGTTAGGTGATGGGGGTTGTGATAGAAGTGGAGATGGAGAGTGGAGGGGCGGCACGGTGGCTGAGTGGATAGCACTCTCGCCTCTCAGCAAGAAGGTCCTGGGTTCGAAGCCCGGTCGGACCAGGGCCTTTCTGAGTGGAGTTTGCATGTTCTCCCCGTGTCTGCGTAGGTTTCCTCCGGGTACTCCGGTTTCCCCTACCACTAAAAATATGTCCAATAGTTCTAGCATGCGCCTCCTGTACTGGCGACCCCGCTCCCATCTCTGTGTGGAGTGAGAGACAAATGCCCATAATTAACAATTGTAAACCGCTTTGAGACTCAGATCTGCAGTGAAAAGGCGGTATATAAATAAATACTTACTTACTTACTTACTAGATGTCCTTTAATATGACTGCGTTCATGCCCAATATGTCTTTGCATCTGGATGGTCTAAGTGATTTGATGGTCCGTGTAACATCTGTCTCTGAGATGGATGTCAGGCTGAGAACAGGTGGGTCTTTATTGGCTGTGAGATGATTGAACAAAACCTTGCGCTATATTAGCAACCGAGTCAACAAAATAAAGGTTGAATGCTTCAGCCTGTAATTTTCTTCAATTGATCCCATATAGCTTTGGAGTTACCATTTGCCCCTTCTATTATGGTAAGGAAAAAATCAGCTTTAGCTTTCCTGATTGACCTAACTACCTTATTTCGGAACATAGAAAATAGACCACAATCATGGGTGGATTTAGATTTCACAGCTTTTTTTAAAGCCTTGTCTCGCTCTTTCATGAGTTGTATTATGTCCGTGTTGATCCAAGGAACTGTATTTTTATGCGGTTTGAGCTTAATTTTCTTTGTGTAGTCCACAATTGTTTTCTGGAGTGTTTCATGGAAGGAGTCTGTGGCAGTAATAACATCATTATTGTTCAATGATAGATCCCAATTTATTTGTTGAGCTGCAGAAAAAAAGCTTTCATAATTTTTTTTGGGGATATCAGTGATGACATTGGACGAGGGAGAAGATCGGAAGCGGCTGCATGTCAGTTTCCTGGATGTAAGGGTGAGATTGTGATCAGACAGCCCTGTTAACATATTAAATGATTTGGTGATTCTTTCTGGCCTGTTAGAGAATATGAGGTCAATTTGAGTATTTGTAGAGTTTGTTATTCTTGTTGGGCCACAAACTATTTGGGTTAGATCAAATTTATCGGTGATTTGTTTCAACTTTTTCCTTGTAGTTTTATCAGCCCAATTAACATTGAAATCCCCCATTATTAACAGTTCTTTGTCAAATTTGCATTCTTTAAGCATTTCTTCGAATTTATCATAGAAGGAGTTGTCTGCTGAAGGAGGGCGATATAGAACAACAATCGTAAGTGACATTTGCGGTGAAAGTGAAACTTTTAAACCAAGACATTCAAGTTGTTCATGATTTGGCAGCTGAATTTGGGGACATTTTAATGAACTTTTGACATAAGCCATCACACCCCCACCTTTTTTTGGGCCCTCTCTGTCCTTTCTATATAAATCATATCCTGGGTTATTGAGAGCAGCAGCTGGAGTGTTTTGATTGAGCCATGATTCTGAAAAGCATATATAGTCAAGGTTTGAGTCTTGAAGAAGGTGTTGAATTTGCTCACTTTTAGATAGATAGCTCCTAATGTTCAAATGACCCCCTAAAAGACCCTTAGGTTTAGCCTTTGGGTCCCAAATAATCCTTGAGTGATTGACAGTTTGAAAGGTCGCCCACTTCCGGTGTTTCGCAATTCCTGGATTCAGCCGTTTTTCTGATTGTATTGCCCGTTGTCATGTGGACAGGAGCACGTGGCCTTGTTGTCGAAGTATCCTGACTCGGTGGCGGAATGTTGTTGCGTTGCTCAGAGGCAGTGGAGAAGCCAAAGGTGGGCTGCGCTCCCGTGGCGGTACCGTCACAGAACCCTCGCGCTGCGTGACTCTCTGTGGTCTGGAGTTCTATCGCGGACCCGGAGATCCTCAAACGATAGTCCAGTACGGCGGCGGACCCAGCAGCATCGGGTGGCAATGACGGGGAGCACAGGTTAGTACACACCGGACAACAACCCTGCGCATCGTGTAGTGGGCTTACCTGTAGGAATGTAGTGGCGCGCTCCTCCACAGGTTGGTTGGTCTGGCTATGCGTCACCGCAGGTGTAGATCGGTGAGGACCTGGGCACGGGTGGACATCCCCAGAGAGTAGCAGGCAAATTGTGATCAAGAGTGAAGTTGTCCATTGTCGCTTTGTTGTGACAACTTTATTTTTCCGGTGTTCTTTGTATAGTGATGGGTAGATAATAGTCATAGCCAAAAGGTGCTTGCCATAGTAAAAGTTTGGCCTGGCGTAGGAATCGTTGCCGTGTTTGTGAGAGACAGCACCGGGTAAAAAGTTGTACCGGTAATGATAACGTTGCTGTGTATTAGGATTCAATCGCCAGGGGTGGAAGCTTGCTTTTGGTGGTATAAAACTTGAAATCAGAGCGTAAACTAGCACTGCAGTGACTGCGCCTGGCCAGCCCGCGGCCATCTTCCTTCAGTCAGTCCGTCAGTCAGCCGAACGTAGGTCTCGACTTCCCTATAAGTCCCTCTCCACAGACTCCCACTGGTGTCTGCTGAGTTTCTCCATTGTGAGATCAATAAAGTGTATATTCTTCTTCTTTTGTTGGGAAATGTCTCCTCTGCATTTGACCATGATGCCACTAACGCTTCGGAACAGAGCCTTTCTGAGTGGAGTTTGCATGTTCTCCCCGTGTCTGTGTAGGTTTCCTCCGGGTGCTCCGGTTTCCCCTACCACTAAAAACATGTACAGTAGGTCTGAATGTAAATGAGAGAGTGAATGGATGGTGTTGGAGCTGATGGTCCAGTGTGTTCTGGACTCGCTTCTGTCATCACCGTGTGTGGAAGGATTAGAACAATATCTGACTCTGAACATTGTAAAGTGCTTTGGGTCTGTACCTTGGTCTGTAAAATGCGCTATATAAATAAACATTACTTACTTACGCTTCTATCCTGCTCTCATTTGTGTGTATCCAACACAATTCAGCAGTAAACCTAACTCCTTCTGGAAAGACAAGTCAGGAAGTAGCATCCAAGCTATTTTTTGTCTCCAACAGAATAAACCTGTAAAAGAAAAAGAAAAAACATTCTCACAACTGTGTAAAAATAAGCAATAAAGTGTAAAAACGTAGGAATAAAAACATAAAGGCAGACAAGGATCAAAGCTGCATCCAGAACTCAGAGTGACCATGAACTACACATTTATCCCACATTCCCAACATCACGCTAACACAGGACTCTGCAGAGAAACTTACAGACGGTGAGGCCAAAACGACAACAGCCGCAGACGGCACTGATGAATGTGTCGAGATGAGCTGGACTCAAACAACTAAAATGGTGGACTTAATGTCTGGGTTCCTTAACTGGCCAACAAAATAAGATCCCCTCCTTGTCTCCATATAAATCCATAATAAAATCACTAAAGCCAACGTAAAATACAATAATTGGACATTTAAAAGGGCACAACCCCATCCTTCAGGAGCAGTGGTCGCCGTAGTAACAGTGCATGCTTATCTATGTAGCAAATTTTTAACAGACCAATGTCACCCAAAGCGCTTTGCAATGTTCAGAATTCAGATAATGTTTCAATCGCTCCACACACGGTGATGACGGAAGCAAGACAGACACAACTGCACCATCAAAGCCCCGACCAACACACACTCACTCATACTGTGGATAGAAAGCCTTGTGCGGGGAACCTACGCAGACACGGGGAGAACATGCAAACTCCACTCAGAAAGGCCCTGTTCTGAGCGGGATTCAAAACCAGAACCTTCTTGCGAGAATGCCAACCACTCAGTTGCCAGTGTCGCCCAGATATTGGTACTCGGCTTGGTCAGAACCGTAGCTGGAGGACCAATCGTATGTACAGTAGTTTTAGATGGAGAATAGAGTAGGACCAAGTAGGGCCGGTGGAAACAGGGCACTTGATTGGATGAAGTGGTAAGTGCACAGTGTAATTTGTACAAACTAACTCAATTCAAAGCCATTATTGTCTAAACTGTTGGCAACAAACATGTGTAAAGCCCTGGGGAAGGCGAGTGTTTTTGCAGAGCACAGTTCATGCACAAGGAAACTCTAAGTGCCTAAAACTACAACATTAGAAACACAAGGAAATATTCATAAAGCAAGCTCCACTCAACTGTCCTGACTCTGGGACCAGCAGGAGGCCAGTCCCTGTGCTCCTCAGAGTTCAAGCAGGAGGCCAGTCCCTGTGCTCCTCAGAGTCCCAGCAGGAGGCCAGTCCCTGTGCTCCTCAGAGTCCCAGCAGGAGGCCAGTCCCTGTGCTCCTCAGAGTCCCAGCAGGAGGCCAGTCCCTGTGCTCCTCAGAGTCCCTGCAGGAGGCCAGTCCCTGTGCTCCTCAGAGTCCCAGCAGGAGGCCAGTCCCTGTGCTCCTCGGAGTCCCAGCAGGAGGCCAGTCCCTGTGCTCCTCAGAGACCCAGCATGAGGCCAGTCCCTGTGCTCTTCAGAGACCCAGCAGGAGGCCAGTCCCTGTGCTTTTTCTGTCCCATGAGGCGACAGTGGCTCAGTTGGTAGAGCACTGGTCTTTGAGCCTGACGGTTGTGGGTTCGAGACCACCACAAGACCTTCTCTAGCGAGTCCCACTGATATCTGCCGAGTTTCTCCATTATGAGATTAATAAAGTATATCAGTCCCTGTGCTCCTCAGAGTCCCAGCAGGAGGCCAGTCCCTGTGCTCCTCAGAGTTAAAGCAGGAGGCCAGTCCCTGTGCTCCTCAGAGTAAAAGCAGGAGGCCAGTCCCTGTGCTCCTCAGAGTCCCAGCAGGAGGCCAGTCCCTGTGCTCCTCATATGGCACTAACATAACCATATTTCTTCCAAACCTATTACTAACCGCATAAACATTTGGCTTTACATCAGAAACGTCTGAAACTTGTAATTCAAAGTCAAACGTCCACAGCTGCTTGAAAGTCTCCCATCCTCTGCCTCTGCCACAGTTTTAAACGCTAATCGCTTCTGTTCCCTTGTTACTCTTTGTTTGGCTGCTCTTTTTTACCAGACTTCTGCACAAGTCCCAAACTTCTAATGATATGATTTTTCTTTTCTTTTTTAAACAATTTCTCCAGACTGAATCATTATGAGTAACTGCTGGTGGCTCGGCAGCAGCAGTGGAAAGATGCAGCTGTAAATTGCCTTGGAGAATTAGCTCTTTATTTAAACACAGCTATAGGAGAGTGAGTCATGTGGCAGAGGCCTGTGTCCTCTCGGCTGCATCCATCACGGACACCCTATCCTGAGACCGAGCCGCTGCATCACACGACTCCCACCATGGCTACAATATTATTCCCTGCCGTACCGTGTATGCTTACTGCAAGATCCAGCTAAGCCACTAATACTGCTCTCTAACGTGCCCTGTGCCAATCATCAATATATGTTATTCCAAACACCTTGCTTGTAGATCGTCCCGGAACCTCACGCCCACCGCCACCTGGGTGCTTGAATTTTGAAGACCAAAAAAGATTATGATAGGATCCTTTCAATTACAAATTAGTGTTTAGATCGTACTAACGCCCGGCTCCAGGCTATTGTATGGCTGTGCTTAAAAGCAGGGCTCAGTTTGTCAATATTAACACATAATGCGAGCCCGATGCAGTCCACCTTTGTGTGCGCAAGCCCATTAGACTTTGATTATTTTTTACATTAATTAGGACGGATCGCGGAACTATTGAACTATAGGCTGGCTGAGAAAAAGAACCACCTAATGCATGGGTATCATACAGAGCTTTTTCAGTCACCGGAGCCACCTGCCAGATTCTTTGACTCCATTATCATCATTTTTTTCCCAAAACATATCTGTGTCAGGGAGGTGTACAGACAACAGAGCACCGCCCCTCACTGAATCCTCCCTGCAGGTAGCTGAGTTCCCATGAGATGAGATCTTTCATTGGGGGCTTCAGGCACGTGGGGGGTTAAGATTTTCTGCTCAAGGACACAACCCCAGCAGACCTCCCGAGGGCGCGGAGGCTGAAGGTCTCGAGGTGGGGCTCCGAACCACAACCTAGGCTGCTCCCACGCATCTGTCACCACTCCAGTTTTGGACAGCTCACCACAAAAACTATTAGGTCCAGAATCTTTCCCAAGTACACCAGTGTTGAACACCCATATAATTACATATTTCCCCTCTCTACATCCCTAGTGTTTGCTATACATAAACCTCCCCTGTGCCCGGAGGAGGCTGAGTGTGATCGCCTCCGCTATCAGCGAAGCGGACAGGGTGACGCATCTCGCCGGTACCAGGGACACTTTTGAGATGGCGTTAGCCTTGTTTCCTGTGTTGCGTAGGTTTCCACCGGGTACTCCGGTTTCCCTACCACTCAAACTATGTCCCATAGATCTGGGAATGTGCCTCATGATTCTGGCGACCCGCTCCATCTCTGATATATCCCCTCCCGCTATAAAACTTGGCACCCCAATTAAAAACGGTCTGAATGTCACTGCGGAGTGCATGGCAGGAGGTGGAGCTGATGGATTCAGAGATTTCTGGACCTCGCTACATGTCCACACGTGATGAGGAAGGATGTGAGCCCCAAAATGACACTACACCATGGAAAGAGCTTTGGGTCAGTCCTTGGTCAGTAACAACTGTGTATATAAATTACCCATCTTGCTTATTACTTCCTTGAGACAGGGTCGAATGCTGTATGCCTCTAGCAGCCAGCCCAGTCCCCTTCTAACGCCCCAATCTCCGTCCCGTGGGCGTTAACCAAAAAAAACTTAGTACCACACATTACAACCAAACCACCCTTTCCCAGCATCAACACAACCCACCTTGTCAATTTATTCTTATCCAGACTCCTTAACTTATCCATTCCATGAAAGGGGCAATATCCTTCAAAAAGCACCAATACAAACCACTGGACCCCATGGAACCGTGCACGCGGTGTTCCCTTGGTATACACCGGATTAGGAAACGATGTACTTGGTTAGACCGGTACCCCTGGACGACGTGCGCAGAGGAGCGCTTTGACCCGGAGCACCGACACCGAGTGCACACCGAGCAGCTGCGCAGCTGGTGCCGTACGTGTGGTATATGGAGCGGACGCGGGCGATGTAGGTGCCGTGTAGAGAGAGTACGTAGCCAAATACCATAAATGCCCCATGGTCGTAGGCTATTTGCACCGGCGCACGGCAGCCCGGGGCGTGTGAGCGGGGTGGCACACCACCTCGGGCATAGTGACCATGGGTGAGAGCACTGTCACACTCACACATCCTGGTGAAAAATACAGTCGCCACCCGCTGCCTGGGGCACGCAGCCGAAGCGCGGCCAAACACCCACCACACCCGACTATTAACAGAGGTGGCAGTGTATTGCTACAATGACAACCCCGGAGGTTGGCACAGAAAGTGCCGAAAGGTTTATTTAATGACAGAGAATAAAAATAGTTCCCTTAGGCTTTCCCGTGGCTATGCTAGCAACAGTTAGGGCTGGCAACTTCCCAAACTTGAACTCTCTGGAACTGCTATGAAAATAATGATCAAATGAATCTGACATCAGCGGTGAGTGACCAAACATAAAATTAACCTAAATCCATTAATTCGATCCTCTGCTAATTGTTCCTAAAATGTGCGGTATCTTTAATGTCCGTATCTACTCGGGTTTTTCGGGAGCGCCTTTTCTTGTAATTTTACATCAGTGTTTTTGTTATAGAAAACTTAAACGGAAATTTCTGAATAACTTCCGTGCACTTGTATTAAGAATGGATATTGTATATTCACTCTCCGATTAACATTTCATTGCGTTGAGTGATTGGCATTTGGCGTTTATTATTGAGCGGCCGGAAAAACTACTTCAGGTTTTTCACGATCGATTTTGACGCTGAGAATTTGTATTTTTTTTCATGATGACAAGACCAGAAAATTTCTGAAAATCTCGTTGCTCGTGTGATTGTTTGGGGGGAAGATTGTATATGTATTAAGTATTCTACGGATTAACATTTAAGTGTGTTGTTTGAGTGGATAGCTCCGGATTGGCCTGAATACTTGCGGAGTTTGCACACGCTAATCTAACACACTTAAATGTTACTCGGAGAATATTATTCATTTTCATTCTTCACACACGTGCACGGAGATTTTCAGAATTTTATCGGTCTTGGTCTTCATGACCAAAATACTATTTCTTCTGCGTCTAAAAGCGATCGTGAAAAAACCCGGGAAGTAGTTCCGTCCGCGCAATAAACGCAAAATGCCAATCACTTCATCGCAATGATTTGTTAATCGGAGTGTGATTTATTACAAACTCCAGTCTTAATACAAGTGCACGGAGTTTTCAGAATTTTCCGTTGACGTTTTCATAACAAACTACATGTTGTAATACAAGAAAAGGCGATCCCGGAAGGAAAAAAATCCCGGAGAGTATGATACGGCACCAGTTTAAGATTACCGGCACATTTTTAGGAACATTTGAGAGGATCGAAGTATGGATTAAGGTTTAAGTTTATGTTTTGGGTACTCAGCCGCTGATGTTCAGAATTTTTGTTTTCAGTTTTTGACGTTCCTGAGAGTTTCTAGTTTGGATAGTTGCCAGCCTCTAAATGTTGCTAGCATTGCACGGGAAAGCCTTTGGGAACTATTTTATTCTCTGTCATTAAATAAACTTTCGCTTTCTAAAGTGGAAGGCTGTAGTTTATGTTGGGTGTTCTGTTGGTATTAAGCCGTATAATATGCGGGATAACGTTATATTACGCAGGTCTTTATCGGGAAAATAAGTACGAAAGGGCAAAGCGGGACACGACGCGCATGATTGTACATCTTTGATTATTGATGTACTATCATTACCCCAAACTGACTGAGAGGAGGAAGTGACTTCACGTCCTGGTTCATACTAATGTATTTGGAAAAGCTGACGCCGAATTAATGTTCATATTATTTCCTTTTGGTACTTTTCTGTGTTCGTTTTATTCCTGAAAGCTTAGAGCAAAAATCCCACTGACACAAAGCCACTGATAATGAAAGTATACCAAGAGAGATTTTTTGTTTAAATTATGTTTAAGAATATGGCTCAAAGCAAATATGCAACATATTTTGGTAAATGATTAGAGTGTTTAAACTATAGTGAATCATTGACTTAGTACATTGTTTGTGCATTTTTTATGACCCATAGAAGTAATGCTCTGGTTAGTTTTGTGATCATTTAGAGAATTTTGTGAAGGAGTTTATGTTGCGTAATTTCATATATTGCAAAAGAGAGTTTTCCCGAATCTGCGTTTGTCTGCAGTAATCAAGTCTATACTATGCACTTTAGCTAATTATTGCTTTATTATTTCATTTATTTTCCTGTTACCTTTATATGACAGTTTCCATTTTGGCCTACCTATGTTTGTGGTTTTGCCAGACACATAATGCTTTGGTTGGTTTTTGTTTTAATGTGTTATTTAGCTATAGAATTATTATTAATAATCTTTTCCTTTGGCTGTTTCTGTTTCCTCGCATTACAATGTACTGGACTGTGATCTTCCTGCCATTAACCTTGCAAACAAGCTGATAAAGATCTGTAGATTGTGTCCCCAACCATAAAGAAAACCTTCCATTCTTCACCATTGTTAATGTATGTTTGTGCTTGTTTTGCTAAGATGTGTTTTTAATTCATGGGGCACTTATGGAGGCCTTTGATTGGTTTTCTTTTTATTGGTTTTATATGCCCTGTTATAGCTTTGTAATGCAATTTAAAGAGGAATATATTTCTGTATTCATGTCTCATGGCTTATAATGTTGTTACGGAAAGATTATAGGCAGCCTTGTGTTTTTTCTCACCAAAAACTGCTTAACTAACTGTTAGTAATCTGTCTAAGGAGTCAGGCACTGCAGTATTAACCAGTATTGGTTCTGTGATGAACGTGGCGCGCTTTGGCAGCCGCTGCTCACAGAAACTTACGCCGCTGGTCGGGACGCTGACTGTGTGTATTGGTCACATGCGTGGCATCCGATCGGCTCAGCCCGAGTCAGCCAAGAACAGCTCACCACCGTCAGCTTCGGTCTCTCTATCGTCATTGCGCTCCCTCAACACCAAGGGCCATCTGGTTCCGGGATTGTCCTAGTCGACCGGTATGCTGGACTTCTTGTGTGTTGACAGAAACCTGCAGCTGGGCAAATGACTATTGCCGGATTGAAACGATCTCCACCTCCACGGGGTTTGTTTACATCTGCCAAGCCCGCATGCGGTGGCCGCCGGGGCGGAGGTCTCGCGATGCTCACGCGGAGAATTGGAAAGTTCTCTAATGTGCCTGCTGCCCCTGTCTTCTCCTCCCATTCGGTACTCTTGCCTCAACTGCTGCCTGGACCTTATCCTACGGTTGTTCTTGCCACCATCTACCGGGCCCGCCAAAAATTTTAAGGACTTTTTAGATGTCTTTTCTCTCCTTATAACACACTTCTCATCATAACTCTAATAACGCTCAGTCTTAATTGGGGACTTCACATTCACATGGGACAATCAATTGCAACCCTCTACACCTAAAGACTTCTCCTTCCTGTTTAGTAGTAGTTTTGTTTACACAAAACATTCATTTACCATCACCAACACTTAAGGTAACATTGTGGACTTTACTGCTGCTATGCGTCTCACTCCCACTGAATGTAAACCCTCACAACATCACTTACACAGACCTTAGCTAATCACATTCATATATTCAACCTCACCATCTCCAAGACCCTCCTTCAGTACGAACATTTCTTTCCGTAAAATTCTGGACTTAAACACTGCCACCTTCGCATCAGAATATCAAGAACATCCCCACTAATGATTCCCAATGACTTCCCCCGATGACCTAGGTCTACCTATACAACACTTCTCTCCATAACCTTCTGAACATCATGCTCCTCCTCAAAAAACCCGACCCGTCTCTTTCACGCTCTCAGCACCATGGGTTCACCACATGACCCTCGTCAGACTCAAATCCCATAGGACGTACAACTTGCATCGGCTTATTAATAAAACTGGACTCACATTACAAAAAAAGTACAATAACCACATCGTTGCTATACAAGGACCATATCATCTGCTGCCAAATTCCTCCTTCTACTCGGTTTAATCCACTCCATCATCAAAACTCCAAAACTCTCTTCTCTCTTCTACACCCCAATATAACCAAAACCCCTGACTCACTCCTCACATATGCAATCCACTGACTTCTGTAAACTCACTCATGTCCTTCTTTACCTCCAAGATCTCTGACATTCAACCAACACTGACCCCACATGGAGCTGCAGTCTATGGAGTGGAACCCCCCCAGCCCCTACCATCCCCTCATAGCCACATTCCCAGCTTCTTCTTGCCCGCCGTCCAAGCCATCTCCGACATTATATTAAATCCAAACCTTCTACCTTCAGCTCGGTCCCTCTCCCTACGTTCTGGTCAATATCCTGCCTCCCCTCAGCTGCTCCCCCTCATTCCACTAATATCATTCACCTCATCTCTCACTTCTGGTTACTGTCCTCTTCATCAAAACCGCCTCAGGTCTCACCCTTTTCTCAAATAACCTGGCCTGGTCCAACCAACTTCAACACCTCCGTCCCATCTCAAACCTTCCTTCATCTTCCAAAAAACTTGAAATCTGTCGCTGCTCAACTCCACAAACTCCTCACCACCAAATACATCTACGAACAATTTCAGTACTGGTTTTCCGTCCCTCCACAGCACCGAAAACAGCTTCTTCTAAAAATCACTAACGATCTCTCATAGCCTCTGACTTCCGGTTTACGGCTCTCTCCTCATCCTTCTGGACCTCACTGGCAGCTTTTGACACCATTTCTCACTCCACCCTCCTGAAACAGACTCTCCTCCATACGGCATCACCCCACACCCCCTCGCCTGGTTCAACATTCTAATCTTTCTGGGTCGTCACAGTTAAGTCATCTCCAAATCCCCACAAATCCCGCCTTTTTCCTGTTCTCTGCTGGTGTCCCCCTGGGTCTGTCACTGGGGCCCCTCCTCTTCATCATCTATATTCTCCCACTCGGTCAAATCCTCAGGCCGTAACAAACATTCACTTCCAGGCTACCGCGGATGACACCCAGCTCTACCTCTCACGCTAAACACATTCTTCCTCTTATCCTCCATCCTACCCTCACCCTATGTCTACAGAAATTCATTCTGTGTTTATCTTCAACTTTCTCAAACTCAATAGCTAAATCAACTATTGAAGTTACCTTCTCATAGGCCCCCTCCACTCTCTCCAAATCTACAGCTTCTCATCTCCATCCATAACAAATCTGTCCCCCCTCCCCTCAAGTCATGAGTTGGCGTGTCATCCGCGTAGCAGTTGGAAGTGGAAGGTTGTGACGGCGGAGATGTGGACCGTGTGGGAGAATATAGAATGATGAAGAGGAGGGGCCCCAGGACAGAGCCCTGGGGACACCAGCAGAGACAGGAAAAGTGCGGGGATTTGTGGGATTAGGGATGAGATGAACTGTGAGCGACAGAAAGATAGGAGTGAACCGCGGGAGGGGGGTGTGGGTGATGCCGATGGAGGAGAGTCTGTTCAGGTGGGTGGATGAGAATGGTGTCAACCCCAAACCCACCCTGCTGCAGTGTGGTCCAGAAGGGATGAGGATGGAGAGTAAACCGGAGTCAGAGGCTATGAGGAGATCGTTAGTGATTTTTAGAGAGCTGTTTCGGTGCTGTGGAGGGGACGGAAAACCAGCTGAAATTGTCGTAGATGTTGTTGGTTGGTGAGGTGGTTGTGGGTTGAGCAGCGACAGATTTTTCAAGTATTCGGAGATGATGGGAAGGTTTGAGATGCGGACGCGAGGTTGTTGAAGTTGGTTGGTTCCAGGCCAGGTTTTTTGAGAATGGGTGAGTACTGAGGCGGTTTTGAATGAGAGAGGGACAGTACAGAGTGAGAAGATGATTGAATGATATTAGTGATGAGGGGGGCAGGCTGAGGGGAGCAGGATTTGTCCAGAACGGTAGGGAGAGGGTCGAGCTGAGAGTTTGAAGGTTTAGATTAAATGATAAAGGCGGAGATGCCTTGGACGGAGGGCAAAGATGAAGCTGGTGAAATGTGGCTATGAGGGGATGTGTACGGGGGCTGGGGGTCATACACCGTGTGGACGCAGCTCAATGGGGGGGTCATGGTGTTGGTGGTTTGCTGAGTTGTTGGAGGTAAAAGAAGGACTTGGAGTGAGTTACAGAAGTCAGTGGATTGCATTATGGTGAGGGAGGGAGTCAGGGGGTTTGGTTATATTGGTGAGAAGAGAGAAGAGAGTTTTGGGTTTTGTTGATTGGAGTGGATTAAACTCGGTGTAGTGGTGGATTTGGCAGCAGAGTGATGGTCCTTGTATGCATGTTGTGGTTATTGTACATTTGTTGGTGAATGGTGTGTCCAGTTTTATTGAAGAGCGTTCAAGTTTGTCGGTACTTGGATTTGAGATGACGGAGGGCAGTGGTGAACCAGGGTGCTGAGAGCGTGTAAGAAGGGTCGGTAGAGTTTTGGAGGTGCATTGATTGTTCAGGAGGTTTGGAAGAGTGTTGTGTGGGTGACACAGGTCAATCGGGGGAGTCATTGGGATCAGTAGTGAGGAGGTTATTGATATCTGAGGCGAAGGTGGCAGTGTTGATGTCCTAGTATTTTTTCGAAGAAATGGTTCGGGAAGGAATGGTCTTGGAGAGGGTGAGGTTGATATTGAGGTTGATGAGCTTATGTCTGTGTATGGGTGTGTGTGTGGTTTACAGTTCTGTGGGAGTGAGACCAGGAGCAGGCAGATTATTGTCACAATGTGACCTTTAGGGGGGGTGGATTGTAATGTGTTGTTGTATAACCAAATCTATCTAAACAGAGGAGATGTCTTTGGTGAGGGTTGTATTATTTTCCATGTGAATGTAGAAGTCCCCAAGTTTGACTGCGTTAGGAGAGATAGATGTGAGGTGTGTTAGAGGTTGAGAATAGGTCATCTAAATGTACTTTATTAAGTTTTGGCGGGCGGTTAGATGGGGCAACAACAGTAGGAGTAGGTCCAGGCAGCAGTGAGGCAGAGTACTCGAAGGAGGAGAAGACAGGGGTGCAGGCACAGGTGGACTTTCCAAGTCTCGCGGTGAAGCATCGCGAGACCTCCGGCCGGCGGCCACAGCTGCGGGGCTGGCAGGATGTAAACAAACCCGGGTTGGAGTGGAGGTCGTTCAAAGGCGCATAGTCTTTGATGCTGCAAGGTTTCGGGCAAACTCAAGAGTCAGACTTACGGTCGACGAGGACATCCGGACCAGATGGCCCTTGGTGTTGAGGGTGCGCACGTTGAGGTTACGAAGCTGACGCGTGGTGGTGTGTTATTGGCTGCCGCGGGAGAGCCGATCGGGCCACGCGTCATGGACACTGTCAGCGTCTCGACCAGCGGGTTTGTTCTGTGTGCAGAGGGCCTGCCAAAGCGCAGACAGCGTTCTCTCACTGAAATACTGGTTATTACTGCTGTGCATGACTCATTAGTCAGTTACTAACAGTTAGTTAAGAGTTTTTGTGAGAAAAAAAACACATGGATGACTAAATTTTCGTACAACATTAATAAGCCATGAGACATGAATTCAGAATATATATTCATCTTTTAAATTGGCATTACAAAGCTATAACAGGGGCCATAACAATGAAACCAATCAAACGCACTCCATATTTGGACCCATGAATTAAAAACTCAACTTTGCAAATACATGCTCTAACATACATTAACATTGTGAAGAATGGAGGTTCTTTTATGGTTGGGGACACTAGCGACAGGATATTTTTTCAGGCTGTGTTGCCAGTTTGGCAGGAAGATCACAGTCGGTACATTGTATGCGGAGGTAACAGAAACTAGATATAACAGGGAATAGTGTATTAATAAATTATTCTTATAGCAATAACTCATTAAACAACCAATAGCTTTTGTGTCTGGGCAAACCACAAACAGAGGTAGCTTCAAGGAATACTGTCATATAAAGGTTCTGGAAAATAATGACAAATAATAATAGCATAATAGTTATTGTAGCGGTGTTTGCTTGATTAGCTGCAGACAAACGCTGATCGGGAAAACTCTCTTTTGCAATAAGTAGAAATTAAGCAAACATAAGCTTCTTCACAATTTCGTCTATAGATCAATAAGAACTCAGGAGGCTTATTCTTGGGTCATAAAAAATGCACAAACAATGTACAAAAGTCATGATTCACTATAGTTTTTAAAAACTTTTCTAATCAATTTACAAATATGTTTGCATATTTGCTTTGTGATAATTCTTAAACATTATTTTATCTATAAATCTCTCTGTCGGTTTACTTTCATTATCAGTGGCTTTGTGTCAGTGGGATTTTGCTTCTTATGTCTATTCAGATTAAAACTGAACACAGAAAGGACAAATTGGTTAATATGTCATTATTTTTGGCGGTCTGTTTTCAAAGAATTTGTTGGAACCAGGAAGTGATGTCACTTCCTCTCTCAGGAAGTTTGGGATGATTGTACATCAATAATCATAGAGTTCAATCATGCGCGTCGGGAGTACGCTTGCCCTGTCGGTACTTATTTTAAGATAATGACCTGCGTAATATACGTTATCCCGCTTATTCTACGGCATTATACCAACTGAACACACAACATAAACTTCAGTCCACTTTTAGAATGCCGATAGGTTTATTTTATGTCAGAGATTATAATAGGTCCCTAAGGCTTTCCCGTGGCTATGCTAGCAACAGGTTAGGCTGGCAACTTCCATACTATGTATCTCTGGAAACTGAAGAAAACTGAACAATGAATTCTAGGAACTTCAGGCGGTGAGTGACACAAACATAACTTAACCTATTTCCATAATTCGATCCTCTGCAATTGTTCCATATAATGTGCCGGTATCTTAAAATGTGCCGGTTATCTACTTCCGGGTTTTTCGGGATCGCCTTTTCTTGATTCATCAGAGGCGGGTGTTTTTGTTATGAAAACGTAAACGGATAAATTCTGAAAAACTTCCGTGCACTTGTATTTAAGACTGGATTTGTATATTCACTCCCCGATTAAACATTTCATTGCGTTGATTGATTGGCATTTGGTTTATTGTGCGGCCGGAACTACTAGGGTTTTTCTCGATCGCTTTTGACGCAGAGAAATAGTATTTTGTGTAATGAAGCAAGACCAGAAAATCTGAAAATCTCCGAGCACGTGTGTGAGATTGTTTTTTGGTATTAGTATTCTCCGAATTTTAAATTTTATGTGTGTTGATTGGCGTGGCTAGCTCCGGAGTGGCCAGGAACCGAATTACTTGCGGAGTTATCCACGCTCAATCACACACTTTAATGTTAATCGGAGAATACTTATACATATACATTCTTTCACACACGTGCCACGGAGGAGATTTTAAGAATTGTTCTGGTCTTGTCTTCATGACAAAAATACTATTTCTCTGCGTCAAAAAGCGTATCGTGAAAAAACCGGAAGTAGTTCCGGCGCTCAATAATCGCAAATGCCAATCATCAACGCAATGGAAATGTAATGCGGAGAGTGAATTATACAATTCCAGTCTTAATTAAGTGCAGCGGAAGTTGTCAGAATTTTCCGTTTACGTTTTCATAACAAAAAACATGCTGTAGATACATGAAAAGGCGATTCCCGTAAAAACACGGAAGTAGATACGGCACATTTTAAGATTACCGGCACATTTTAGGAACATTTGCAGAGGATCGATTTATGGATTTAGGTTAAGTTTTTGTTTTGGGTCAACTACAATGTGTCTGTTAGTAATTCTTTGTTCAGTTTTCTATTGCAGTTAATGGACGTGTTCTAGTTTGGAAGTTGCCAGCCTTATGTTGCTAGCATAGCCACGGGGGAAAGCTTGGGAAACATTTTATTCTCTGTCATTAAATAAAATCTTTCGGCATTACTATAAGTATGGACTGAAAGTTTTTGTTATATTGTGTGTTCTGTTGGTATAAAGCCGTATAAAAAGCGGGAATGATTACGTATATTAAGCAGGTCATTATCGGAAAATTATACCGTCAGGAGGCAAAGAGGACCCAGACGCGCAGATTGTTCATCTTTGATTATGATTTACAATATCCCAAAACTTGCCTGAGGTGGATGGGTTGTGTCATAACTTCTGGTCACTAATGTATGGGGAAATCTGACCGACAAAATAATGTTCATATTAACCATTTGTCTTTCTGTGTTCTGTTTTTTTCACGAATAGGACATAGAGCAAAATCCACTGTCACAATAGCTCTGATAATGAAAGTTAAACCACAGAGAGATTTATTAGATTAATAATATATGTTTAAGAATATGGCTCAATGCAAAATATGATCAAACATATTTGTAAATTGATTTGAATAGTTTTAAACTTTAGTGATTCATGATTTGTACATTGTTTGTGCATTTTATGACCCAAGTAAGTAAGCTCCCTGTAGTTCTTGTGATCTTTAGACGAATTGTGAAGGAAAGATTTATGTTGCGTATTTTCTAATTATTGCAAAGAAGAGTTTTTCCCGATCTTGCGTGTGTCTGCTGCTAATCAAGCTTAACTAGGCGACATTAAGCTAATTATGCTATTATTATTGTCATTTATTTCTGAACCTTTAGAATGACAGTTTCTTTTGAGCTTCATCTGTTTGATGGTTTGCCTGGACACATAAGCAATGGTTGTTTAATTTGTGATATTTGCTATAGAAGAATTATTATACCTCTTTTCCTTTGTCTGTTTCTGTTTCCTCCGCTTACAATGTTACAGACTGTGATCTCTGCCAAACCTGCAACCAAGCTGATAAAAGTTCCTGTCGATAGTTGTCCCAAACCATAAATGAAACTCCAATTCTTCACAATGGTAATGTATGTTTGTGCATGTTTTGCAAAGATGTGTTTTTAATTCATGGGGCCTATATGGAGGCCTGTGATTGGGTTTTCATTGTTATGGCCCTGTTATAGCTTTGTAATGCAATTTAAAAGATGATATATATTCTGTATTCTTGTCTCATGGCTTATTTTGTTGTACGAAAGAGTTAGTCATCCTTTTTTTTTTGTGTTTTTTCTCACAAAAACTCTCTAATAACTGTTGTAACTGACTAATGAGTCAGTGCACTGCATGTATTAACCCAGTATTGGGTGTCTGAGTGAACGTCTGGACGCGCCTTTGGCAGCCGCTGCACTCACTGTTCAATCGACGCTGGTCGGGACGCTGACATTTTATGTCTCTGGTCAGCGTGGCCCGAAGCTCAGCACCGGCGGCAGCTAAGAACAGCTCCAATCACAGTCAGCTTCGGTCATCATCAAGTGCGCTCATCAACACCAAGGGCCATATGGTACGGGATGTCCTCGTCGTCCGTAAGCTGGACTTCGTGTTTTTGACGAAACCTGCAGCAGCCACTGACTTTGCCGGAGTTTGAACGACTCCACTCCACCGGGGTTTTGTTTACATCTGCCAGCCCCGCAGCTGTGGCCGCGGGGCGGAGGTCTCGCGATGCTTCACCGCGAGAGATCTTGGAAAGTCACACCTGTGCTGATGCCTGTCTTCTCCTCCTTCGAGTACTCTGCCTCACTGCTGCTGGAACCTTCTCCTACTGTTTGTTGCCTCCATCTACCGCCGCCAAAAAATTAATATGGTCTTTTTAGATGACTTTTTCACCTTCTAACACAATTTCATATGATTCTCATAACGCAGTCATTTTAATTGGGGACTTCATACTTTATAATGGACAATATTAGCAACCCTCTCTCCAAAGGACTTCTCATCCTGTTTAGATAGTTTTGGTTTACAAACAACACATTCATTTCCCCACCCACACTAATGGTCACTTTTTGGACTTAATCTGCTGCTCTGGTCTAACTCCATGACTGTATAACCTAACACACTCACATTACACCTGACCCATAAGCTCAATCACATTCAATATCAAACTCCCCCATCTCCTGACCAACCTTCACCCGAACCTTTTCTTTCCGTTAAATTCAGGGACATCAAACACTGCCACCTTCGACTCAGATATCAATAACATCCCCACTATGTTCCCAATGTCTCCCACGTTGATTGGTCTCCACGAAAACCTTCTCTCCATAATAAAACAATACAAAAACCTCTCCTGAACATTCATGCTACTCTCAAAACCGACCCGTGCTCTTTCACGCTCTCAGCACCCTGTTTCTCCACTGCCCTCCGTCATGCTCAAATCCCCAAGGACGTCTATCTTTGAACGGCTCTTCAATAAAAATGGACTCAACCATTCACAAACAAATGTTCAATAAACACATCATGCTATACTAGGACCATCTCTATGCTGCCAAATTCCACATACTACTACGGTTTAATCCACTCCAATCATCAAAACTCAAAAAACTCTCTTCTCTGCTTCTCACCTATTTAATCCAAAACCCCTGAACTCCTCCTCACCTTATGCTATCCACTGTCTTCTGTAACTCATCTCATGGTCCTTCTTTACCTCAAGATCATCTGACATTCACCAACTCCTGACCCCACATGGAGCTGCAGTCTCTGGAGAGGTTTTGTGGGACTCCCCCCTCCCCCCCAGCGCACTACTCATCCTCTAGCACATTCTCCTAGCTTCATCTATGCCCTCCGTACAAGCCATCTCCGACTTTATCATTAATCCAAACACTTCTACCTCTCAGCTCGACCCTTCCCTTCCGTTTCTGGTCAAATCCTGCCTCCCCTCAGCTGCCCCCCTCATCACTAATATCAGTCACTCATCTTCACTTCTTGGTACTGTCCCTTCTCTCATTAAAAACAGCCATCAGTCTCACCCATTCTCAAAAAAACATGGCCTGGAATCCAACCAACTTATCAACCTCCGTTCCCATCTCAAACCTTCCCTTCATCTCCAAAAATACTTGAAAATTGTCGTGCTCAACTCACAACCTATCACACCAGACAACTCTAGACGAACAATTTAGTCTGGTTTCCGTCCCCTCTACAGCACCGAAACAGCTTTCTACAAAATCACTAACGTTCTTCCTCATAGCCTCTGACTCGGTTTACTCTCTCCTCATACTCTGGACCTACTGCGCTTTTTGACACAATTTCTCACTACACCCTCCTGAACAGACTCTCCTCATCGGCATCTACCCACACCCCCCTCGGCCTGGTTTCACACTCCTATCTTTCTGGTCGCTCACTGTTCATTAATCTCATAATCACTCATATCCCGCACTTTTCCTGTACTCTGCTGTGTGTCCCCCAGGGCTCTGTCATGGGGCACACTCCTCTTCATCATTCTATATTCTCCCACTCGGTCAATCTCCGCCCGCGGTCACAACATTCACTTACACTGCTACGCGGATGACACACCAGCTTTCTCTCGCTATACACATCTTCCTCTCTCCTCCATCCATCCCTCACCTTCTGTCTACAAGTAATTCTTTCCTGGTTCTCTTCCAAACTTCTAAAACTACATAGCTCAAAAACTGAAGTCCTTCTCATAGGCACCCCCTCCACTCTCTCCAAAGTCTACCAGCTTCTCAATTCCATCCATAACACATTGTCCTCCCCTCCCCTCATGGTCAAGAGTCTGGGTGTCATCCGCGTAGCAGTGGAAGTGACAGTTGTGACGGCGGTGGATGTGACCGTAGGGGAGAATATAGATGATGAGAGGAGGGGGCCTCAGGACAGAGCCTGGGGGACACAGCATGAGACAGGTAAGTGCGGCGATTTGTGGGTTTTAGATGGATTTGTAACTGTGAGAGACCAGAAAGATAGGAGTGTGAACCAGGCGAGGGGGGTGTGGGTGATGCCGTTGGAGGAGAGTCTGTTCTGGAGGGTGGTGTTGAGAAATGGTGTCAAAAGCTGCAGTGAGGTTCCTGAAGGATGAGGATGGAGAGTTAACCGGAGTCAGAGGCTATGAGGAGATCGTTAGTGATTTTTAGAAGAGTTGTTTCGTGCTGTGGAGGGGTCGGTAAAACCTGACTGAAATTGTTCGTAGATTTTGTGGTGGTGAAGGGTGGTTGTGGAGTTGTGCAGGCGACAGATTTTTCAAGTATTTTGGAGATGAAGGGTAAGGTTTGAGATGGACGAGGTTGTTGAAAGTTGGTTGGATCCAGCCTGGTTTTTTGAGAATGGGTGAGACTGAGGGTTTTGAATGAGAGAGGGACAGTACCAGAGTGAGAGATGAGGAGAATGATATTAGTGAGGAGGGGGGCAGTGAGAGGGCGCAGGATTTGACCAGAACGGTAGGGAGAGGGTCGAGATGAGAGTGAAGGTTTGGATTTAATGATAAAGTCGGAGATGGATTGGACGCGAAGGCAGATGAAGCTGGAATGTGGCTATGAGGGATGAGTGGGGGCGGGGGGCTGGGGGGTCCAATCCAGAGTCTGCAGCTCCATGTGGGGTCAGGTGTTGGTGGGATGCGAGGTTGTGGACGGGTAATGAAGGACATGAGTGAGTTACAGAAGTCAGTGGATTGCATATGGTGTGGGAGGGAGTCAGGGGGTTTGGTTTTATTGTGAGAAGAGAGAAGAAGTGTTTTGGAGTTTGATGATTGGAGTGGATTAAACAGGAGTTGTAGGTGGTTTTGGCAGCTGAGAGATTGGTCCTTGTATAGCATGATGTGGTTTTTGTCATTTGTTGATTGAATGGTGAGTCCGAGTTTTATTGAAGAGCGATCATGTTGACGTCCATTGGGATTTGAGCTGACGGAGGGCAGTGGTGAACCAGGGTGATGAGAGGTGAAAAGATACGGGTCGGGTTTTGAGAGGTGCATGATTGTTCAGGAGGTTTTGGAGAGAAGGTTTGTAGTGGGAGACCAGGTCATCGGGGGAGTCTTTGGGATCAGTCGTGGGGAGTTATATGATATCTGAGGCGAAGGTGGCAGTGTTTATGGTCCTTGTATTGTACGGGAAGAAATGGTTCGGGGAAGGAAGGTCTTGGTGTGGGTGAGGTTGTTATTGTTGGTGATGAGCTTTTGGTCTGTGTATGGGAGTGTTTTGTGTGGTTTTACAGTCAGTGGGAGTGAGACCAGAGCACAGAGATTAAGTCCAATAAGTGACCTTAGGGTGGGTTGGGGAAATGAATGTGTTGTTGTAAACCAAACTATCTAAATCAGGAGGAGAACGTCTTTGGTGAGAGGGTTGCTATTATTGTCCATGTGATGTTGAAGTCCCCAAGTATGACTGCGTTATGAGAGATGTGGGAAGTGTGTTAGAAGGTGAGAAAAAGTCATCTAAAAAGTCCTATGAGTTTTGGGCGGGAGGTTGATGGTGGCAACATCAGTAGGAGAAGGTCCAGGCAGCAGTGAGGCAGAGTACTCGATGGAGGAGAAGACAGGGGCAGCAGGCACAGGTGTGACTTTCCAAAGTCTCGCGGAGAAGCATCGCGAGGACCTCCGCCGGAGGGCCACAGCTGGGGGCTGGCTGATGTAAACAAACCCGGTGGAGTGGAGTCGTTCACGCGGCTAGTCATTTGGCTGATGCATGGTTTCGGATCAAACACAAGATGTCCAGCTTCGGTCGACGTGGACATCCGGACAAGATGGCCCTTGGTGTTGAGGGAAGACGCTCGTTGAGGAGACGAAGCTGACGGTGTGGAGCTGTTCTTGGCTGCCGCGGGATGTGCCGATGGGCCACGCTGACCAGGACACTTGTCAGCGTCACGACCAGCAGGGTTTGTTCTGATGAGCAGCGGCTGCCTAATGCGCGCCCAGCGTTCAATCACTGAACCAATTGGGTTAATACTGCAGTGCATGGACTCATTTGTCAGTTACTAACAGTTAGTTAAGAGTTTTTGTGAGAAAAAACACAAGGATGACTAACTCTTTCGTACTTCTATATATATGCCTTGTGACATGAATTTCAGGAATATATATTTCATCTTTTAAATTTGCATTACAAAGCTATAACTGGGGCGATAACAATTGAAACCAATCAAGGCCTCCATAGTTGGCCCCATGATTAAAAAACACATCTTGCAAAACATGCTCAAAACATACATTAACATTGTGAAGAAATGGAGGTGCTTTTATGGTTGGGGACACTATCGACAGGTTCTTTTTTCTGCTGTGTTGCAGGTTTGCAGGTAGATCACAGTCTGTTCATTGTTATGCGGTGGAAACAGAACAGACAAGGAAAAGAGTATTAATAATTTATTCTATAGCCAAATAACACATTAAACTAACCAATAGCTTATGTGTTGGGAAACCACAATACAGAGGTAGCTCAATTGGAAAACTGTCATTATAAAATGTTCAGGAAAATAAATGACAAATAATAATAGCTTTAATTAGTTAATTGTTGCATAGTTAGCTTGATTAGCTGCAGACAAACAGCAGATCGGGAAAACTCTCTTTTGCAATATATTAGAAATTACGCAAAATAATCTTCCTTCACAAATCGTATAAAGTTCCCAAGACTTACTGGAGCTTTACTTCTTCTGGGTCATAAAAATGTCAAACAAGGTACTAAGTCATGATTTCACTATAGTTTAAAACTATTCTAATCCTTTAAAAAATTTGTTTGCATATTTTGCTTTGAGCCATTTCTTAAACATTATTTTAATCTTATTAAATCTCTCTGTTGGTTTACTTTTCATTTTCTGTGCTTTGTGGCAGTGGGAGTTTGCTCTATGCTTTTCAGGAATAAAACTGTAACAGATAGAAACAAATGGGTATTATGAAAACATTATTTTGGCGGTCAGTTTTCCAATACATTTGTTGATCCAGGATGGTTTGTACTTCCTCCTCTCAGGCTGTTTGGGATGATTGTACTTCAATAATCAAAGATGTACAATCATGCGCGTCGGGGTCCGCTTTGCCCTGTCGGTACTTATTTTCCGATAATGACTGCGTAATTACGTTGATCAGGCTTATTATACGGCTTTATACCCAAGATCACCACAACATAAACTTCAGTCCACTTTTAGGAATGCGAAAGGTTTATTTTAATGACAGAGAATAAAATAGTTCCCAAAAGGCTTTCCGGGGCTTTGCTAGCAACAGTTAGGTGCACTTCCAACTTAGAACTCTCTGGAAACTGCATGGAAAACTGTACAAAGAAGTCTGAACACAGCGGTGATGTGACCCAAACATAAACTTAACCTAAGATTCCATTTATTCGTTCCTCTGCAAATGTTCCTAAAATGTGCCGGTATCTTAAAATGTGCCGGTATTTCTTCCGGGTTTTAGGGATCGCCTTTTCTTGTATTAACATCAGTGGTTTTTGTTTATGAATAATCGTAAACGGAAAATTCTGAAAACTTCAGTTGCAATTGTAATTAAGATGTGGATTTGTATAATTTTCACTTCCGATTATCATTCTCTTGCCGTTGATTGAGTGGCTTTTGCGTTTATTGAGCGGCGCGGAACTACTTCCGGGTTTTTCACGATCGCTTTTTGACGCAGGGAATTTAGTATTTTTGTCTTGAAGACAAGAAAAGTATTCTGAAAATCTCGTGCACGTGTGGGATTGAATGTTTATGTATAAGTATTCTCGATTAACATTTTAAGTTGTTGATGTGCGTGGCTAGCTTCCGGAGTGGCCAGAACTACTTGCGTGTTATCCAAGCTCCAATAACACACTTAAATGTTTAATCGGAGAATACTTATTTACATATACTTTCTTCACACACGTGCACGGAGATTTTCAGAATTTTCTTGTGTCTTGTCTTCATGACATTAAATTCTATTCCCTCTGCGTCAAAAAAGCGATCGTGGAAAAACACGAAGTAGTTTACACGGCGGTACAATAACGCTAATGCCAATCAATCAACGCAAGGAAATGTTAATCGGAGAGTGATAATTTATACAATTCCTGTCTATATAAAGTGCTCGGAAGTTTTTCAGAATTTTCCGTTTTTACGTTTTAATAACTAAACCATGATGTAATACAAGATAAGGCGATCCGAAAAACCGGAAGTTGAGTTACGGATTTTTAGATACCGGCAATTTTTGGAACATCTGCAGAGGATTTGAATTAGGGATTTAGGTTAAGTTTTATGTTGGGTCACTCACGCTGATGTTCAGAATTCTCTTGTTCAGTTTTCATGCAGGTACCAGAGAGTTCTAGTTTGGTAAGTTGCCAAGCCTAACTGTTGCTAGCATGAGCCTCGGAAAGTCCTTTGGGAACCCTTTTTATTCTATGTCATTAAATAAACCTTTCGGCATCCTAAAGTGGACTGAAGTTTTATGTTGTGTGTTATGTTGGTATAAAGCCGTATAATATGAGAGTGATAACGTATATTTACGCAGGGTCATTATCGGAAAGTTAAGTACCGACAGGGCAAAGCGGACCAGCGCGCATGTTTGTACATCTTTGATTATTGATGTACAATCCTCCCAAACTGCCTTGAGAGGAGGAAGTGACATCACTTCCTGGTTCAACTAATGTATTTGGAAAACTGGTCGCCAAAATAATGTTTCATATTAACCCATTTGTCATTTTGTGGTTCAGTTTTATTCATGTATAGACATAGAGCAAAATTCCCACTGAAACAATAGCCACTGATTATTGAAAGTAACCAACAGAGTGAGATTTATTAGATTAAAATATATGTTAAGTATTTGCTTCAAAAGCAATTATGCAAACATATTTGTTAATTGATTAGAATAGTTTTTTTTTAACTATAGTGAATCATGACTTGTGTACATTGTAGTGCATTTTTATGACCCAAGAAGTAAGCTCCTGTAGTTTTGTTGATCTTTTGACGAATTTGTGAAGGAAGATTTTATGTTGCCGTATTTTCTAATTATTGCAAAAGAGAGTTTCCGAATCTGCGTTTGTCTGCAGCTAAATCAAGCTAACTATGCTACTTAAGCTAAATTATTGCTATTATTATTTGTCAATTTATTTTCCTGAACCTTTATAATGACAGTTTCCATTTGTGCTACCTCTGTTGTGGTTTGCCCAGAAACCTATGCTTTTGGTGGTTTAATGTGTTATTTGCGTATAGATTATTTATTTATTTACGCTTTTCTTTGTCTGTTTTGTTTTCTAGCCATACAATGTACAGACTGTGATCTCTGCCAAACCTGCAACACAGCTGATAAAAGATCATGTTCGATTAGTGTCCCCCAACCATAAGAAACTACGTTCTTCACAATGTTAAATGTATGTTTGTGCATGTTTTGCAAAGATTGCAGGCGTTTTTCAATTCATGGGGCCAATATGGAGGCCTTGTTGGGTTCATTGTTATGGCCTGTTATAGCTTTGTAATTGCAATTTTAAAAGATGAATATTATATTCTGTATTACATGTCTCATGGCTGATTATTGTTGTAGAAAAGAGTTAGTCATTACTTGTGGTTTTTTTCTCAACAAAAACTCTTAAACTAACTGTTAGTAATGACTTATGGTCATGCACTGCAGTATTACCAGTATTGGTTCAGTGGTGAACGCTGCGCGCGCATTTGGCAGACGGCGCCTCACATGAGAACAAACCGACGCTGGTCGGGGACGCTGACAGTGTCTGGTTCAGCGTGTGGCCCGATCGGTACGACCCGCGGCAGCCATAGAACAGCTCCTCCAACCGTCAGCTTCGTTTCTCCTCACAAGTGCGCTCCCTCTAACACCAAGGGCATTCTGGTCACGGCAGTATGTCTCTCAGTCGACGTTAAGTGACTTCTTGTGTTTGACCGAAATCTGGCAGCAGACCAAAATGACTTTGCCGCGTTGAAACGACTCCACTCCACCGGGGGTTTGTTTAAAAACCCATCTGCCAGGACCGCAGCTGTGGCCGCCGGGGCGGGAGGTCTTCGCGATGCTTCTACGCGAGACTTGAAAGTCACACCTGTGCTGCTGCCACTTCTTCTCCTCCTTCGATACTCTGCCTCACTGCTGCCTGACCTTCTCCTACTTGTTTGTTGCCACTCCATCTACCGCCGCCAAAACGTAATAAGGACTTTTTAGAGATGACTTTCTCACACTTCTTAACACATTCTCATCTATCTTAAAAACGCAGTCATGACTTGGGTCGTCAACATTTCACTTGGACAATGAAATAGCAACCCTTCACCCAAAGGACTTCTCCTCCTGTTTAGGATTTTTTTGGTTTACAATCTACTACTTTAATTTACAACCCTCCACACTAAAGGTACTTTTGACTTAATCTGATGCTCTGGTCTCACTCCCACTGATGTAAACCTCACACACTCCATACACAGACTTTAAGCTCATTCACCGTTCTATAAACCTCACCTCTCCAAGACCCATCCATCCCGAAACCAGTTCTTTCAGTAATATTCAGGAATAAACACTGCCACCTTCGCCTCTGATATCAATAACCTCCACTACTTGATCCCAATGACTCACGATGACACTGGTCTCCACTACAACACTTCTCTCCATATCCTCCTGTACAATTTTTCAAAAGGCTGACCTCTCAAAACCCGACCCGTTCTTTTCACGCTCCTCTGCACATGGTTCACCTCTGCCCTCAGTTCAGCTCAAATCCCAAGGACGTTCACATTGAACGGCCTTCAATAAATCTGGTCGCACATTCCACAAAACAATATGTACATTAACCACATCATGCTATTCAAGGACCATCTCTTGCTGCCAATTTCCACCTACTACTCCGGTTTAATCCACTCCAATCATCAAACTCAAAAACATCTTTCTCTTCTCTCCAATATAAACCAAACACCCTGTCTCCCTCCTCACCATATGCATCTCTGACTTCTGTACTAAACTCATGTCATTCTTTACCTCCAAGATACTCTGTCACATTCACCAATCACCTGACCCCACATGGAGCTGCAGTCTCTGGAGTGGACCCCCAGCCCCCTACTATCCCTAATAGACACTTTATCCAGCCTTCTACTTGCCATCACGTCCATAGCATTCTCCGGGACTTTATCATTAAATCCAAACCTTCGACCTCTCAGCTCGACCCTCTCTCCTACAGTTTCTGGTATCAAATCCTGCCTCCCCTCAGCTGCCCCCCTCATCAATAATATCATTCACTCATCTATCACTTCTGTTACTGTCCCTTCTCATTCAAAACGCCTCAGTTCACCCATTCTCAATAAATCCTGCCTGTGATCCAACCAAACTTCAACAACTCCACCCCCGGTCCATCTCAAACCTTCATTCATCTCCAAAATACTTTGGAAAATCTGTCGCTGCTCAAAACCTCCACAACCACCTCACCTCCAACTAACATGCTACGAACAATTCAGTCTGGTTTCCGTCCCCTCCCACTGCACCGAATACATGCTTCTTCTTAAAATCATTACAGATCTCCTCTTAGCACCTGACTCCGGGTTTACTCTACCATCCTCTATCCTTTGTGACCTCACTGCTGCTTTTGACACACATTCTCACTCCACCCTCCTTGAACAGACTCTCTCACATCGCATCACCCACACCCCCCTCGCGCTGGTTCTCCTCCTATCTATTATGGGCGCTCACAGTTCTTCTTCTCAAATCCCCACAAATCCCGCACTTTTCCTGTCTCTGCTGGTGTCCCCCAGGGCTCTGTCCTGGGGCCCGCTCTCTTCATCATCTATAATTCTCTCCACTCGGTCACATCCTCCGCGTTTCGTCACATCATCAATTCCACTGCTACGCGGATGAACACCAGCTCTACCTCTTCCTGCTTAACCATCTTCTCTCTCCCTCCATCCTCCCTCACCCTCTGTCTTCAAGAAATTCATTCCTGGTTCTCTTCCAACTTTTCTCAACTCTCAATAGCTCAAAACTGAAGTCCCTTCTCATAGGCTCCCCCTCACTCTTCCAAATCTTCCGCTTCTAAATCTCCCTCCATAACATCATCTGTCCTCCCCTCCCTCAAGTCAGGTCTGGGTGTCATCCGCGTAGCAGGGGAAGTGATGTTGTGACGGGCGGAGGATGTGACGAGTGGGAGAATATAGATGATGAGAGGAGGGGCCCCAGGTCAGTGCCTGGTGGGGGACACCAGTGAGACAGGAAAAGTGCGGGATTTGTGGATTTGAGATGATTGGACTGTGAGCGACCTGAAAGATTAGGAGTTGAACCAGGCGAGGGGGGTGTGGGTGATTGACGATGGAGGAGAGTCTGTTAAGGGAGGGTGGAGTGAGAAATGGTGTCAAAAGCTGCAGTGTGGTCCAGTAGGATGAGGATGGAGAGTAAAACGGAGTCTGAGGATATGGAGGAGATCGTTTAGTGATTTTTAGAATGAGCTGTTTCGGTGCTGTGGAGGGGACGGTAACCAGGACTGAATTGTTTCGTAGTTGTTTGTTGGGGTGGGGGTGTGAGAGTTGAGCTAGCGACAGATTTTTCTAAGTATTTTGGAGATGAAGGGAAGGTTTGAGATGGACGGAGGTTGTTGAAGTTGGTTGGATCAGGCCAGGGTTTTTTGAGAATGGGTGAGACTGAGGCGGTTTTGATTGAGAGAGGGACAAGTACCAGAAGTGAGAGATGGAGTGTATGTATTAGTGATGTGGGGGCAGCTGAGGGGAGCTGGATTTGTCCATGAACAGGTAGGGTGAGGGTCGTGCTG
The DNA here is from genome assembly GCA_964034765.1 of Knipowitschia caucasica. Lineage (NCBI taxonomy): Eukaryota > Metazoa > Chordata > Actinopteri > Gobiiformes > Gobiidae > Knipowitschia > Knipowitschia caucasica. The sequence goes on from OZ035843.1 coordinate 3,333,139, forward strand.
TGAGGTAGAGGCTTGGATTTAATGATATAGTCGGAGAGGGCTTGTGACGGTGGGCAAGATGAAGCTGGGAATGTGGCTATGAGGGATGGTGTAGGGGGGCTGGGGGGTCACAAATCCAGTGACTGCTGCTCCTTGTGGGGTATGGTGTGGTGGATGGACTGAGTTGTTGGAGGTAAAGAAGGACATGAGTGAGTTACAGAAGTTCAGTGGATTGCATTTGGTGAGGGTGGGAGTCAGGGGGTTTGGTTATATTGGTGAGATGAGAGAAGAGAGTTTGGAGTTTTGATGATTGGGAGTGATGTAAAACCGGAGGTTGTAGGTGGATTTGGCAGCGAGAGATGGTCCTTGTATAGCATGATGTGGTTTTGTACATTGTTTTGTGAATGGTGAGTCCAGTTTTATTTGAAGAGCGTTCAAGTTGACGTCCTTGGGATTTGAGCTGACGGTGGGCAGTGGTGAACCAGGGTGATGAGAGCGTGAAATGAGACGGGTCGGGTTTTGAGAGGAGGCATGATTTGTTCAGGATGTTATGGAGAGAAGGACGTGTGAAGTGGTAGACCCAGGTCATGGGGGAGTCATTGGGATCAGTAGGTGGGGAGGTTATTGATTTCTGAGGCGTATAGGGGGCACAGTGTTTATGTCCTGAATTTTACGCGAAAGAAATGGTTCGGGGAAGGATGGTCTTGAGTGGGTGAGGTTGATATTGAAGGTGATGAGCTTATGGTCTGTGTTATGGGAGTGGGACGTGTGAGGTTTACAGTCAGTGGAGTGAGACCAGAGCAGCAGAGTAAGTCCTAAATGTGACCTTTAGTGTGGGTGGGGAATATGATTGTGTTGTTGTTAACCAAACTATTAAACAGGGAGAGAGTCTTTGGTGAGAGGGTTGCTATATTGTCCAGTGAATGGTAGAATGTCCCCAAGTATGGACTGCGTTATGTGAGATAGATGGAGAAGTGTGTTATGAAGGTAGAAAAGTCATTTAAAAAGTCCTTATTAAGTTTTGGCGGGCGGTAGATGGTGGCAAAAACACCTGTAGGAGAAGGTCCATGGCACGCAGTGAGGCAGAGTACTCGAAAGGAGGTGATAGACAGGGGCAGCAGCACAGGTGATGACATTTCCAAGGTCTCGCGGAAGCATCGCGATGACATTCCGCCCCGGTCGGCCACAGCTGCGGGGATGGCAGATGTAAACAAAACCCGGTGGAGTGGAGTTCTGTTCAACGCGGCAAAGTCATTTGCTGCTGACAAGGTTTCGGTCAACACAAGATGTCTCAGCGTACGGTCGACGAGGACATCCGGCCCAGATGGCCCTTGGGGTTGAGGGAGCGCACGTTGAGGGAGTCCGATTGCTACGGTGTGGAGCTGTTCTTGGATGACCGCGGGCTGTGCCGATCGGGACACGCTGACCAGGACACTGTCTGCGTAACGTCCAGCGGCGTTTGTTCTGGTGAGCAGCGGCTGCAAGCGCGCCAGCCGTTCACTCTCTGATCCAATACTGGTTAATACTGCAGTGATATGACCTCTTTAGTTCAGTTACTATCAGTTAGTTTAGAGTTTTTGTGAGAAAAAACACATGGATGACTAAATCTTCGTTACAACAATAATAAGCCATGAGACTTGAATACAGATTTATATATTCATCTTTTAAATTGCATTACTCAAGCTATAACAGTGCAATATCAATGAAACCAATCAAAGGCCTCCCATAATTTGGCCCCATGAATTAAAAACAACTCTTTGCAAAACATGTCACAAACATACATTAACATTGTGAAGAATGGAGGTTCTTTTATGTTGGGGACATATACGACAGGATCTTTTATCAGCTGTGTTGCAGGTTTGGCTGGAGATCCAGTTCTGTACACGTGTTTGCGAGGAACAGAAACAGACAAAGGAAAAGAGTTTATATTTATTCTATAGCCAAATACACATTTAATCAACCTTTATGCTTATGTGTCTGGGCAAACAACAAACAGAGGTTGCTTCAAATGGAAAACTGGCATTAGAAAGGTTCAGGAAAATAAATGACAAAATATTAATTGCAATATATTTGCTTAATGTAGCATAGTTAGCTTGATTAGCTGCAGACAATCGCAGATCGGGTAAACTCTCTTTAGCTATAATTTGAAATTACGTCAAACATAAATCTTCCTTCACAAATTCGTCATAACGATCACAAGAACTACAGGAGCTTACTTTTGGGGTCATAAAAATATGCACAAACAATGTACAAAGTCAGATTCACTATAGTTTAATACTATTCTAATCAATTTACAAATATGTTTGCATATTTGCTTTGAGCCATTTCTTAAACATATATTTTTATCTAATAAAATCTCTCTGTGGTTTACTTTCATTATCAGTGGCTTTGTGTCAGTGGATTTTGCTCTATGTTTTTTCAGGAATAAAACTGAACACAGAAAGACAAATGGTTTAATTTGAACATTTTTTTGGCGGTTGTTTTCCAAATACTAAATTGTTGAACCAGGAAAGTGATGTCACTTATCCTGCTTTCTAGGCAGTTTGGGAGATTGTACATCAATTAATCAAAAGATGTTCATTCATGCCGCGTCGGGGTCCGCTTTGCCCTGTCGGTACTTATTTTCCGATAATGTCCTGCGTAATATTAGTTTATCCCGATGATTTTACGGCTTGGTATACAACAGAACACGCAACTAAACTTCAGTCAACTTTTAGGGATTGCCGAAAGGTTTATTAATGAAAGAGAATTAAATAGTTCACAAAGGCATTTCCCGTGCTATGTAGCAAACAGTTAGGCTGGCAACTTCCTATCTAGAAATCTTCTGGAACTGCATGAAAACTGAACCAAAGATTTCTGAACATCTAGCTGTGAGTGACCCAACATATACTTAACCTATAATCCATAATTCCGATCCTCTGCAAATGTTCCTTATATGTGCCGGTATCTTAAAATGTGCCGGTATCTACTTCCGGTTTTCGGGATCGCCTTTTCTTGTATTACATCAGTGTTTGTGTTATGAAAACAGCTAAACGGAAAATTCTGGAAACGTTCCGGCACTTGTATTAAGACTGATTTGTATTTAATTCATCTCCTATTTACATTTCATTTGCGTTGATGAATGGCATTTGCGTTGATTGAGCGGCCGGAAACTACATTCCGGGTTTTTCTCGATCGCTTTTTGACGCAGAGAATTAGTATTTTTGTCATGTGACAAGACCAGAAATCTGAAAATCTCCGTGCACGTGTGTGAGAATGTATATGTTTAAGGTATTCTCGTTTAACATTTAAGTGTGTTGTTTGGAGCGTGGACTCCAGCTCCGGAGTGGGCCAGAGAATACTTGCGGTGTTATCCGACGCTCAAATCAACACAACTTAAATGTTTATTCGGAGAATACTTTATAACATATACATTCTTCACACACGTGCACGGAGATTTTCAGAATAATAAATTTTCTGGTTTGACTTCTTGACTAAATACTATTTCATCTGCGTCATAAAGCGATCGTTGATAAAAAATCCCGGAAGTAGTTCCCGGCAGCTCATATAGGCGGTAATGCCAATCAATCTACGCAATGGGAATGTTTATTCGGGAGACAGTGAATTATTATCAATCCAGTACTTTATACATAGTGCACGGTAGTTCTTTCAGAATTTTCCGTTTACGTTTTCATAACCAAAAACACTGTATGTTTATACAAGGATAAAGGCGATCCCGAAAAACCCGGAAGTAGATACCGGCACATTTTAATGATACGGCTCATTTTTTAGGAAATTTGCAGAGGAGTCGTATTATGGGTTTTAGGTTAGTCTTATGTGTGGGTCACTTCAACCGCTGCTGTTCAGAATTTCTTTGTTCAGTTTTTAATGCTGTTCCAGAGAGTTTAGTTTGGAAGTTGCCAGGCCTAACTGTTGCTAGCTTAGCACGGGAAGCACTTTGGGATCTAATTTTATTCTCTGTCATTAAATTAAATCCTTTCGGACATTCCTAAAAGTGGATGAAGTTATGTTGTGTGTTCTGTGGTTTTAAAGCGGTATATAAGGGCCGAATTAAGTATATACGCAGGTCATTTCGGAAAATATGTACGACAGGGCATATGCGGATACCCGTCGCGCTTGATTGTACATCTTTGTTTATGAGTGTACAATAATACCTAAACTGGCACTGAGAGGAGGAAGTGACATCACTTGCCTGTTCAACAGATGTATTTGGAAAACTGACGCCCTAGAATAATGTTCTTATTAACCATTTGTATTTCTGTGTTCAGTTTTTTTCCTGAATAGACATAGAGCTAAATCCACTGACACAAGCCAGATGATAAAATGAAAGTAAACACAGAGAGTTTTATTAGATTAAGAATATATGTTTAAGAATTGGCTCAAGCAAATATGCAAACATATTTGTAAAATTGATTAGAATTGTTTGTAAACTATAGTGAATCATGACTTTGTACTTTGTTTGTGCATTTTTATGACCAAGAAGTAAGCTCCTGTAGTTCTTGTGATCTTTAGACGAATTTGTGAAGGAAGATTTATGTTGCGTTAATTTCTAAATTATTGCAAAGAGAGTTTTCCCCGATCTCTGCGTTTGTCTGCAGCTAATCAAGCTATACTTTGCATACATTTAAGTATTTTATGCTTTATTATTTGTCTTTTATTTTCCTGAACCTTTATATTGACAGTTTCCATTTGAGCTACCTTGTTTTAGTGGTTTGCCAGGACACATGAAGCTATGGTTGTTTTATATCGTGTTATTTTCTTTAGAATAACTATTAATTCTCTTTTTCCTTTGTCTGTTTCTGGTTCCTCGCATACAATGTGACAGAATGTGTTCTCCTGCCAAAAACCTGCAACACAGCTGATAAAAGATCCTGTCGATAGTGTCCCCTAATCCATAAAAGAACCTCCATTCTCATCTATGTTAATGTTATGTTTGTGCATGTTTGGCAAATGTGTTTTTAATCTCATGGGGGCCAATATGGAAGGCCTTTGATTGGTCTTCATTGTTATGGCCAGTTACTAGCTTTGTAATGCAATTTACGAATGGAATTTTGTTATTCTGTATTATGTCTCATGGCTTATTAGTGTTTTGTACGAAAAGAGTTAGTCATCCTTGTGTTTTTTATCACAAAACTATGTAATAATGTTTGTAACTGACTAATGAGTCATGCAATGCTGTTTTAACCAAGTTTTGTTCAGTGATGTGATACGCGGCGCGCGCTTTGGAATGACGCTGCTCACAGAAACAACGGTGGTCGGGACGCTGACTGTGTCCTGGTCAGCGTGGCCGATCGGCTCAGCCCGCGGCAGCCATGAACTGCTCCACCAACGTAAGCTTAGGTCTCCTCATAACGTGGTATTCGCGCTCCTTCAACACCAAGGGCCATCTGGTTCCGGGATGTCCTCGTCTGAACGTAGTGGACTTCCTTGGGTTTGACCGAAACCTGGCAGCAGCAAATGACTTTGCCGCGTTGAACAGACTCCACTCCACCGGGTTTGTTTACATCTGCCTGCCCCGCAGCTGTGGCCGCCGGGGCGGAGGTCTCGAGATGCTCACCGCGAGACTTGGAAAGTCACCTGTGCCTGCTGCCACTGTCTTTCCTCCTTCGTGTACTTGCTCTCTGCTGCACTGGACCTTATTCCTACTGTTGTTGCCACACCATCTACCGCCCGCACAATACTTAATAAGGTCTTTTTTGATGACTTTTCTCACCTTTTTCAACAAATTCCTCATCTATATCTATATAGCAGTCATACTTGGAGGACTTAACATTATCATGGACAATAATAGCATCCCTCTCTCCAATGACTTCTCACTCCTGTTTAGATTGTTTTGGTTTACAACAACACTTTCATTTCCCCCAACCACAATTAAATGGTAACATTTTGGACATTATCTGCTGCTCTGGTCTCACTCCACACGGACTGTTAACCTCACACACTCCCATACCTCAGACCATTAGTCAATCACTTCTATAATCAACATCACCCTCTCCTAGACCATCCTTCCCACGAAACATTTCTTTCCGTAAAATTCAGGACATTAAACACTGCCCCTTCGCCTCAGATATCAATAAACTCCCACTACTGGATCCCCATGACTCCCCGATGTCCTGGTCTCCACTACAACACTTCTCTCCCATAAACTCTCTGAACAATCATGCTCCTCTCAAAACCCGACACGTCTCTTTCACGCTCTCAGCACCCTTGGTTACAACTGCCTCCGTCAGCTCAAATTGAAAAAAACAAGAACAAAACCCCTAAAGACGTCAAACTGAACGGCACTTCAATAAAACAGGAATCACCATTCACAAACAAATGTACAATAACCAAATCATGCTATACAAGGTCTCATCTCTTGCTGCCAATTACCACCCTACTGACTCACGGTTTAATCCTCTCCAATCATCAAACTCAAAATCTCTCTTCTCTCTTCATACACCAATATAACCAAACCCACTGAATCCCTCCATCACCTTATGCTATCCACTGAACTCTGTAACTCATCTTTCCTTCTTTACTCCAAGATCTCTGACATTCACCCAACACCTGACCCCCACATGGAGCTGCAGTCTCTGGTCTCGTGTGGGTACCCCCCCCCAGCCCCCTACTCATCCCTCATAGCCAAATTCTCCAGCTTCAATCTTGCCCCTCCGTCCAGGCATCTCGACTTTATCATTTAATCCAACCTTCTACCTCAAGCTCGACCTCTCCCTACCGTTCTGGTCAAATCCTGCCTCCCCTCATCTGCCCCCTTCATCACTAATTTCATTCACTCATCTCTCACTTATGGTACTGTCCTCTCTCATTCAAAACCGCCTCAAGTCTCACCCATTCTCAAAAAAACCTGGCCTGGATTCCAACAACTTCAACAAACCTCCGGTCCCATTCAATCCTTCCATTCTCTCCAAATACTTGAAATATCTGTCGGCTGCTCAACTCCAAACACATCACCTCCAACACATCTTGACGAAACATTTTCATTCTGGTTTGTCCCCTCCACGAGCACCGAACAGCTATTCTAAAAATCACTAACGATCTCCTCATAGCCTCTGACTCCGGGTTTACTCTCCATCCTCATCATTCTGGACCTCACTCAGCTTTTGACACAATTTCTCACTCCCACCTCCTGAACAGACTCGTCTCCATCGGCATCACCCACACCCCCCTCGGCTGGATTCACCTCCTATCTTTCTGGTCGCTCACAGTTCATTCATCTCAAATCCCACAATCCGCACTTTGTCCTGACTCTGCTGTTGTCCCAGGGCTCTGTCCTGGGGCCCCTCCTCTCATCATCTATATTCTCCAATCGGTCACATCCTAACGCCGTCTCAACATTCTCTTCCATGCTACGCGGATGGACACCCAGCTCTACCTCTCCGCTCTAAACCATCTTCCTCTCTCCCATCCATTTCGCTCCCTCACCCTCTTGTCTAATAGAATTCATTCTGAGTTCTCTTCCAACTTCTCAAAACTCATTAGCTCAAAAAAACTGAAGTCCTTCTCATAGGCACCCCTCTCACTCTCTTCAAATCTACCAGTCTTCTCATTTCTCCTTACATAACCACATCTGTCCTCCCCTCCCTCAAGTCATGGAGTATGGGTGTCATCCGCGGTAGCAGTGGAAGTGAAAAAAAAAAATGTTGTGACGGCGGAGGATTGTGACACGAGTGGGTAGAATATAGATGATGAAAGAGGAGGGGCCGCCCACCAGGACAGAGCCCTGGGGGACCCAGCAGAGACAGGAAAGTGCTGGGATTTGTGGGATATGAGATGAATGAAAACTGTGAGCGACAGAAAGATAGGAGGTGAACGGCGAGGGGGGTGTGGGTGTTGCTATGGAGGAGAGTCTGTTCAGGTGGGTGGAGTGAGAAATGGTGTCAAAGCTGCAGTTGAGGTCCAGAAGGATGAGGATGGAGAGTAAACCGGAGTCAGAGGCTATGAGGAGATCGTTAGTGATTTTTAGATGAGCTGTTTCGGTGTGTGGAAGGGGACGGAAACCTGACTGAATATTGTTCGTAGATGTTGTTGGTGTGTGGTGGTTGTGGATTTGGAGCAGCGAAGATTTTCAGTATTTTGGAGATGAAAGGGAAAGGTTTGAGATGGGACGAGGTAGTTGATGTTGGTTGGGATTCGCAGGCCGGTTTTTTGAGAATGGGTGTAGACTGAGGCGGTTTTGTATGAGAGAGGGACTGTACAGAAGTGAGTGATGAGTGATGATATTGTGATGAGGAGGGCAGCTGTGGGGAGAAGGATTTGACCAGAAACGGTAGGGTGAGGGTCGAGGGAGAGGTAGAAGGTTTGGATTTAAGATAAAGTCGGAGTTGGCTTGGACGGAGGCAAGTTGAAGCTGGAGAATGGGTATGAGGGATGAGTAGGGGGGTGGTGGGGTCCCACTCCTGAGACTGCAGCTCCATGTGAGGGTCAGGTGTTGGTGGATGGCTGAGTGTTGGAGGTAAAGAAGGAAATGAGTGAGTGTTACAGAAGTCAGTGGAATTGCATATGGTGAGGAGGAGTCAGGGGGTTTGAGTTATATTGGTGAGAAGAGAGAAGTGAGTTTTGGGAGTTTTGATGTGTGGGGGATTAAACCGGGAGTTAGTAGGTGGATTTGGCAGCAGAGAGATGGTCCTTGTATAGCATGATGTGGTTATTGTACATTTGTTTGTGAATGGTGAGTCAGTTTTTATGAAGAGCCGTTCAAGTTGAAGTCATTGGGATTTGTGTGACGAGGGAAGTGGGTGTACCGGGTGCTGTGAGCGTGAAAGAGTCGGGTCGGGTTTTGAGAGGGCTTGATTGTAAGGAGGTTAAGGAGAGAAGTGTTGTAGATGGGAGGACCAGTGTCATCGGGGGAGTAATTGTGGATCAGTAGTGGGGAGGTTATGATATTGAGGCGAAGGTGGCAGTGTTTTTGTCCTGAATTTTTACGGATAGAAATGGTCGGGGTTGGATGTTTGGTGTGGGTGAGGTTGATATTGATAGTGATGGTGCTTATGGTCTGTGTATGGGTGGTGTGGTTTACATCAGTGGGAGTGAGACCAGAGCAAGCAGATTAGTCCATATATGTGTCCTTTAGTGTGGGTGGGTTATGAATGTGTTGTTGTAAAACCAAAAACTATCTAAACAGGAGGGGAGAAGTCTTTGGTGAGAGGGTTCTATTATTGTCCATGTGAATGTTGAGAGTCCCCAAGTATGACTGCGTTATGAGTAGATAGATGTGAAGTGTTGTTAGAAGGTGAGAAAAAGTCATCTAAAATGTCCTTATTAAGTTTTGGCGGGCGGGAGATGGTGGCAACACAGTAGGAGAATGTCCAGGCAGCAGTGAGGCAGGATTACTCGGAAGGAGGAGAAGAAGGGGCAGCAGGCACAGGTGGAACTTTCCAAAGTCTCGCTGTTGAAGCATCGCGAGACCTCCGCCCCGGCGGCCCAGCTGCGGGGCGGGGATGGCATTGTATACAAACCCCTGTGGTGTGGAGTCGTTCAACGCGGCAAACGTCATTGGGCTGCGCCAGGTTTCGGTCTAAACACAAGAAGTTCCAGCTTACGGTCGACGAGGTCATAACGGGACCTGTGGCCCTTGGTTGGTGAGGGAGCCACGTTGAGGAGTCCAGTAGGTGACGGGGGTGGAAGCTGTTCTTGGCTGCCGCGGGCTGAGCCGATCGGGCCACGCTGACCAGGACACTGTCCTGGTCCACGACAAGCGGCGTTTGTTCTTTGAGCAGCGGCTGCCATAGCGCGCCAGCGTTACTCAATTGAACCATATGGTTTATACTGCAGTGCATGAACTCATTAGTCTGATTAACTAACAGTTAGTTAGAGTTTTGTGAGAAAAAACACAAGGATGACTAACTCTTTCGTTACAACAATAATAAGCAATGAGACAATGAATTACAGAATATATATTCATCTTTTAAATTGCATTACAAAGCTATAACAGGGCAATAACAATGAAACAATCAAATGGCATCCTTATTGGCCACATGAATTAAAACACTTCTTTGCAACACATGCACAAACATACATTAACATGTGAAGAATGGAGGTTCTTTTATGGTTGCGGACACTATCGAAAGGATCTTTTATCAGCTGGGTTGCAGTTTGGCAGGAGATCACAGTCCTGTACATTGTTTGCGGAGGAAACAGAAAACAGACAAAGGGAAAAGAGTATTTATATTTTTCTTTAGCATAAATTACACATTAAAAAACCAATAGCTTATGATGTTGGGCAACCACATACAGAGGTAGCTCAATGGAAAACTAGTCATTATAAAGGTTCAGGAAATATAATTACATATAATAATTAGCATAATTAGATTAATGTAGCATAGTTAGCTTGATTAGCTGCAGACAAAACGCAGATCGGGAAAACTACTCTTTTGCAATATTTAGAAATTACGCAACATAATCTTCCTCACAAATTCGTCTTTAAGATCACAAGAACTACAGGAGCTTTCTTATTGGGTCATAATAATGCACTAACATACTGTACAAAGTCATGATTCACTATAGTTTATAATATTCTAACAATTTAAAATTTGTTTGCATATTTGCTTTGAGCCCATCTTCTTAAAACATATAGTTTAATTAATAAATCTCTCTGTTTTGGGGGCTTTACTTTTCTATTATCAGTGGCTTTGTGTAAGTGGGTATTTTGCTCTAGGTCTATTAAGGAATAAAAACTGAACACAGAAAGACAAATGGTTAATATGAACATTATTTTGGCGGTCACAAGTTTTCAATTATCATTTGTTGAACCTGGAAGTGATTGTCACTTCCTCTTCTCAGGGCCAGTTTTTTTTTTTTGGGTGATTGTACTATCAATAATCAAAGATTTACAATCATGCGCGTCGGGGTCCGCTTTTGCCCTGATCGGTACTTTTTTTCCGATAATGACATGCCGTAATATAGTTATCCCGCTTATTATTACGGCTTTATACAAAACAGAAACACACAACATAAACTTCAGTCACAATTTTAGGATATGCCGAACTGGTTTATTTAATGAAGAGAATAAAATAGTTCCCAAAGGCTTTCCCGTGCTCATGCTAGTCAACAGTTAGGCTGCGCCAACTTTCCCAAACTAAGAACTCTCTGGATCTGGAATGAAAACTGAACAAAGAATTCTGTACATCAGCGGTGAGTGACCCCAATATACATAACTCTTAACCTAAATCCATAATTCGATCTCTGCAAATGTTCCTAAAATGTGACGGTTATCTTAAAATGTGCCGGTATCTACTTCCGGGTTTTTCGGGATCGCCTTTTTCTTGTATTACATCAGTGTTTTTGTTATGAAAACGTAAACGGAAAATCTGAAAACTTCGTGCACTTGTATTAAGATGGTTTTGTATTATTCACTCATCGTTTATCTTTCTTTGCGTTGATTGATTGGCATTTGCGTTTATTGAGCGGCCGGTACTACTTTTTTCTCCCTAGGGTTTTTAAAGATCGTCTTTTTGAGCAGAGGGAAATAGTTTTTTTTTCATGAAGGACAAGACAGAAAATTCTGAAAATCTCCGTGACGTGTTGGGAAGATTGTATTTGCTATAAGGTTTTCTCCGATTAACATTTATGTGGTTGATTGAGCGTGGCTAGCTCCGGTTGTGGCCAGACTGAACTTCTTGCGGAGTTTTCACGCTCAATCTACACTCTGTATTATGTTAATCGGTGAAACTTATACTTGATACATTCTTCACCACGTGCACGGTGATTTTCAGAATTTTCCTGGTCTTTGTCTTCATGACAAAAATATATTTCTCTGCGTCAAAAAAGCGATGTGAAAATCCGGATTTAGTTCCTGGCCCGTCAATTAACGCTATTGCCAATCAATCATCGTATGAATTGTTATCGGAGAGTGTGAATGATACAAATCCAGTCTTAATACAAGTGCACGGAAGTTTTCAGAATTTTCCGTTTCGTTTTCATACAAAACACTGATGTAAATAATAGAAAAGGCGATCCGAATAAAACCCGGAAGTAGATACGGCACATTTTATGATACCGGCACATTTTAGGAAACATTTGACAGAGGATCGTTTTATGGATTTAGGTTAAGTTTATTGTTTGGGTCACTCGCCGGCTGTTGTCAGATTTCTTTGTTCAGTTTTCATGCAGTTCCAGAGAGTTACTAGTTATTTGGAAGTTGCCAGCCAAACTGTTGCTAGCATTGCCGGGAAAGACTTTGGGAACTATTTTATTTCTCTGTCATTAAATAAACCTTTCATTCGCATTCCTAAAAGTGGACTGAAGTTTATGTTGTGTGTTCTGTTGGTATATATTATAAAGCCGTATAATAAGCGGGTTAACGTATATTTCGCAGGTCATTATCGGAATTTTAGTAACGACAGGCAAAGCGGACCCTCGTCAGCGGCGATGATTTTACATCTTTGATTAGTGATGTACAATCAGCCCAAACTCCTGATAGGAGAAGTGACATCACTTCCTTGGTTTGTTAAACAAATGTATTGGAAAACTGACCGCTAAATATTGTTCATTTGAAACCATTTGTCTTTCTGTGTTCTGTGTTATTCCTGAATAGACATAGAGCTAAATCCCACTGACACAAAGCCATGTAATGATAAGTAACCCATGTGGAGTTTTATTAGATTAAAATATATGTTTAAGAATTTGGCTCAAGCAAATATGCAAACTTATTTTTTTTGTTCAAAAAAATTGATTTGAATAGTTTTTAACTATAGTGATCTTGACTTTTGTACAGTGTTTGTGCATTTTTATGACCCAAGAAGTAAGCTCTGTGTTCTTGTGATTTGTAGACGAATTTGTGAAGGAAGATTGTTTGTTGCGTTATTTCTAATTAATGCAAAAGAGAAGTTTTCCGTTCTGCGTTTGTCTGAAGCTAATCAAGTCTATACTTTGCTACATTAAGCTAATTATGATTTTATTATTTGTATTATTTTCTGAACCTTTATAATGACAGTTTCATTTGAGCTACCTTCTTTTAGTGGGTTTGCCCAGACAAATATAGCTATTGGTGTTTTATGTGTTATCTTGCTTTAGATTAATTATTAATACTCTTTTCCTTTGTCTGTTTCTGTTTCCTCCGCATACAATGTACCAGACTGTGATCTCCTGCAAAACCTGCACTATCAGCTGATAAAAGTTCCTGTCGATAGTGTCCCCAACCATAAAAGAACCTCCATTTCTTTCTCAAGGTTAATGTTATGTTTGTGCTTTGTTTGCAATAGTGTGTTTTTTAATTCATGGGCCAATTTGGCGGCCTTTGATTGGTTGCATTGTTATGGCACTGTTATAGCTTTGATAATGCAATTTAAAAGATGGATTATATAATGCTGTTTTCATGTCTCATGGCTTATTATTGTTGTACGAAAGATGTTAGTTCATCCTTGTGGTTTTTCTCACAAAAAACTCTTAACTAACTGTTTGTAACTGACTAGATGAGTCTTTGCTTGCAGTATTATCCAGTATTGGGTTACAGTGAGTGAACGCTGGCGCGCTTTGGCAGCACGCATGCTATCAGAACATACGCGTGGGTCGGACGCTGACAGGGTCCTGGGTCAGCGTGCGCCGATCGGCCTCAGCAACGCGGCAGCCAAGAACTGCTCACCACCGTATGCTTCGGTTCCTCAACGTGCGCTCCTCAACACAAGGTCCATCTGGTCCGGGATGTACCTCGCGGACCGTAAGCTGGAACTTTTCTTGTGTTTTTTGACGTAAACCTGGCAGCAGCCTAATGACTTTCGTCCGCGTTTTGTTCGACTCACTCCACCGGGGTTTGTTTTCATCTGCCAGCCCCCAGTGTGGCCACGGGGCGGAGGTCTCGCGATGACTTCACCGCGTCGTACTTGCGAAAGTCAACCTGTGCTGATGCCCCTTGTCTTTCTCCCCTTTCGAGTACTTCTGCCTCCATCTGCTTGCTGGACTTCTCCTAAGTTGTTGCCACCATCTACGCCCGCCCCAAACATTTAATAAGGATTTTTAGATGACTTTTCTCACCTTTCTATTCTCTTTCATCTATCTCTATATACGCAGTCATACTTGGGACTTCAACATTCACGATGACATATAATTGCAACCTGCTCACCAAAAGACTTCTCCTCCTCCTGTTTAGATAGTTTTGGTTTACAACAACACATTCATTTCACCACCCACACTATAAGGTCCACATTTTGGACTTAATCTGATGCGTCTGGTCTACTCCCCTGACTGTAAACCTCACACACTCCCATACACAGACCTTAAGTATCACCTTCTATATCAACCTCTCCTCTCCAAGACCTCCTTACTCCGAACCATTTCTTCGTTAATTCAGGACATAAACACTGCAAAATTCGCTCAGATATCTATAACCTCCCCCACTACTGATCAATGATCCCCCGATGACCTGGTCTCCCACTACAACACTTCTCTCCATAACCTCCTGAACAATCATTGATCCTCTCAAAAAACCGACCCGTCTCTTTCTCGCTTCTCAGCACCTGGTTCACCATCTGCCCTCCGTCAGCTCAAATCCCAAGGACGTCAACCTTGAAAGGGCTCTTCAATAACTGGACTCACCATTCACAAACAAATGTACTTAAACCACATCGATGCTATAAAAGGACCAATCTCTCTGCGCCAAAATTCCACCCTACTACTCCGAGTTTAATCACTCAATCATCATAAACTCCAAAACTCGCTTCTCTCTCTCACCAATATAACCATACCCCTGGACTCCCTCCTACCATATGCAATCATGATCTTCTGTAACTCACTCATGTCCGTCTTTTCCTCCATGGGATCTCTGTCCATTCACCAACACCTGACCCCCACATGGGCTGCAGTCTCTGGAGTGGATCCCCCCCAGCCCCCTACTCATCCCTCATAGCCACTGTCTCCAGCTTCTTTCTTGCACTCCGTCCAAGACATCTCCGACTTTATTATTAAATCCAAACCTTCTACCTCTCAGCTGACCCTCTCCTTACCGTTCTGGTCCAAATCCTGCCTCCCTCAGATGTTCTGTTTGCCCCCCTCATCAATAATATCATTTCACTTCATCTCTCACTTTCTGTACTGTCCCTCTCTCATTCTAAAACCGCCTCAGTCTCACCCTTTCTCAAAAAACTGGATGGATCCAACCAACTTCAACATACTCCGTCCCATCTACAACCTTCCACTTATCTCCAAATACTTGAAAAATCTGTCGCTGCTCAACTTCCACAAACCCACTCACCTACCAACAACATCTGGCCGGAACAATTTCAGTCTGGTTTCCGTCCCCTCACAGCACCGAAACATGCTCTTCTTAATTAATCACTAACGATCTTCTCTTCATAGCCTCTGACTCCGGTTTACTCTCCATTCTCATCCTTTATGGGACCTCACTGCAGCTTTGACACATTTCCACTCCACCCTCATGTTCAGACTTCCTCCATTCGGCATCTCCCACCACCACCCGCGCATGGTTTCACCTCCTATCTTTCTGGTCGCTCACAGTTCATTCATCTCATAACCACAAACCCGCACTTTTCCTGTCTCTGATGGTGTACCCCAGGGCTCTGTCATGGGGCCCCTCCTCTCCATCATCTATATTCTCCCTCTCGGTCACATCCTCCGCCGTCACACATTCACTTCCACTGCTACGCACGGGTGAACCAAGCCTCTACACTCTCCGCTAACCATCTTCTCTCTCCCTCCATCCTCCATCACCCTCTGTCTACAAGAAAATTCATTCCTGGTTCTCTTCCAAACTTTCTACAAACTCAATAGCTCAAAAATGAAGTCCTTCTCATAGGCACCCCCTCCACGTCTCTCATTATACCAGCTTCTCAATCTCCATCATAACACAATCTGTCCTCCTCCCCTCAAGTCTATGTGTCTGGGTGTCATCAGCGTAGCAGTGGAAGTGAATGTTGTGAACGGCGGAGGTTGTGACCGAGTGGGAGATTATAGTATGATGAAGAGAGGGGCCCCAGGACAGAGCCTGGGGACACCAGCAGAGACAGGAAAAGTGCGGTTTTGTGGGATTTGAGATGAATAACTGTGAGCGACCAGAAAGATAGGAGGTGAAACCAGGGCGGGGGGTGTGGGTGATTGCCGATGGAGGAGAGTCTGTTCAGGTGGGTGGAGTGAGAATATGGGTCTAAAGCTGCAGTGTGGTCCAGAGGATGAGGATGGAGAGTAAACCGGAGTCAGAGGTTATGAGGAGATCGTTAGTGATTTTTAGAAGAGCTGTTCGGTGGCTGTGGAGGGCGAAACCAGACTTGAAAATTGTTCGTAGATGTTGTGTGGTGTGGTGGTTGTGAGTTGAGCAGCGACAGATTTTTCATTGTATTTTGGGATGTAGGGAAGGTTTGAGTTGGACGGAGGTTGTGAAGTTGGTTGGATCCAGGCAGGTTTTTTGAAAGGGTGAGGACTCGAGTGCGGTTTGAATGAGAGAGGGGACAGTTCAGAAGTGAGAGATGAAGTGAATGATATTAGTGATGTGGGGGGCAGCTGAGGGAGGCAGGATTGACCTGAACGGTAGGGAGAGGGTCGAGCTGTGAAGGTAGTGGTTTGGATTTAATGATAAAGTCGGAGATGGCTTGGACGGAGGGGGGACATGATGAAGCTGGGAGAATGTGGCTTATGAGGGATGTGTAGGGGTGGGGGGTCACTCAGATGACTGCAGCTCCATGTGGATGTCAGGTGTTTGGTGGATGGCTGAGTTGTTGGAGGTAAAGAGGACATGGTGAGTTACAGAAGTCAGTGGATTGCATAAGGTGAGTGAGGGAGTCAGGGGGTTTGGTTATTTTGGTGAGATGAGAGAAGAGAGTTTTGGAGTTTTGATGATTGGAGTGGATTAAACCGGAGTAGTAGGTGGATTTGGAGCAGAGAGTTGGTCTTGTATAGCATGATGTGGTTTTTGTTATTTGTTTGTGTAATGGTGAGTCCAGTTTTATTGAAGAGCCGTTCAAGTTGACGTCCTTGGATTTGAGCTGAAGGAGGGCAGTGGTGAACCAGGTGTGAGAGAGTGAAGAGCGGGTCGGTTTTGAGAGGAGCATGATTGTACAGGAGGTTTATGGAGTGAAAGTTGTTGTAGTGGTGGTGGGATCCATTGGGGGGGGAGGGGTGAGGGGGTTGGAGTGTGGGACGGGGGGGGGGTGCGTGGGGAGTTGGGGTAAGGGCGGGGGGGGGGACGGGGTCGCGGGGGTTGGGGGGAGGCTGGGTGGTGGGTCTTGGGGGGGGTGGCGGGTTGGGGGTGGGGGTGTGTGTGGGGTGTTGGGCAGGGAGTGGACTTGGCGGGGGGGGTGTGGTGTGGGGGGGTGCGGTTGGTGGGGGCGGGTGACCAGGTCATCGGGCGGAGTCATTGGATCAGTAGTGGGGAGGTTATTGTTTCTGAGGCGAAGGTGGCAGTGTTTATGTCCTGAATTTTAAAGGAAAGATATGGTTCGGGGAAGGATGGTTTGGAGCGGTGTGGTTGATATTGTAAGGTGATTGAGATTATGGTCGGTGTATGGGAGTGTGTGTGGTTTATCTGTCTGTGGGAGTGAGACCAGAGCAGAGCAGATTAAGTCCAAAATGTGACCTTTAGTGTGGGGGGGGAATGAATGTGTTGTTGTAATCCAAAACTATCTAAAACAGGAGGAGAAGTCTTTGGTGTGAGGGTGATATTATTGGCCATGTGAATGTTGTAGTACCCAAGTTGACTGCGTTTGAGAGATAGATGAGAAGGTGTTAGAGGTGAGAAAAGTTCATCTAAAAAAGTCCTTATTAAGTTTTGGCGGGCGTAGATGGTGGCAACAACAGTAGGAGAAGGTCCAGGCAAGCAGTGAGGCAGGTACTCGATGGAAGGAGATGAAAGGGGCAGCAGGCACAGGTGTGACTTTCCTAGTCTCGCGGTGAAGCTTCGCGAGACCCTCCGCCCCGGCGGCCACAGCTGCGGGGTGGCAGATGTAAACAAAAATCCCCCGGTGGAGTGGAGTCGTTCTGCGCGGCAAAGTAATTTGGCTGCTTGCCAGGTTTCGGTCAAAAACACAAGAAGTACAGCTTTCGGTAGAAGAGGACATCCGGACCAGATGGCCTTGGTGTTGAGGGTGCGCTCGTGTGGAGACACGAGCTGACGGGGGTGGAAGCTGTTATTGGCTGCCGCGGGCTGAGGCCGATCGGGACACGCTGACCAGGGACACTGTCTGCGTCCGTCCAGCGGCGTTTTGTTCTGTGGAGCAGCGGCTGCCAAAGCGCGCCAGCGTTCAATCTCAACGATTCCTATATACTGGTTAATACTGCAGTGCATGACTCATTGTCAGTTACTAACAGTTGTTAAGAGTTTTATTGTGAGAAAAAATAACAAGGATGACTAAACTCTTCGTACATACATTATTAGCAATGAGACAGGATAACTGAATTTATATTAATCTTTTAAATTGAATTACAAAAGCTATACAGGGCCATAACATGATACATTCAAAGGCCTCTTATTGGCCCCCATGATTAAAACACATCTTTGCAAAAACATGCACATACATACATTACATTGTGAAGAATGGAGGTTCTTTTATGGTTGGGGACACTATCGAACAGGATCTTTTATCAGCTGCGTTGCAGGTTTGGCAGGAGATCTCAGTCTGTTCATTGTTATGCGGAGGTAACAGAAACAGACAAAGGAAAAGTGTTATTAATATTTTTTCCTATAGCAAATAAACACATTATAACACACCAATGCTTATGTGTATGGGCAAACCACAAACAGTGTAGCTCAAATGGAAACTGTCATTATAAAGGTTCAGGGGAAAATAAAATGACAAATAATAAATAGCATAATTAGCTTAATGTAGCCATAGTTAGCTTGATTAGCTGCAGACTAATAGCAGATCGGAGAAAACTCTCTTTTGCAATAATTTGAAATTAAGCAAATAAATCTTCCTTCACAAATTTCTCTAAAGATCAACAAGAACTACAGGTGCCTTACTTCTTGGGTCAATAAAAATGCACAAACAATGTACAAAGTCATGAATTCATATAGTTAAAACTATTCTATATCAATTTTACAAATATTGTTTGCATATTTGCTTTGGCCATATTCTTTAAACATATATTTTATTATAAATCTCTCTGTGGTTTACTTTCAGTATCAAGATGGCTTTGTGTCAGTGGGTTTTTGCTCTTTGTCTATTCAGGAAATAAAACTGAACACAGAAAAGACAAATGGTTATTATGGAACATTATTTGGCGGTCAGTTTTCCAAATACAATTGTTGAACCAGGAAGTGATGGTCACTTCCTCCCTTACTCTGGCAGTTTGGTTATGTACATCAATAATCAAAGATGTACAATCATGCGCGATCGGGGTCCGCTTTGACCTGTCGGTAATTATTTCCGATAATGGACCATGCGTAATATAAGTTTTCCCGACTTTTTATAGGCATTTATACCAACCAGACACACTACATAGAACTTCTGTTCCACTTTTAGGAATGCCGAATAGGTTTATTAATGACAGAGAATAAAATAGTTCACAAGGGTTTCCCCGTGGCTATGCTAAGCAACAGTTTAGGCTGGCATAACTTCCATAACTAGAACTCTCTGGAACAGCATGTTAACTGAACAAAGATTTTGACATCAGCGGTGAGTGACCTCAATCATTAATTAAACTAAATCCATAATTCGTTCCTCTGCCATTTGTTCCTAAAATTGTGCGGGTATCTTTAAAATGTGCCGGTATCTACTTACGGTTTTTCGGGAATCGCCTTTTCTTGTATTACATCAGTGTTTTTGTTTGAAAACGTAACGGAAAAATTATGAAAACTTCGTGCTAATTGTACTAAGAATGGATTTGTTTTATTCATCTCTCCGATTACCTTTTCATTGCGTGGATTGATTGGCTTTTGGTATATTGAAGCGGCCGGAACTACTTCGGGTTTTTTCACGATCGCTTTTTGACGCAGAGAAATAGGTTTTTTTGTCATGAAGACAAGACCAGAAAATTCTGAAAATCTCCGTGCACGTGTGTGAAGAATGTTATGTATAAGTATTCTCCGATTAACATTTAAGTGTGTTGTATTGAGCGTGGCTAGCTCCGGAGTGGCCAGAACTACTTGCGGAGTTATCCACGTCAATTCAACACACTTAAATGTTAATCGGGTAATACTTGTTTCATTTACATTCTTCACACTCGTGCAACGGAGTTTTCAGAATTTTATGGTCCAAGTCTTCGATGGACATAAATACATATTTCTCTGCGTAAAAAAGCGATCTGTGAAAAACCCGGAAGTAGTTCCGGACCCTCAATAAACGCAAATGCCAATCAATCAACGCAATGAATTGTTAATCGGGTAGAGTTTGTGAAATTCTATACTAAATCCAGGTCTTTATACACAAGTGCACGGAAGTTTTCAGAATTTTTCCGTTTGTGTTTCTTACAAATAACACTGACTGTAGATCAGAAAAGGCTCCGGATCCGAAAAACCCGGACAGTAGATACCGGGACATTGTAGATTACCGGCAACATTTTTAGGAACATGTTGCAGTGGATGAATTATGGATTTTAGGTTTAAGTTTATGTTTGGGTCACTCCAACGCTGATGTTCAGAATTCTTTGTTCAGTTTTATGCTGTTACAGACGAGTTTATAGTTTGAAGTGCCTGACTAACGTTGCTAGCATAGCCACGGGGAAAGCCTTTGGGATTCTATTTTATTCTTGTCATTAAATAAACCTTTCGGCATTCCTTAAAAGTGGACCTGAAGTTTATGTTGTGTGTTTGTTGGTATAAAAGCCGTATAATATGAGGGTTAACGTATATTACGATGGTCATTATCGGAAAATAAGTACCGACAGGGCAAAGCGGACCGTATTTGGATGGACGCGAATGATTGTACATCTTTGATTTTTGTTGTACAACATCCCAAACTGCTGAGAGGAGGAAGTGAATCACTTAGCGGTTCAACATGGTATTTGGAAAACTGAGGGCCGTGGTCGTACCGCCCAATTATTGTTCATATTAACATTTGTCTTTCTGTGTTCAGTTTTTATTCCTGAATTATAGACATTGAGCAAAATCCACTGACACAAATGCACCATGATTATGGAAGTAAACACAGAGAGATTTATTAGATTATTATATATGTTTAAGAATATGGCTCAAAGCAAATATGCAAACATATTTGTAAATTGATTAGTATAGTTTTAAACTTTGTGAATCTACATTTGTAATTGTTTGTGCATTTTTATGACCCAGAAGTAAGCTCCTGTAGTTCTTGTGTTCTTTTGACGAATTTGTTGAAGGAAAAGATTTATGTTGCGTTAAATTTCTAATTATTGCAAAAAGAGAGTTTCCCCGATGATGCGTTTTGTCTGCAGTAATCAAATGCTTATCTATGCTACATTAGCTTATTTTTGCTATTATTATTTGTTCATTTTATTTTCCTGAATCTTTATAATGACAGTTCCATTTGGAGCTACCTCGGTTTGTGGTTTGCCAGACACCATAAAGCTATTGGTTTGTTTTTTGTGTTATTTGCTATAGAATTAATTTTATGCTCTTTTCCTTTTGTCTGTTTCTGTTTCCTCCGCTTACAATGTTCAGTCTGCTGATCTCTGCCTAAACCTGCAACACTTAGTAGATAATGATCCTGTCGATAGTGTCCCCATCATAAAAGCAAACCTCATTCTTCACATTGTTTATGTATGTTTGTGCATGTTTTGCAAGATTGTTTTTACTTCCATGGGGCTATATGGACGGCCTGTGATTGGTTTTTTTTTTTCATTGTTATGGCCCTGTTATAGCTTTGTAATGCAATTTAAAAGATGAATATATATTCTGTAGTCATGTCTCATGGATTTTTATTGTTTGTACGAAAGAGTTTAGTCTTCTTGTGTTTTTTCCTCACAAAAAACTCATAACTAAAAATGTTAGTAACTGGACTAATGAGTCATGCAACTGCAAGACTTTAACCAGTTAGTGGTTCAGTGAGTGAACGATGGCGCGCTTTGGAATCCGTGCTCACAGAAAATTAACGCACGATTAGGTAGGGACGCTGTCAGTGTACTGGTCAGCGTGGCTACGATCGGCTCAGCCCGCGGCAGCAACAAGAACAGCTCCACACGTTCAGCCTTCGGTCTACCTCTATCGTCGGCTACTCAACACCAAGGGCCATCTGGGTCCGGGGATGTCCTCGTCGACCGTAAGCTGGATTCTTGTGTTTGACGAAACCTGGCAGCAGACAAATGACTTTGCCGCGTTGAACGGACTCCACTCCACCGGGGTTGTTTACATCTGACAGCCCCGCAGCTTGTGGCCGCCGGGGCGGGAGGGTCTCGCGATGCTTCACGCGAGATTGGAAAGGTCACACCTGTGCTGCTGACCTGTCTTCTCCTCATTCGAGTACTCTGCATCACTGTACTGCCTGGACCTTATCCTACTGTTGTTGCCTCAATCTACCGCCCGCCCCAAACTTAATAAGGGACTTTTTAGTTGACTTTCTCTCACTTCTAAACACCACTTCTCATCTATCTCTCATTATCGCAGTCATAATTGGGGACTTCAACATTACATGGACAATAATAGCAACCACTCTCACCAAAGACTTCTCACTCCTGTTTAGTTAGTTTTGGTTTACAACACACATTCATTTACCCTCCTCAACACTAAAGGTCACTTTTTGGACTTATCTGCGGATCTGGTCTACCCTCCCACTGACTGTAAACCTCACCATCCCATACACCAGGACATAATGCTAATCACCTTCATATCAATCTCACCTCTCCAAGACCATCCTTCCTACGAATCCCTTTCTCTTTCCGTAAAATTCAGGACTATAAACACTGCCACCTTCGCCTCAGTATACAATAACCTCCCCACTACTGTTCCCAATGACTCCCCGATGACCTGGTCTCCCACTACAACACTTTATCCATAACCTTGAACAATTCATGCTCCTCTCAAAATCCCGACCCGTTCTTTCACGCTCGCAGCACCCTGGTTCACCACTGCCCTCCGTCAGCCTCAAAATCCCAAGGACGTCAACTTGAACGGCTCTTCAATAAACTGGACTCACCCTTCACAATCATATGTACACATAAAACCACATCATGCTTTTTCAGGACCATCTCTCTGCTGCCAAATCACCTACTTACTTCCGGTTTAATCCAATTCCAATCATCAAATCTCCAAAACTCTCTTCTCTCTTCTCACCAATATAACCAAAACCCCTGACTCCCAGCCTCACCATATGCAATCCTCTGAATTCTTGTAACTCACTCATGTCCTTCTTTACTCCAAGATCTCTGTCAGTCACAAACACCTGACCCCAACATGGAAGCTGCAGTCTCTGGGATGAAGTGGACCCCCCAGCCCCCCTACTAATCCTCATAGCCACATTCTCCAGCTTCATCTTGCCTCCACCGTCCAAGCCATCTTACGAACTTTATCTTTAATCAAACCTTCTACCTCTCTGCTGGAACCCTCTCCCTACCGTTCTGGTCAAATCCTGCCTCCCCTCAGAAAAAGCTGCCCCCCTCATCACTAATATCATTCACTCATCTCTCACTTTTGGTGACTGTCACTCTCTCTTTCATAAACCGCCTCTGTCTCACCCATTTCTCAAAAAACTGGGCCTGGATCCAAACCAACTTTTTTTTTTTTTTCAAACAAACTCCGTCCATCTCAAACCTTCCCTTCATCTCCAACAATTTGAAAAAAGCTGTCGTGCGCAAAATCCACAACCACCTCACCCCAACAACATCTAGAACAATTTCAGTCTGGTTCCGTCCCTCCACAGCACCGAAACAGCTCTTTCTAAAAATCACTAACGATCTCTCATAGCATCTGACTTCCGGTTTTACTCTCCATCCTCATCCTTATGGACCTCACTGCAGCTTTTGACACAATTCACTGCACCCTTCATGAACAGACTTCCTCCGTCGGCATCACCCACACCCCCCTCGCCTCCTGGTTCACCTCCTATCTTTCTGGTCGCTCACAGTTCTATTCATCTCAAATCCCACAAATCCCGCAATTTTCCTGTCTCTGCTGGTGTCCCAAGGTCATGGTCCTGGGGCCCTCCTTCTTCATCATCTTTATTCTCCCACTCGGTCACCTTGTTTTCCTCAGCCGTCACAACCATCACTTTACACTGCTTCGCGGATGAACCCAGCTCTACCTCTACGTAATCCATCTTTCTCTCTCCTCACATCCTCCTCACCCTCTGTATACAAGGAAAATTCATTCTGGTTCTATTCCAACTTTCTCATAACTCATAGCTCAAAAACTGAAAGTCCTTCTCATTGGCACACTCCTACTCTCTCCAAATCTACCAGCCTTCTCTAACTCCATCCATAACACATCTGTCCTCCCTCCCCTCAAGTCAGGTCTGTGTGTATTCCGCGTAGCAGTGGAAGGTATTGTTGTGACGGCGGAGGATGTGACCGTTTGGGTGAATATAGTTGTTGAAGAGGAGGGGCCCAGGACAGAGCCTGGGGGACACACAGCAGAGACAGGAAATGCGGGATTTGTGGGGGATCTTGAGATGAATGAACTGTGAGCGCCAGAAAATAGGAGGTGAACCAGGCGAGGGGGTGTAGGGTGATGGCCCGAGGGAGGTGAGTCTTGTTCAGGAGGGTGGAGTGAAGAATTGGTGTCATAGCTGCAGTGAGCGTTCAAGAAGGATGAGGATGGCGAGTAAACCGGTGTCAGGAGGACTATGAGGAGATCGTAGTGATTTTTAGAAGAGCATGTTTCGGTGAACTGTGGAGGGGAACGGAAAACCAGACTGAATATTGTTAGTAAGATGTTGTTGGTGGTGATGGGTGGTTGTGGGTTGAGCAGCGACAAGATTTTTCAAGTATTTTGGAGATGAAGCGGAAGGTTTGAGATGGGACGGAGGTTGTTGAAGTGGGTGGATCCAGGCCAGGTTTTTTGAGAATGAGGTGAGACTGAGAGCGGTTTTGTATGTGAGGGGACTAGTACCAGAAGTGAGTGGATGAGTGTTTGTATTATTGATGAGGGGGGCAGCTGAGGGGAGGCAGGATTGACACTGGTACGGTAGGGTGAGGGTCGTGCTGAGAAGGTAGAAGGTTTTGGATTTATTGATTAAAGTCGGCTGATGGCTTGGACGGAGGCAAGATTGAGCTGGAGAATGTGGCTATGAGGGATGAGTAGGGGGGACTGGGGGGTCCACTCGAGACTGCAGTCATGTGGGGTCAGGTGTTGGTGGAAGCTGAGTTGTTGGAGGTAAGAAGGACATTGAGTGAGGTACAGAAGTCTGTGGATTGCATATGGTTGTGGAGGGGAGTCAGGGGGTTTGGTTTTATTGGTGAGGATGAGAGAAGGAGTTTTGGAGTTTTGATGATTGGAGTGGTTT
The DNA here is from genome assembly GCA_964034765.1 of Knipowitschia caucasica. NCBI lineage: Eukaryota > Metazoa > Chordata > Actinopteri > Gobiiformes > Gobiidae > Knipowitschia > Knipowitschia caucasica. The sequence goes on from OZ035843.1 coordinate 3,358,410, forward strand.
TAACCTGAGTAGTAGTGGATTTGGCAGCAGAGGAGGATGGTCCTTGTATAGCTGATGTGGTTATGGTACATTTGTTTGTGAATGGTGAGTCCAGTTTATTGAAGAGCCGTTCAAGTTGACGTCCTTGGGATTTTGAGTGACGGAGGGCAGTGGTGAACAGGTTGTGAGAGCGTGAAAGAGGGACGGGTCGGGTTTTGAGTGGAGCATGATGTTCAGGAGGTTATGGAGAGAAGTGTTGTAGTGGGAGACCAGGTCATCGGGGAGTCATTGGGATCAGTAGTGGGTGGTTATTCGATATCTGAGGCGATAGGTGGCAGTGTTTATGTCGAATTTTACGGAAAGAAATGGTTCGGGGATGGATGGTCTTGGGAGAGGGTGTGGTTGATTTTGAAGGTGATGAGCTTTTGGTCTGTGTATGGAGTGTGTGAGGTTTATACAGTCAGTGGGAGGTCGAACTGAGCAGCTGATTAAGTCCAAAATGTGGTCCTTTAGTTGTGGGTGGGAAATGAATGTGTTGTTGTAAACAAAACTATCCTTAACAGGTGGAGAGTCTTTGGTGAGAGGGTTGCTTTTATTGTCATGTGAATGTTGAAGTCCCCAAGTATGACTGCGTTATGAGAGATAGATGCGAAGTGTGTTAGAAGGGTGAGAAAAGTATCTAAAAAGTCCTTTATTAAGTTTTGGCGGGGCGGTTTGTTGGTGGCAACAATGTATGGGAGAAGGTCAACCAGCAGTGAGGCAAGAGTACTCGAAGGAGGAGTAGTCAGGGCAGAAGGCTCAGTGTGACTGTCTAGTCTCGCGGTGAAGCATCGCGAGGTCTCCGCCCCGGCGGCCTTAAGCGGCGGGGCTGGCAGATGTAAACAAACCCCGGTGGTGTGGAGTCAGTTCAACGAGGCTAAGTTAATTTGGCATGCATGCCAGGTTTCGGTCAAACACATGATAGGTCACTTGCTTACGGTCGACGCAAGGACATCCCGGACAGATGGACCTGGGTGTTGTGGGAGCGACGTGAGGAGACCGATGCTGACGGTGGTGAGCGTTCTTTGGCTGCCGCGGGTGTGCCGATCGGGGCCACGCTGGACCTGGACAATGTATGCGTCCCGACCAGCGGCGTTGTTATGTGAGAGCGGCTGCAAAGCGCGCCAAGCGTTCCTCACTGAAACCTATACTGGTTAATACTGCAGTGCATGATCATTTGTCAGTTTAATAACAGTTAGTTAAGGGTTTTGTGAGAAAAATATCTGGATGACTAACTCTTTCGTTCAACAATAATAAGCCATTGTGACATGGTAATACAGAATTTATATTCATCTTTTTAAATGCATTACAAAGCTATAAACAGGGCCATACAATGAAAACCATTTCAATGGCCTCCCAAATTGGCCCCATGAATTATAAACACATCTTTGCAAAACGATGCACATACATTCATTAACATTGTGAAGAATGGAGGTTCTTTTATGGTTGGGGGGACACTATCGAAGGTTCTTTTATCAGCTGTGTTGCAAGGTTTGGAGAGAGATAACTGTCTGTAAATTGTATGCGGTGGAAAACAGAGGGGTAAAACAGACAAGGAAAGACGTTGTTAATATTATTCTATTGCAATTAACACATTAAAGACTAACCAATAGCTTATGTGTCTGGAGCAAATCACATAACTGAGGTTAGCTCAAATGGAAAACTGTCATTATAAGGTTCAGGAAAATTAAATGATCAAATAATAATAGCATTATTTTGACTTAATGTTGCATATGTTAGCTTGATTAGCTGCAGACAAACGCGATCGGGAAAAACTCTCTTTTGGCAATAATTAGAAATTACCAAAATAATCTTCCTTCAAAATTTCGTCTAAAGATCACAAGAACTACAGGTGCTTACTACTTGGGTCATAAAACATGCACAAACCAATGGTACAAAGTCATGATTCACTAATAGTTTAAAAACTCATTCTAATTACAATTTACAAATTTTGTTGCTTATTTGCTTTGAGCCATATTCTTAAACATATATTTTTATCTATTAAATTCTCTGTGTTTACCCTTTTCATTATCAGTGGCTTTGTGTCAGTGGGTTTTTGCTCTATGTCTATCTGGAATAAAACTGAACAATAGAAAGACAAATGGTTAATATGAAATTATTTGGCGGTCAGTCTTTCCAATTACTTTTGTTGAAACAGGAAGTGATGTAATTTCTCCTCTCAGCAGTTTGGGATGATTGTACATCAATAATCAAGATGTAACAATCATGCGCGTCGGGGTCGGCTTTTGCCCTGTCGGTACTTATTTTTCCGTATAGATGACCTGCGTAAATATAGTTATCCCGCTTATTATACGCTTTAACAAACAGAACTACACAACTAAACTTCAGTCCACTTTTAGAATGCCGAAAGGTTTATTTACTGTCAGTGTATTATAAATTGTTCCCAAAGCTTTCCCGTGTCTATGCTAGCAACAGTTAGGATGGCATCTTCCAAACTAGAACTCTCTTGGAACTGCATGACACAAATGAACAAAGAATTTTGATAATTCAGCGGTGAGTGACCCAACTAAACTTAACCCTATATCCATAATTCGATCACTATGCTATAATGTTCCTAAATAATGTCGGTATCTTTATATGTGCCGGTATCTACTTCAGGGTTTTCGGGATCGCCTTTTCTTGTATTACTTCAGTGTTTTTGTTTTGAAAACGTAATCGGAAAATTCTGAAAACTTCCGTGCATCTGGTCATTAATGACTGGATTTGTATATTTCACTCTCCGATTAACATTTCATTGCGTTGATTGATTGGCATTTGCGTTTATTGGATGCGCCGAACTACTTCCGGGTTTTTCACGATCGCTTTTTGACGCAGAGATATAGTATTTTTGTAATGAAGACAAGACCAGTAAAATTACATGAAAATCTCGTGCTCGTGTGTGAAGATTGTATATGTTAAGTATTCTCCGTTTAACATTTAAGTGTGTTGATTGAGCGTGGCTAGCTCCGGAGTGGCCAGAACTACCTTGCGGAGTTATCCACGCTCAATCAACACACTTAAATGTTAATCGGAGAATTCTTTATTAGCATTTTACATTCTTCACTCACGTGCACGGAGATTTTAATGAATTTTCTGGTCTTGTCTTCATGACAAAAATCTTTTTCTCTGCGTCAAAAGAAAAAAAAACGATAGTGAAAAACACGGAAGTTAGTCTCGGATCCGCTCATTTAACGCAAATGCAATCAATCAACGACAATGAATATGTTAATCGGAGAGTGATTTATTTCAAATCCAGTCTCTTAATACAGTGCACGGAATGTTTTCAGAATTATTCCGTTACGTTTTTTACATAACAAAAACATCTGATGTAATACATAGAAAAGGCGATATCCCGAAAAAACCGGAAGTAGATACCGCTACATTTTAAGATACCGGCACTTTTTAGAACATTTTGCAGAGGATCGAATTATGGATTTAGGTTAAGTTTATGTTTGGGTCATCTCACCGATGATGTTCAGAATTCTTTGCTTCAGTTTTCATGCAGTTCCAGAGAGTTCTAGTTTGGGAAGTTGCCAGCCTAAACTGTGCTAGCATAGCACGGGAAAAGCCTTTGGGTACATATTTTATTCTCTGTCTATTAATAAACCTTTCGGCAATTCCTAAAGTGGACTGAAGTTTATGTTGTGTGTTCTGTTGGTATAAAGCCGTATAATTGCGGTGATAAAGTATTTTCGCAGTCTTTATCGGATATTTCAGTACGACAGGAAATGCGGACCCCGACGCGCTTGATTGTACATCTTTGATTATTGATGTCCATATCCCAAACTGCCTGTGTGGAGGAAGTGACAATCACTTCCTGGTTCATACAATTGTATTTGGAAAACTGACCGCCAAATATAATGTCATATTAACCATTTGTCTTTCTGTGTTCAGTTTTATTCCTGAATCTAGACATTGAGAAAATCCAACTGACTCAAAGCCATGATAAGAAAGTAAAACCAAGAGAGTTTTATTAGATTAATTTATATGTGTAAGATTATGGATCAATATGCCAAATATGCATTCATATTTGTAAATTGATTAGAATTGTTTTAAAAACATAGTGAATCATGAATGTGTACTTTGTGTTGTGCATTTTTAGGACCCAAGAATGTAAGCTCCTGTAGTTCTTGTGTTCTTTTGACGGAATTTGGAAGGATAGATTTATGTTGCGTAATTTCTTAATTTATTGCAAAAAGAGAGTTTTCCCGATCTGCGTTTGTCTGCAGTAATCAAGCTATACTTTGTAATTAGCTAATGAATTATGCTATTATTATTTGTCATTTATTTTCCTGAACCTTTATATGACAGTTTCATTTGAGCTTCCTCTGTTTGTGGTTTGCCCAGGACACAAAGCTATTGGTTGTTTTTGTGTTTTCTTGATATATGGAATAATTTTATTAATTCTCTTTTCTTTGTCTGTTTCTGTTTCTCCGCATACCATGTACAGACGGTGTTCTCCTGCCAAACCTGCAACACAGCTGATAAAAGATCCTGTCGATAGTATGTCCCAACCATAAAAAGATCCTCCATTCTTCAAAATGTGATTGTTATGTTTGTGCAATGTGTTGCAAAGATGTGTTTTAATTCATGGGGCCATTTTGGACGGCCTTTGATGGTTTCATTGTTATGGCCCTTTATAGATTTGTAATGCAATCAATTAAAGATGAATATATTTTATGTATTCATGTCTCATGGCTTATTATTGTTGTACGAAAGAGTTAGTAACCTTGTGTTTTTTCTAAACAAATAATCTTAACTAATGTTTTAGTAAATCTTGAACTAAATGAGTCATGCACTGCAGGATTAACCAGGTATTGGTTCAGTGACGTGATCGCTGGCGCGCTTTGGCAGCCGCTGATAACAGAACAAAACGCGCTGGTCGGGACGCTGACAGTGTATGGTCAGCGTTGTGGGCGCCTGATCGGCTCAGCCCGCGGCAGCCATGAACAGCATCCCACCTACAGTCTGCTTCGGTCTCCTCGAAAGTTGCGCTCCATCAACACCAAGGGCCATCTGGTCCGGGATGTCCTCGTCGACCGTAAGCTGGACGTATTGTGTTGACCGAATCCATGGCACAGCAGGCCAAATGTACTTTGCCGCCGCTTGAACGAATCCACTCCACGGGGTTTGTTTACATCTGCCAGCCACGCTGCTGTGGCAGCCGGGGGCGGAGGTCTCGCGTATTGCTTCACCGCGAGACTGGATAAGTCAAACTGTGCTGCTGACCCCGGTTCTTCTCTCCTTCGAGTACTATGCCTCACTTTGCTGCTGGACCTTCTCTATGTTGTTGCCTCGCATCTACCGCCGCCAAAATACTTAATAAGGACTTTTTAGATGATTTTCTCACCTTCTAATCACACTTCTCATCTAATCTCTCATTTAGCAGTCATATTGGACTTCAACAATTTCTCATGGACAATAATTTGCATACCCTCTCACCAAAGACTTCTCTCCTGTTTAGATAGTTTTGTTTTACAACACACATTCATTTCCCCACCCCACTCTTAATGGTCACATTTTGGATTAATTATGATGCTTCTGGTCTCACTCCACACTGATCTGTAAACCTAACACACTCCCTTAAACTGACCATATGCTCTTCTCAATTCAATATCATCCTACTCCCTCTCCAAGAACAATCCTTCCCCGAACCTTTTCTTTCCGTAATATTCAGGACATAAACACTGCAACTTCGACTCTGATATCAATATCTCCCCTCTAATGTCCCATTGACTCCCCCGTTGACTGTTGTCTACCACTACAACACTTCTTTCCTTAACCTCCTGAACAATCATGTCTCTCAATAAACCCGACCGTCTCTTTCACGCTCTCAGCACCATGGTTCACCACTGCCTCACGTCAGCTCAAATCCCCCAGGACGTCAACGTGAAAGGCTCTTCAATAATTCTGGACTCACATTCACATAACAAATGTACATTTAACCACATCATGTATACAAGGACCATCTCTCTGCTGCTACAAATCCACTACTTACTCCGGTTTAATCCACCTCCATATCATCAAAAACCTCCAAAACTTCTTCTCTCTTCTCACAAATTTAACCTAAACCCCCTGAACTCCCTCCCTCAACCATTATGCACAATCTCTGACAGTCTGTACTCACTCATGTCCTTCTTTACCTCAAGATCTCTGATTCACCAACACTGACCCCACATGGAGCTGCAGTTCTGGACGGGGGACGCCTCCCCCATCCCCCCAGCCTACTACTCATCCCTCATAGCACATTCTCCAGTTCATCTTGCCTCGTCCAAGCCATCTCGAATTTTATCATTTAAATCCAATCCTTCTACCTCTCAGCTAGACCCTCTCCCTAACGTTTGTTCAAATCCTGCTCCCCTCAGCTGCCCCATCATCACTAATATCATTCACTCTCTATCACTTTCATGGTACTGTCCCTTCTCATTCAAAACACATCAGTCTCTACCCAATTCTACCTAATAAAAACCTGGCCTGGATCCCAACCAACTTCAACAACCTCAGTCCAACCTCAACTTTCCCTTCATCTCCAAATCTTGAAAAATCAGTCGTGCCTCAAACTTCCACAAAAACAACCTCACCACCAACTACATATACGAACAATTTCAGTATGGTTTCCGTCCCTCCACAGCACCGAAACAGCTCTTCTAAAAAATCACTAACGATCTCCTCTTGCTATGGACTTCGGGTTTTACTCTCCTGATCACCATCATCAATTCTGGTCCTCACTGCCAGCTTTTGACACATTTCTCACTCACCCTCTTGTAAACAGACACTCCTCCTTCGGCATCACCCCTCCCCCTCGCTGGTTACCTCCTTTATTTCTGTCGTCACAGTTCTTCATCTCAAATCCCACAAATCCGCACTTTTCCTGTCTCTGCTGGTGTCCCAGGGCTCTGTCCTGGGGGGCCCTCTCTTCATTCATTATATTCTCCACTAGGTCACATCATCCGCCGTCAACAAATTCACTTCCTCTGCTTAAGCGGATGACACCAGCTGCTACCTCTCCGCTCAAACCATCTTCCTCTCTACATCCTTCCTCCTCCCCCTCTGTCTACAGAAATTCATTTCCTGGTTCTCTTCCAACTTTCTCAATCTCAATTTAGTCAAAAACTGAAGTCCTTCTCACTAGGCACCCCTCCACTCTCTCAAATCTACCAGCATCTCAATCTCCAGCATTAAACCATCTGTCCTCACATACCTTCAAGTCAAGTGTTTGGGTGTCATCCGAGTAGACCGTGGAAGTGAATGTTGTGACGGCGGAGGATGTGACCGAGTGGGAGAAATATAGATGATGAAGAGGAGGGGCCCAGGACAGAAGACCTGGGGACACCAGCAGAGACAGGAAAGTGCGGGATTTGTGGGATTGAGATAATGTACTGTGACGCGACCGAAAGATAGGAGGTGAACCAGGCGAGGGGGGGAGAGGGTGTGGGTTGATGCCGATGGAGGAGAGTCTTGTTCAGGAGGGTTGGAGTGAGAATTGGTGTCAAGATGCAGTGAGGTCCAGATGGATGAGGATGGAGTGTTAATCCGGTGTCAGAGGCTATGAGGAGTTCGTTAGTGATTTTTTAGAAGAGCTGTTCGGTGCTGTGGAGGGGACGGAAACCAGACTTGAATTGTTCGTTCACTTTTCCCCTAGATTGTTGTCTGGTGGTGAGGTGTTGTGGAGCAGTTGAGAAGCGACAGATTTTCTAAGAGTTATTATTGGAGATGATAGGGAAGGTTTGAGTTGGGACGGAGGTGTTGAAGTTGGTTAGGATCAGGCCTGGTTTTTTGAGAAGGGTGAGACTGAGGCGGTTTTGAATGTGAGAGGGGAAAGTACCAGAAGTGAGAGATGGTGAATGATATTAGTGATTGAGGGGGCGCAAGCTGAGGGGAGGAGGATTTGACCAGAACGGTAGGGAGAGGGTCGAGCTGAGAGGTAGAAGGTTTGGATTTAATGATAAAGTCGGAGATGGCTTGGACGGAGGGACCTAGATGAGCTGGAGAATGTGGCTATGAGGGATGAGTAGGGGGCTGGGGGGTCCACTCCAGAGACTGCAGCTCCATGGAAGGTGGGGTAAGGTGTTGGTGGATGGCTGAGTTGTTGGAGGTTAAAAGAAGAGACTATGAGTGAGTTACAGAAGTCAGTGGATTGCTTATGGTGGGGAGGGATGTCAGGGGGTTGGTTATATTGTGAGAAGAGAGAAGAGAGTTTTGGTGTTTTGTTGATTGGTGTGGTTTAAACGGAGAGTAGGTGGAAATTTGGCAGCAGAGGAGATGGGTCCTTGTATGTGCATGATGTGGTTATTGTACAGTTGTTTGTGAATGGTGTGTCAGTTTTATGAAGAGCGTTCAAGTTGACGTCCTTGGGATTTGAGAGGACGGAGGGCAGTGGTGATACAGGGTGCAGAAGAGCGTGATAGAGACGGGGTCGGGTTTTGGAGAGGTGCATGATTGTTCAGGTGGTTATGGAGAGAAGTGTTGTAGTGGGAGACAGGTCAATCGGGGGATTAATTGGCATCAGTAGTGGGGAGGTTATTGATATATGAGGGCGAAGGTGGCAGTGTTATGTAATGAATTATAGAAAGGATATGGTTCGGAAGGATGGTCTTGGGATGAAGGGTGAGGTTGATATTGATGGTGATGAGCTTATGGTTGTGTAGGGAGGTGTGAGGTTTTACAGTCAGTGGGAGTGAGACCTGAGCAGCAGATTAAGTACAAAATGTGTCCTTTTGTGTGGGTGGGAAATGAATTGTTGTTGTAAACCATAACTATCTAAACAGGAGGAGAAGTCTTTGGTGAGAGGGTTGCTATTATTGTCCTGTAATGTTCGAAGTCCCATGTATTGACTGCTTTATGAGAGATAGATGAGAAGTGTGTTAGAGGTGAGAAAAGTCATCTAAAGTTCCTTATTAGTTTTGGCGGGCGGTAAGTGGTGGCAACAACAGTTGGTGATGGTCAGGCAGCAGTGAGCAGTAGTACTCGAAGGAGGAGAAGTCATGGCGGTGCAGGCACAGTGTGAGTTTCCAAGTCTCGCGGTGAAGCTTCGCGTGACCTACGCCCCGGGTCGGCCACAGCTGCGCGCAAGGGCTGGCTGTTGTAAACAAACCCCGGTGGAGTGGAGTCGTTCAACGCGGCTAGTCATTTGGCTGATGCGGTTTCGGTCAAATACACAGAAGTCCAGCTTACGGTCGACGAGGACATCCGGACAGATGGCCCTTGGTGTTGAGGGAGGCGCACGTTGAGGAGGACCGAAGCTGACGGTGGTGGAGCTGTTATTGGCTGCAGCGGGCTGAGCCGTTCGGGCCACGTTGGACCAGGACAACTGTCAGCGTCCCGACAGCGGCGTTGTTCGGAGGAAGCGGCTGCCAAAGCGCGCCAGCGTTCACTCATGAACCAATACTGGTTAATACGGCAGTGCATGTGCTCATTTAGTCTGTTACTAACAGTTCGTAAGAGTTTTTGTGAGAATAAAACAACAAGGTTGGACTTACTCTTTTCGTACAACAATAATAAGCATGAGACATGAATACAGAATTTATTATTCATCTTTTAAATTGCATTAAAAAGCGATAACAGTGCCATAAACAATGAAACCAATCAAAGGCTCCATATTGGCCCCTTGATTTAAAAACACATCTTGGCAAAAAACATGCACAAACATACATTAACATTGTTTTCTGAAAGGAATGGAGGTTCTTTTTTGGTTGGGGATATCATATCGTTGGATCTTTGTTTCAGCTGTGTTGCAGGTTGGAGAGATCACAGTCTGTACATTGTATGCGGAGGATACTAGATACAGACAAAGGGATAAGAGTATTAATAATTATTCTATAGCAAATAAATTTAAACAACCATAGATTATGTGTCTGGGCAAAAACCACAAACAGAAGGTTGCTCAAATGGAAACTGGATTTTTAAGGTTCAGGAAATTAATTGACATTAATATAATGATAATTAGTTAATTGTTGCATTGGTTTGCTTGATTAGCTGCAGCAAACGCAGATCGGGAAAATCTCTTTTGCAATAATTTGAAATTACGCAAAATAAATCTTCCTCACAAATTCGTCTAAGATCACCAAGAACTACAGGAGCTTACTTCTTGGGATCATAAAAATTGCACAAACAATGTACCAAAGTCATGTTTCACTATAGTTTTAAAACTATTATATCAATTACAATTATGTTTGCATATTTGCTTTTGAGCCATATTCTTAAAACATTTTATTTTAATCTATAAATTCTCTCTGTTGGTTTACTTTTCATTATCGTGGCTTTGTGTCAGTGGATTTTGCTCTATGTCTATTCAGGAATTAAACGAACACAGAATGACAAATGGTTAATTTGACATTATTTTGGCGGTCTGTTTGCCAGATTACATTTGTTGAACCAGGAAGTGATGTCACTTTCCGCTCTCTCAGGCAGTTTTGGGATGATTGTACATCAATAATCAAAGATGTACAATCATGCGCGCGGGTCGCTTTGCCCTGTTCGGGTACTTATTTTTCCGATAATGACTTGGCGAAATATACGTTATCCGCTTATTATACGGCTTTATACCAAACAGAACACACAACATAAACTTCAGTCCACTTTTAGGAATGCGAAAGGTTTATTTATGACAGAGAATAATAATTAGTTCCCAAAGGCTTTCCGTGGGCTATGCTAGCAATCAATAAAAAAAAAAATAAACAAAAAGGGTAAGGCTGGCAACTTCAAAACTAGAACTCTCTGGAACTGCATGAAAAACTGTACAAGGAATTCTGAACATCAGCGGTGAGTGACCAAAATAAACTTAACCTAAATCCATATATTCGATCCTCTGCAAATGTTCCTAAAAATGTGCCGGTATCTGTAAAATGTGCCGGTATCTACTTCCGGTTTTTAGGGATCGCCTTTTCGTGTTTTACATCAGTGTTTGTTGTTTTGAAAACGTAATCGGTAAATTCATGTACTTCAGTGCACTTGTTTTAAGGACTGGTATTTGTTATAATTCACTCTCCGATTAACATTTCATTGCGTTGAATGATTGGCATTATTGCGGTTATTGAGCGCGGAACATTCTTCCGGGTTGTTCTACGATCGCTTTTTGACGCAGAGAAATAGTATTTTTGTCATGAAGACATAGACACAGAAAATTCTGGAAAATCTCCGTGCACGTGTTGTGAGGATTGTATATGTATAAGGATTCTCGTTTTAACATTTAATTGTGTTGATTGAGCGTGGCTTGTCCGGAGTGGCCAGAATAAAACTTTTTTTTTTTTAACTTTTGCGGAGTTTTTCCGCGCTCAATCAACACACTTAAATGTTAATCGGGATAACTTTATTACATATACATTCTTCACAACACGTGCCGGAGATTTTCAGAATTTTCTGGGTCTTGTCTTCATGACAATAAAATACTATTTCTCTGCGTCAAAATGCGATCGTGAAAAACCGGAAGTAGTTCGCCGCTCATTAAAGCAAATGCCATCATCAACGCAATGAAAATGTTAAATCGGTGAGAGTGTTTTATACAAATACAGTCTTATTACAAGTTGCACGAAGTTTTCTGATTTTCCGTTTACGTTTTTTCATAACAAAAACACTGATGTTTATACAAGGGAGAAAAGGCGATCCCGAAAAACCCGGAAGTAGATACCGGCACATTTTAAGATTCCGGCAAAGATTAGGAAACATTTTGGCAGGGATTCGAATTATGGAGTTAGTTTAAGTGTATTGTTGGGTCACACTAACCGCTGATGTTCAGAATTTCTTTGTTCAGTTTTCATGCAGTTACAGAGAGTTCTTAGTTGGAAGTTGCCAGCCTAATTGTTGCTAGCATAGCCACGGGAAAGTCTTTGGGAACTATTTTTTATTCTCTGTCATTAAATAAACTTTCGAATTCACTAAATGTGGACTCCCCCGAAGTTTATGTTGTGTTTCTGTTGGTATAAAGCCGGTTAATAAGGGGATAACGTATTTTACAGGTCATTATCGGAAAAATAAGTACCGACAGGGCAAAGCGGACCCCGACGGCATGATTGTACATCTTTGTTTATTTGATGTACAATCATCCACTGCTCTGAGAGGAGGGAAGTGACATCACTTCCGGTTCAACATATGTATTGGAAACTGACCGCCAAAATAATGTTCATATTAACCATTTGTCTTTCTGGTGTTCAGTTTTATTCCTGAATAGACATAGGAGACAAAATTACCACCTGACACAAAGCCACTGATAATGAAAAGTAAACCACAGAGAGTTTATTTAGATTAAAATTTATGTTTAAGAATATTGCTAAAAGCAAATTATGCATACTATTTGTAAATTGGTTTATTAGATAGTTTTAAACTATAGTGATTCTGACTTTTACATTTGGTTCTGTGCATTTTTATGACCCAAGGTAAGTAAGCTACCTGTAGTTTTGTGATCTTTAGGACGAATTTGTGAGGAAGTTTTATGTTGCGGTAATTTCTAATAATTGCAAAAGTGAGTATTTCCCCGATCTGCGTTTGTCTCAGCTAATCAAGCTAACTATGCTACATTAAGCTAAGTATGCTATTATTATTTGTCATTTATTTTCCTGAACCTTTATAATGACAGTTTCCATTGAGTTCCTATGTTTGTGGTTTGCCCAGACACATAAGCTATTGGTTGGTTTAAGTGATTTTTGCTATAGTAATAATTATTAATACTCTTTTCTTTGTTGTTTCTGTTTCCTTCCGCATACAATGTACAGACTTTGATCTCCTGCCAACTGCAACACAGTCTGATAAAAGTTCCTGTCGATAGTGTCCACAAACCAAAAAGGAACTCCATTCTTCCCATTCGTTAATGTTGTTTGTGCATGGTTTTGCAATGATGTGTTTTTAATTCATGGGGGCCCAATATGGAGGCCTTTGATTGGGTTTCATTGTTATGGCCTGTTATAGATTGGTAATGCAATTTAAAGTATGAATATATATTCTGTAGTAGGTACTCATGGCTTATTATTGTTGTACGTAAGAGTAGTCATCCTTGTGTTTTTTCTTCACAATAAAATCTTTAAATAACTGTTAGTAAAACTGACTATTGAGTCAATGAACTGCCAGTAGATTAACCAGTAATTGGTTCAGTGACGTGAACGCTGGCGCGCTTTGGCAGCCGCCTGCTCACAGAAAATACGCCGATGGTCGGGACGCTGACAGTTGTCCTGCGTCAGCGTGGCCAGCTCGCTCAGCCGCGGCAGCCATAGAACAGCTCCACCACCGTCAGCTTGGTCTCCTCAACGTTGCGCTCCCTCAACACCATGGGCCATTCTGGTCGGGATGTCCTCCGCGTCGACCGTACGCTGGTCTTCTTGTGTTTGACACGAAACCTGGCGCAGCACAAATGACTTGTGCCGCGTTGGAACGACTCCACTCCAGACCGGGGTTTGTTTACATCTGCCTGCCCCCGCAGCTGTGGCCCGCCGGGGCGGAGGTCTCGCGATTCGCTTCTACGCGAGTATTGGAAATGTCAACCTGTGGCCTGCTGACCCTGTCTTCTTCCTCCTTCGTAGTTACTCTGCCTAACTGCTGCCATCGACACTTCTTCTCCTACTGTTGTTGCAACATCTACCGCCAGCACACCAAAACTTATTAAGGACTTTTTAGATGACTTTTCTCACCTTTCTAACACACTTATCAATATTTCTCTCATAACGCAGTCATATTGGGGGACTTCATCATTCACATGGACAATAATAGCAACCCTCTCACCATAAGACTTCTCCTCCTGTTTAGTTAGTTTTGGTTTACAACAAAAACATTCATTTCCCCCACCCCACACTAAAGGTAACATTTTGGACTTTATCTGCTGCTCTGGTCTCACTCACTCTGACTTGAAACCTCAACTCACTCCCAATACACAGACCATAAGCTCATCCCCTTCAATTTCAACCTAACCCTCTCAAGAACATCCTTCCCGAAACATTTCTTTCGTAAATTTCAGGACATTAACACTGCCACCTTCGCCTCGATATCAATAACATCCCACTATGATCCCAATGACTCCCCGGGACCTGGTCTCCCACTACAACACTTCTCTCCATAACCTCCTGAACTAAATCATGCCTCTCTCAAAACCCGACCCGTCTCTTTCACGCTCTCAGCACCTGGTTTTTTTTTCCCCACCACTGCCCTCGTCAGCTCAAATAAAATTTTTCCCCAAGAAGGACGTCAACTTGAAGGCTCTTCAATAAATACTGGACTCTCCTTCACAAACAAATGTACAAATAACCCACATCATGCTATACAAGGACAATCTCTCTGCTGCCAATATCACCTACTACTCGGTTTAATCCAATCCATCATCAAAAACTCCAAAACTCTGTCCCCCCCCCCACCCCTCTTCTTCTTCTCCCAATATACCATAAACACCCTGGACTCCCTCACTCTCCATTAGCATTCCACTGACTTCTGAACTCACTCATGGTCCCTTCTTTACCTCAAAGATCTCTGACATTCACCAACACCTGACCCCTAAATGGAGCTGCAAGTCTCTGGAGTGGACCGGCCCCCCCAGACCCCCTACTCATTCCCTCTTTGCCACATTCTCCAGATTCATCTTGCCCTCCAGTCCAAGCCATCTGCCGACTTTATCATTTAATCTCCAACCTTCTAACTCTCAGCTCGACACCTATCCCTACCGTCTGGTCTAATCCCTGCCTCAATCAGCGTGCCCCCTCATCACTAATATAATTCACTCATCTCTCTATTCTGGGGTTCTGTCCCTCTCTCATTAAAAACCGCCTCAGTCTCACCCATTCTCAAAACCTCGGCCTGGATCCATCAACTTCAAAACCTCCGTCCAATTCAAACCTTCCCTTCATCTCCAAAATACTTGAAAATTCTGTCGTGCTCAACTCCACAACCACCTCACCACCACAACATATGTCGAACAATTTTCAGTCTGGTTTACGTCCCATCCACAAGCCACCGAAACGCTATTCTAAAAATCAACGATCTCCCTCATAGCCTCTGACTACCGGTTTACTATCCATCCTCATCCTTTGGTCCTCACTGCCGCTTTTGACACATTTCTCACTCCACCTCCTGAACTGACTCTCCTCATCGGCATCACCACCCCCCTCGCTGGTTTCACTCCTATTCTTTCTGGTCGCTACACAGTTCATTCATTCAAATCCCACAAATCCCGCACTTTTCCTGTCTCTGAGCTGGGTGTCCCCCTGGCTCTTCCTGGGCCCCTCATCTTCATCATCTATAATTCTCCCACTCGGTCACATCCTCCGCCGTCACAACATTTCACTTCCACTGCCTACGCGGATGCACCAGCTCTACCTCTCCGCTAAACCATCTTCCTTCTCTCCTCCATCCACCCTCACCCTCTGTTACAAAAATTCATTCCTGGTTCTCTTCAACTTTCTCAACGCTTTGCTCAAAAACGGAAGTCCTTTCATAGGATACCCCCCTCCACTCTCTCCAAATCTACCAGCTTTCAATTCCATCCATCAACAATCTGTCCTCCCCTCCCCTCAAGTCAAGCAGTCTGGGTGTCATCGCGTAGCAGTGGAAGTGAATGTTGTGTCGGCGGAGGATGTCGACCGAGTGGGAGGGGGATTTTATTGAGGGATTTTTTGGTGGGGATTTGAAGAGGAGGGCCCCAGGACAGAAGCCCTGGGGGACACCAGCAGAGACAGGAAAGTGCGGATTTGTGGGATGTGAGATGAATGATCTGTGAGCGACCAGAAAGATAGGAGGTGATCCAGGCGAGGGGGCGTGTGGGTGATGCCGATGGAGTGTGTATGTTTCAGGGTGGGTGGAGTGAGAAATGGTGTCAAAAGCTTCAGTGGAGGTCCAGAGATGCGGGCATGAGAGTAAACCGGAGCAGAGGCTATGAGAGAATCGTTAGTGATTTTAGAAGAGCTGTTCGGTGCTGTGGAGGGGGGCGGGGGGGTGGGGGACGGAACCAGACTGAAATTGTTCGTTGATGTGGTTGGTGGTGAGGTGGTTGTGGAGTTGAGCTGCGAAGATTTTTTTCTAGTATTTTGGAGATGAAGGGGGAAGTTTGAGATGGGTCGGGAGGTTGTTGAAGTGGTTGGATCCAGCCAGGTTTTTTGAGAATGTGGTGAGACTGAGGGGTTTTGAATGAGTGAGGGACTGTACCAGAAGAGAGTATATATGATGAGTGAAGATATTAGTGATGACGGGGGGCAGTGTGGGGAGGAAGGATTTTGACAGAACGGTAGGGAGAGGGTCGAGCTGAAGAGGTAGAAGGTTTGGATTTTACTGATAAAGTCGGGGATGGCTTGACGGAGGGCAGTGATGAAAGCTGGAGGAATGTGGTATTGTGGGATGAGGTGGGGGCGGGGGGTCCACGCCAGTTGACTGACAGCTCCATGTGGGGTTCAGGTGTTGGTGGATGGGCTGAGTTGTTTGGAGGTAATGTAGGTACTTGAGTGAGTTGACAGAAGTCAGTGATTGCATATGGTGAGGGAGGGAGTCTGGGGGTTGGTTATTTTGGTGAGAAGAGAGAAGAGAGTTTGGATTTTTGTTGATTGGAGGGATTAAACCGTGTAGTAAGGTGGATTTGGAGCAGAGAGATGGTCATTGTATTGCATGAGTGGATTATTGTACATTTGTTTGTGATTGTGAGTCCAGTTTTATTGAAGAGCCGTTCAAGTTGACGTCCTTGGGATTTGAGCTGGACGGAGGCAGTGGTGAAACCAGGTGCTGAGAGCGTGAAAGAGAAGGGTCGGGTTTGGAGAGGCAGAGCATGATGTTCAGGTGGTTATGGAGAGATGGGTTGTAGTGGGTGACCAGTTCATCGGGGAGTCTTTGGGATCAGTTAGTGGGGAGGTTATTGATATCTGAGGCGAAGGTGGCAGGGTTTTTGGTCCTGAATTTTACGGAAATGAATGTTCGGGGAAGGATGGTCTTGGAGAGGGTGAGGTTGATTTTGATGGTGATGAGTTATGGTCTGTGTATGGGAGTGTGTGAGGTTTAACAGTTGTGGGTGTGAGACCAGAGAAGCTGATTAAGTCAAAAATGTGACCTTTAGTGTGGGTGGGGAAATTGAATGTGTTGTTGTAACCAAATACTACTAAACAGGAGGGTGAAGTCTCTTGGTGTGGGGTTGCTATTATGGTACAGGTGAATGTTGAAGTACCCAAGTATGGGACTGCGTTTTGAGTAGATAGATGAGAAGTGGTTTTATGTTTGAAGGTCGAGAAAAGTCATCTTAAAGTCCTTATTAAGTTTTGGCGGGCGGTAAGATGGTGGCAACAACAGTAGGAGAAGGTCCATGGCTGCTAGTGAGGCAGTGTACTCGAAGGAGGTGAAGACAGGGGCAGCAGGCACAGGTGTGAATTTTCAAGTCTCGGTGTGAAGCATCGCGGAGCCTCCGCCCCGGCGGCCACAGCTGCGGGGTGGCAGATGTTAAAAAATCCCGGTGGTGTGGAGTCGGTCAAACGCGGCAAAGTCATTTGGCTGCTGCCAGTTTCGGTCAAACACCAAGAAGTCCTGCTTACGGTCGACGGGTCATCCCGGACCAGAAGGCCCTTGGGTTGAGGGAGCGCACGTTGAGGAGGACCGAAGCTGACGGTGGTGGGCTGTTCTTGGCTTGCACGCGGCTGAGCCGTCGGGCCACGCTGACAGGTCACTGTCAGCGTCCCGTCCAGGGGTTTGTTCTGTGAGCAGCGGCTGCCCAATGCGCGCCAGCGTTCACTTCACTGAAACCAATTCTGGTTAATACTTGCAGTGCATGACTCATTAGTCAGTTACTAACGTTAGTTAGAGTTTTTTGTGAGATAAAACA
The DNA here is from genome assembly GCA_964034765.1 of Knipowitschia caucasica. Lineage (NCBI taxonomy): Eukaryota > Metazoa > Chordata > Actinopteri > Gobiiformes > Gobiidae > Knipowitschia > Knipowitschia caucasica. Next base: position 3,376,192 of record OZ035843.1, read on the forward strand.
CAAGGATGAATACTCTTTCGTACAACAATATTAAGCATGAGTCATGAATACAGATTATATTCATCTTTTATATTGCATTACAAAGCTATAACAGGGCACAATTAACATATGAATCAATTCAAAGACCTCCATATTGGCCCCATGAATTTAAAAACATCTTTGCAAAAAAATGCACAAAAATACATTCACATTGTGAAGAATGGTGGTACTTTTTTGGTTGGGGTACACTATCGGACAGGATCTTTTATCAGATGTGTTGCAGGTTGGCAGGAGGATCATTGTCTGTACATTGTATGCGGAGGAACAGAAAAAACAGACAAAGTAAAGTGTATTAAATAATTATTCTATAGCAAATAAACACTTTAACAACCATTAGTTATGTGTATGGGCAAACCACTCAAACAGAGGTAGATCAAAGGGAAAACTGTCATTATAAAGGTTCAGGTAAATAAATGACATTTATTAATAGAATTAATTAGGCTTAATGTAGCATAGTTAGCTTGATAGCTGCAGGACAAAACGCAGATCGGGGAAAACTCTCTTTTGCAATTATTAGAATTTCGCTACATAAGATTTATTCATTATACAATTTGTCTAAAGATCTAGAAGAACTACAGGAGCTTACTTCTTGGGTCATAAAATATGCACAAACTATGTACATAGTCATTGGAAAGAGCTTTCAGGATATATTAACATTGGAAAGAGCTTTGGGTCTGTACCTTGGTCTGTAAAATGTGCTATATAAATAAACATTGCTTACTTACTTCCTTGTGCCAGGGTAGATTGATGTTGCCCTCTCTGCAGCCTGCCACAGCTCCCCTCTAAAGCCCCAAGCTCCTCCCGTGGGCGTTACACAAAATAATTAGTACACACATTACAAAAACAACCTTTCACTGCTTAAACTCAACCCTAATTGTCAATCTTATTATTTTACAGACCTCCCCTTTAATTTCCTTCAATGAAAGCGGGCAATATCCTTAAACAAAGCAACAATACAAACACTGGATCACATGGAACAGTGAAAGCGCGTGTTCCCCTGGTATAAACGGATTAGGTAAAGATGTTCTTGGTTTGACCCGGTCACCTGGTACGACGTGCGCAGAAGGAGAGCTTGAACAGGAGCACACGAACCCAGTGTGCACCTCGAGCTGCTGCGAGCCATGGATGACGCTACCGTGTGGTTTATGGAGAGGAGAGGGCGAGGTGACACGTGGAGAGTGAGTACGTAGCAATTCATTTACTGCCCCATGGCTCGGGATATTCTGCACAGGAGCACGCGCCTCGCACCGGGGAGTGTGAGCGGAGTGCGCACACAACTAGGGCTTAGTGACAGGGTGAGAGCAATGTCACACTCCACACATACTGGTGATAAACTACAGTAGCCACAGCTGCCCTGGGGCACGCTGACAGAAGCGAGGCATTCAAACACACACACCAGACTCATTCTAATGTGGGGGAAGTGTCTTGCCTAAGGACACAACCAAGGTGCGTTGGAAAGAAAGTCTGAAAAGGTGTCACGTGCTAGGAAGGATGAGGACTCAAAATGCAGGAATGTCAACAAATAATTATTTAATGATAACAAAATAAAAGTCCAGGTTAAAACTCAAAAATCCAAAAGTAAGTAAGTAAGTAATCTTTTATTTATATACCGCCTTTTCACTGCACATCGGAGTCTCAAAGCGGTTTATAATTGTTATTTTTGGGAGTGGGGGTGCCAGTACAGGAGGCACATGCCAGACCTATTGTACATATTTTTAGTGGTAGGGGAAACCGGAGCACCCGGAGGAAACCTACGCAGACACGGGGAGAACATGCAAACTCCACTCAGAAAGGCCCTGGTCCAACCGGGATTCGAACCCAGGACCTTCTTGCTGAGAGGCGAGAGTGCTATCCACTCAGCCACCGTGCCAAGGCACAAGCAGCAACGAAACAGGAACAGACATTGACAAGACAATGGACCAACAACAAGGGGAGAGAAGCACAGGTACATGTAGACACAGACACAGGTGAGACACATCCGGGCGGGGCAGACAATCAACACAGGGGAAAACAATACAGAAGTCAAGTCAAAATAAAACTAAAATACAAAACTAAAATCCACACCATGACAAAAGGTGAGGTTAGAGTCAGAGGGAGAGGGTCTGTGTGGCGGGGGTCAGTTCCAGAGCTACAGTATATTCAAGATTTCTGAAAGTCATGGAGTAAGTTCTGTCTGCAGCAACGTTCTCTCGTGACAGTACAGTACACGGCTGAGCGTGGAGCAGCAGCAGACCATTAACTGTAACTACATTAGAAAAAGCAGTTGACTCTGGTTGACATTAGGAGCCTCTGATGTTTACACGGCCTGATTAGGAAACACAATGAGTTTAAATGTTGGCGCGTTAAATGTGATGTAATGGCATTAATTAAGGTCACGTGAGTTGTGTGTTTACACGGCTCGTTTTGTGTTACTCTGATTACCATCCACCGCCGCGGCTTCGTGTTCAGGGCTGATGTGAGGAGCCTCATCTGTCTGCATTAGACACGTGACCTTTCAGTGCTTTGTGAATGTGTTGCAATGAAACGAGAAACAAAACATCAGCTTTTGTCTTTTGCCAAATGTGACATAAGTACATTTCTGCGAGATCAATAACGTCTGTCTTATTCTATATTTGTTTTGCCTTACTACTGTCATTTTGAATCAAACCCTTTAGTGATGGTTTCTATCCGGTTTTGTTCAGCACTTTGTATGAACTGTGCTATACAATTAAACTGGCTTTGCCTTTATACGTTTTATGAATTACTAAAATCAGTCAATCTAAGGTTCTGGGACCTAATGAGGTTTTTCCTGCTCATTCATTCCTTAAATGTCAATGGAAAAAGACAAAAAAATCCCATCGTAACCTCCCGAAATATGGTCCATTCTTGAAATAAAAACCAGAAATGTGTTTTTTTCCCCCCACTTTGCTTAAACTACAATGGATTTTGTCTCCGTTTGTAAACAAATACGCAGTTCACTTAGCGATAGCCGGCTAGCTACTATGTTATTTTGGCGTAACATAGCTGTGATTCACATTTTGAATTTTGAAAAATGAGACGTCCTGGTATCGCTCTGAATGTTTTCCACAATTAAAAACGCAGTGAAACTTTCCCATTGAGTCAGGTCTAAGTTAAGGCTGCTCTCCGTTAGCTCTCTGCTAACATGGCGGCATAGCAACGGTTACTAGGTCGGCAATGTGGTGGTGCAAAACCTCTTTTTGTCATTTCTTTGACCCTTCTGCCGCAAATCTTTAGTCTTAAGATCATAGACACAAGTTCACAACATCAGCCAGCCAACTTCAGCTCAGCCAATACCTTAATATACAACTCTGGGATTTAGCCGTTGACTTTGTTTGTATTTACTCACATCTATTTTTGATGATTGTGTCAGAAAATTCCATCAATGGCGCTGATTGAGCTGGTCTCTCTCAGGTCTCCCTCTGGTTTCTCTCTAGTCTCTCTCTCTCTGGTCTCCCTCTGGTTTCTCTCTGGTCTCTCTGGTCTCTCTCTGGTCTCTCTGGTCTCTCTCTGGTCTCTCTCTCTGGTCTCCCTCTGGTCTCTCTCTCTCTGGTCTCTCTCTGGTCTCTCTCTCTCTGGTCTCTCTCTGGTCTCTCTCTGGTCTCTCTCTGGTTTCTCTCTGGCCTCTCTCTGGTCTCTCTCTCTCTGGTCTCTCTCTGGTCCCTCTCTAGTCTCTCTCTGGTTTCTCTCTGGTCTCTCTTTGGTCTCTCTAGTCTCTCTCAGGTCTCTCTCTCTGGTCTCTCTCTGGTCTATTTCTGGTCTCTCTCTGGTCTATTTCTGGTCTCTCTCTAGTCTCTTTCTGGTATCTCTCTGGTCTCTCTCTGATCTCTCTCTCTAGTCTCTCTCGCTGATGGAGCTGGTGAGTGGGTAAACATCTGTCATTCAGCCAACTTCAGCTCCACCGTAGCTAATTTGATTGCTTGGGTAAGCCCACAAGTTTGGTCAAACAAATGCACCTTTATCTAAGAGATTGTATGTTATCGCACATGTAAGAATGTCGCACTGTAAATATGTAAAGAATTGTCAAAATGTGTCTTAATTTTAGCACCTTCTGACGTCCTTTAAACGAGATTTTCCAACGGGACAAACACAATGATCTTGATTTAAACAGATACAAGAAATATCTCTCATGGAGCTAGAGAAAAACAGGAACAGACGGCGAAACGGCTTTGTCTCTTTGGAGAATCTGGTTTTGAGACAGTTCGAATGTCCTCAAATGAAGATGAAAAACACTCGATTCAAGCCATTTTTACCTCATAAATACTGTTTTTTTGCAGTGTGTCAGCAGCTGCTCTGTCTTCGCCGCTGTTGCACTGTGATACTATTGTTGATTACTTTTAGAATGATGTATTTCAGATTCATTTATTTGCCATTTGCAGTAAAACCACCATCGACTAAAACAGTTTCAACACAAGTGCAAGAACATTAAAGTGCTCTGTTCACACTGATAACAGGTTGTGGGAAGAAGCTGTTAGCATATCAAGATGTCCTACATCTCGGTGAACGATATCTTCTGCCTGAGGGAAGAAGCTGGAACATGGCTTTTCCAGGGAGGCCAGAAGAGTTATTGATCATTCTTGGAGCTTGGTTTAAAAGTCTGGATTTATACAGAACCTCCAGAACAGGAAGCTCACAGTCCTCTTTCTGGTCTCAATCTGGTCTCACTCCGGTCTCTTTCTCAGGTCTCTCTCTGCTCTCTCTCTAGTCTCCCTCTGGTCTCTTTCTGGTCTCACTCTGGTCTCTTTCTCAGGTCCCTCTCTGGTCTCTCTCCGGTCTCTCTCTGCTCTCTCTCTCTGGTCTCTTTCTGCTGTCTCTCTGGTCTCTTTCTGGTCTTTCTCTAGTCTCTCTGGTCTCCTTTCTTTGTCTGTGATGTTTCCAAACCACAGACACAGAACCAACAAACAAACTCTCAATGGTGCAGTGATAAAAGTTCAGCAGAATCTTAGAGTTAGTGGTAAATTCTCTAAGTTTCCGCAGGAAGTAGAGACGCTGACGAGCTTTCTTAACGACTCGGTCAGTGTTTTTAACCCATTTCAGGTTAGACAGAGTTAAACCCAGAAACGTGCTCCTCTACGATCTGTACCTGGGAGTTGTCGATTACGACAGGCAAATGAGAACTATTGCGACTGAAGTCAAAGTTCACACGTTCTGATGCGTTCAGCCGGAGGTTGTTAGTTTTACTGCACTGAACCACCCTTTTTGTATCTCTGCTCTGTCAGAGGATTCATCATTATTTCTTCTTCAATTTTTTTTTTTGAAAGATGCGCTAACAGTTATTGTTTTGTGCTTTACAATTGAATTTTATTTTATTTTTCTGCCTGAGATGTTGCTGCAGTTCAGTGTTCATGGTTTTACACTGGTCCAGACCAGAGCAGAGAGGATTCATGGTCCAAACCATGTGGATCAGGTGAAAATCCACTGGAGGAATGCAAACTTTTGAAAAATACTAACAAAGCATTTAGCATTTTACTTTGGACCAGAGCAGAGAAAATGGTCTGAACCAAGCTCCACCTCTGCTGCTGTGACCTAAGGGACTGTTGCTGATTATTAATATTGTTAGCTTTTTAAAATTATCCTTTTTTTTTTCTACGGGGATCAATAAAGTATCTATCTATCTGTTTGTTTGTTTGGATGGATGTGTTCCTGCTGCTACTGAACACCTGACTTTCTCCTCCAGTCATTAATAAAGTATCTATCCGTCTATGTTCATAAATTGTCAACAAAATAATCTTTTTCCATTTTGTAAAACAGCGACATTCTCAAAAGCCAAGGACAGGACTGTTGAAAATACTCTACACAATAAGATGAATATTACATTGTGCGTACGTCCTGAAAGCCTGCAGTAATACTTTCCGATCCACGGCTGCAAATTTAAAAACGGTCTTGACTCCGAGTTCAAATGATTTGTACACTTTTTATTTCTAAATGTGACTTTTCCTCGGGCTACAGCGGCCGTTGCTACAGAAGCGTGTCTTGTGATTACGTGCACCGACCTTGCTGTCATACACTCACTCATTGCTCCGTTTCCAATTATTCGAAAGTAATTATTTGTTCGTGACCTTTTTGAATCTTAACTCACTGCTTTACGAGCGGTTACATTGTGGAGGAAAGATGCAGTTACATTTCTCTACTTTACAACCTTCTCGTCCAAATCGGGCTTTTTCAGAGAAATGCAAACGCTGCTGGGTTTCTTTTAGAGTCTGTGTCTGTCTTTTATAAACAGAGAAAAGAGTACAATCCAACCTGTGGCTGCTGCACCTGTGGCTGCTCCATCTGCGGCTGCTCCACCTGCGGCTGCTCCCCCTGCGGCTGCTCCCCCCTGCGGCTGCTCCCCCTGCGGCTGCTCCATCTGCGGCTGCTCCCCCTGCGGCTGCTCCCCCCTGCGGCTGCTCCCCCTGCGGCTGCTCCCCCTGCGGCTGCTCCCCCTGCGGCTGCTCCCCCTGCGGCTGCTCCATCTGCGGCTGCTCCCCCCTGCGGCTGCTCCCCCTGCGGCTGCTCCCCCTGCGGCTGCTCCATCTGCGGCTGCTCCCCCTGTGGCTGCTCCCCTGCGGCTGCTCCCCCCTGCGGCTGCTCCCCCTGCGGCTGCTCCCCCTGCGGCTGCTCCCCCTGCGGCTGCTCCCCCTGCGGCTGCTCCATCTGCGGCTGCTCCCCCCTGCGGCTGCTCCCCCTGCGGCTGCTCCACCTGTGGCTGCTGCACCTGTGGCTGCTGCACCTGTGGCTGCTGCACCTGTGGCTGCTCCACCTGCTGCTACTGTGATCTGAAGTGCTATTGCTTTTTACCTTAATACTTTTGTTAGTTACTTTTAGGATTATGTTTTTACTCGGTTTGTTTGGATGGGTGTGTTTCTTTCTGCCGCTGGACACCTGCATTTCTACTGTTTTCCAACAGGGATAGTTAAAGTATCTGTCTGTCTCTGTCTGTGTTTATTTCTGTCTCTCTCTGTCTATCTCTCTGTCCGTCTGTCTGTCTCTGTAAGTCTATCTCTGTCTGTCTTTCGCTCTGTCCATGTCTCTCTCTCTGTCTGTCTGTCTCTCTCTGTCTGTCTCTCTGTCTGTCTGTCTCTCTCTGTCTGTCTGTTTCTCTCTGTCTGTCTGTCTCTCTGTCTGTCTGTTTCTCTCTGTCTGTCTGTCTCTCTGTCTGTCTGTTTCTCTCTGTCTGTCTGTCTCTCTGTCTGTCTGTTTCTCTCTGTCTGTCTGTCTCTCTGTCTCTCTGTTTCTCTCTGTCTGTCTGTCTCTCTGTCTCTCTGTTTCTCTCTGTCTGTCTGTCTCTCTGTCTGTCTGTTTCTCTCTGTCTGTCTGTCTCTCTGTCTGTCTGTTTCTCTCTGTCTGTCTGTCTCTCTGTCTGTCTGTCTCTCTCTGTCTGTCTGTCTGTCTCTCTGTCTGTCTTTTTCTCTCTGTCGGTCTCTCTCTCAGTCTGTCTCTCTTTGTTTGTGTCTTTCTGAATAAAAATCTAAATAAACAATCACAGTTGTTTGTATAAAATCAGTGTGGGAGGGTCCCGGCTCAAAAGTGGCCAAAATGATGTGCACTTACCTGCTGCAATACCACCCGGGCCGATGGGGGTGGACCCAGAATAAGAATTAGCCAATGCTAACATAAAGCATTAGCAGACCTCTCGAAAACACCTTTACAGAATGGTCCAAAAGCTGGTCCACATGTGTGTCAAAGCTGAAGGGAGTGTAGTCCCACTCTAGTTTAGTCGCTGTGGACTTTTGAAGTCACTCGTTTAAACGAATGGGGCTCGTGCAGCTGACGCATGCACAGATGCGTTTTTTCTCAACCTGTTCACAGCAGTTATCTCCTTCAACATGCCTCAGAACGATGGTGCAGAGGTTAGGATTATGAAGCTTAAGCGCAAATTCAGACTGAAAGACTGGGTGCAACCCTTCCCATCCAGGCCAACCAATACAGCCCTGCCAGCCTCGAGCCTCAGCCAATCACACAGCTCTGCACGCCTCTTGCCAACCACAGAGAGCGAAGCGGGCAGTTTAAAAGCAGCCACTTCCTGATAAACAGCTCTTCCTGGAGCTCTTAACAGCCACCACCTCCCCAGCACCTCCTCTGGCTCCAGCTCTGGCTCCAGCTCTGGCTCCTGCTCTGGCTCCTGCTCCTGCTCCACCTACGCCCCATTCACACCATACTCTAGACACCACCAGTGCTTGACCCCGGGGGATCTGAGATAATCTTCAGCTGCAATCGATCTCATCGCCGCAAGCGTCACTGCCGGGGTCAATGCGCCAATCAAATTAATCTTTTTAATGCATTAATTGCCCGTCTTTGGTCTCTTCAAATTGAATGTGCCTCACAGCGAGAAGGTCCTGGGTTTTGCTTCCACCTCCAGGCCTTTTTGTGTGGGGTTTGCATGTTCTCTCCGTGTCTGCGTAGGTTTGCTCCAGATGCTCTCCTATGAATCATATTTACTTACTCCGCTTTATTCCTGGAAACCAAACCATCCTTCTTGTGTAACTTTTTGTTCAATTCCAAACACCATTTTTTTAGGTCTTCCATTCAATATTTGCTTGTCATTGGTCACAATTATTGTTTTCAGTCCCTATAACTGAGAGAGCTTGGCATCTGGAGTAATCTATATTTAAAAATGGTTGTGTTTTTCTCTCTCACAGACGTTGGATTCAGAAACAGCAGAATAGTGTCGTCTTGAAGTGACTCATTTATGTTTGAAATGCCTGGATCCAAACGCAGACGGATCACTATCGATCTGCTGTTATAACGCTGCAATATCACGAGCTGAGGACACGTGGGGCAAGTGTCCGAGTGCGGCTACACAAGGCAAGGCAGGTTTATCTGTATTGCACAATTCATACACAAGGCAATTCAAAGTGCTGAACAGAAAACAAAAAGAAATTAAAGCCGCAAGCGGCGTCGAACGGCCCTCGCCGCACCGCGCAACTCCCTGCACCGCGCGCACTCCCCGCACCACGCCGCCCCGCACCAAGCCGCAACGCGCCGCTCCACAACGCCCCGCACTACGCCGCACCACACCGTACCACGCAGCACCGCTAAAAGGAGGTAGCACCGCCGTGTGATGATTTGTTTCCGTAGCCATAGAAGAATGTTAGTCAAATTGTAATGAATATGATAAGTAGAGCTGGTTTGGCTCCCCATGTAAACTTTGACACAGTCTGTAGGGGGCGCTAAGGGGCCGATTTCCAATATTTCACTTTAACCTGACCTAAACCCTGGAATTGAACAATGGATGAAAGTTTTGTGCAAATCAGACTTTGTTTGTGCAAACAGGAGCAAAATTAATGTTGTCAAAAAGAGCCAAAAAAACCCTTACATTTTGCCGCTCCGCTGCTCAAACAGCGTTTCACGGATCAAAATTCCCTGAAGTCATTTTGAAGGTACATGTGTTGAGATGATGTGGAGCGATTTTGAGGCGAATCGGTGAAACAGCCGAGGCTGGTTTGATGTTTGTGTGAGGTGTACATTTGCAATGAATGGGGAGCGTTTCTCGTCGCCACGGCAACAGGGTAAAAAATAAACCTTGGACCCAATTGACTTTTTGAATCAAGAGGGCAAAACAGATTTATGTGCAAAATTTCAAACATTTTGAAAAAACTAAATTTGAAAATGCCCATCTAAAACTTTGAAATAGTCTGTAGGGGGCGCTAATGTGTCAATTTGAATTAATTCACTTTAAAACGACCTAGACCCTAGAGTTGAACAATGTATTAATGTTTTTTGCAAATCAGACTTTGTTTGTGCAAACGGGAGCAAATTTAATGTTGTCAAAAACGGCCAAAAAAGGTCACATTTTGCCGCTCCGCTGCTCAAACAATGTTTCACTGATCAAAAATCCCTGAGGTCATTTTGAAGGTACATGTGTTGAGATGATGTGGAGCGATTTTGAGGCGAATCGGTGAAACGGCCGAGGAGGAGTCGCTTTCCAACCGACATGTATGAATACTTTTGCTGTTCATTTTTCCATTTTGCAGTGAAATTTATGGGCTTCCTGTTTGTCAGAGGGCGGAGCCATAATAATATTTTTTTCTTGTCTTGACTTGCGGAACATGTGTACCGAATTTCATGACTCTACAACAAACTTGATCCTCAGAACTCCCATAGGGGTATTATTTTGGCTGTTGTAGGTGGCGCTGTTCTGGCATTTTTTGAGTCCCATAAAAATAAACACCAAAATATCAAATTTTTCGCCAGGTCTGATTTTTGGGCAAAATTTAACAACTTTTCATGCATGTTCAGGGGGTCAAATTAAGGCTCAAAGTGCAGAAGAAAAAAGAAAGAAAGAAAGAAAGAAAGAAAGAAAGAAATAAAAAAGGAATTTTTTTTTCGACATCTCGAGCAAAAACAATATAGGTTTCAATGGCACGTGATACATCATTTTAAAGTGTTCGAGTTTACGCACGCAACCGTCACGTTTTGGTGAGTGACGGGCGCTGACGCGTCCGTCACGCACCGCCACCATTTGTTTTCACCATTGTGAAAGCAATAGGCCCTTACCCCGTTCGGGGCTCGGGCCTAAAAACAGTCACTGAAGGCATTCCAATCATAAATATTCACAGTGCATTTGGATCTTTACTTAAACTGTCTCTCATCTTCAGGAAGACTGTTCCAGATTCTAGCTGCATGAATCTGAAAGAGGCCAGTCCCTGTACTCCTCAGAGTCCCAGCAGTAGGCCGGTCCCTGTGCTCCTCAGAGTCCCAGCAGGCGTCCAGTCCCTGTGCTCCTCAGAGTCCCAGCAGGAGGCCAATCCCTGTGCTCCTCAGAGTCCACAGCAGGAGGCCAGTCCCTGTGCTATCATATAACAGATGAACTTTGGTGCAAGGCCACGGAGAGATACAAGCTTTGACGGAGACACATCCAACATCCTTTGCTCCCTCATCAAAAATATCACGGACTTCTAGAACTTCTGGCACAATGGTTTTCAATCCCGAGGACGAGGCCCAGGACATCAGCCACGTCTTTTACCTTTTAAACAAAACAAACTGGGATCAAACTTGAGAATGCCAGTCAATTCATAACTACACGCTGCCAATACACAGAAAGAAAACATTAAATCCATAAAGAAAAGTCATAATTATACTCCACCAATGCAGTGTACTCAATAAAAAGCAAGACATTACTGTAATAAACACATTTACACAATTTTATCTCTTTCTCTTTTCACCTCGTTCACACTGTGGGGGCTGGTCATCTCCCTGTATATAATAAATACTCTGTGCATGTCGGCCGTACAGCTCCAGCTTCTTGCACCTTCCCTATATGTGCTTTCTCAGCCTCGCGTGGCATAAAAGCTGCTTTGCATTAAACAGCCGGTGGTAAACGTTAACCCTTCCCTCTCCGCAGCAGAGAATGTTTCTGACAGCTCCCATCTCTGCAGCCTCATCTCAGTGACAAAGCCCGGTTACATGAAGTGATTAAGTGGATTTGACGCCGCTACGAGTGCAAAGAAAACCTGTCGCCGTGAGGTAGAAACAGGAATGAGAGTGAGAATAGTTTGGTTGGATGTTCGTCTGTCAGTGAGAATAGTTTGGTTGGATGTTCGTCTGTCAGTGAGAATAGTTTGGTCGTCTGTCAGTGAGCGATGTGCAAGAAAATGGAACGACTGTGAGATTGGAGAGACTGCAGCAGACCTGAGCTTTTCCCTTTCACATCCTTCAGTCTGTGTCCCACTATTTCAATGAATGACAATCACTGTGTTTGCAACTTAAAGAGTGCCACGACGGTATATGCTCTTAATAATTCATCAGAACAGTCTTCCGTCCACAATACTTGGACGTCTTCACCTCAGAGTCCAACTTTGGTTCATTTCAAGCAAGGTTTGAAATACAATGAGAACTGGATGGTAGAAGAGATTATTAAAATAAATCCTCCGAGGCCTAGACCCTGGTGGTGGTCCACTGGGGCCTAGACTCTGGTGTTGGTCCTCTGGGGCCTAGACCCTGGTGGTGGGAGCTCGGAGAAGGATGAAGGAGATGGCCCGGAATGAGGCGGAGATGGGGAGGAGGAGGGTTGCAGCGTGAAAGAAGCTGCAGCATGGATGGAGCTTCTGTGCATGAAGCTGATGCAGTCCCTGATTCCTGCAGGTGAGAGTTTGGCTGTGTCCAAAACGGTAGGCATCGGTCCGCGTAGGGTGGATATGTAGGCATCGTGACGTCACTTCCTCAAGCGACGGCTATTGCAGGGGTGTCCAAAACCACTTGGCGAGCTCGCCAGCGTAGGCATCATGACTTCGTCTCCATGGAAACGGCCACTTTTGGAGCAGATATGAAGGATGCATCTGATGTATGCTTCGCTGCCTTCTTTTTGCCAAGTCACGGCCGCGCATGCGCAGAACTCCGTTCGGCATTAACATGCAAACAACAACTCGGACCTGCTGGAGCTAACATTATGGTAAGCACTTTACTGTGAAGTTATGTCTATAGTAAGTACTGCTATACTTTACTGTGAAGTTATGAACACGACTGTTATGATAAAACACAGACATAAATTAGATCTGCCACAGATGTGTGTATTTAACCTTGTTATCTGCTGTGAATAAGCTCAGTCCCGAAAAGCTAATGCTACGAGGCTAGTTCATTCAGATTCGGTTTTTGAACAAGAAAAATCATGTTGTGTTTTATCTTTTAGGGAGAAACAAACCCACTGATTAAATATTAAAGCTACACTGAGGAAAGTCACGTTTTCATGGAAAATCACTCTGCAGCACAGCAGCTATAGTATGCTAACATGCTAACACATGTTTTCTGTATTCATATAAAATAGATTGTGCATATCGTTTTTAATCCCATACTGAGACTGGGAAAACTGTATATATTAGACATATGGAATTATAGAATAGGCCAAGAATAATTATAAAGCCCTTTTCATACAATAGTCTAATAAATAGTAAACACACATTATACAGAGGTTTCGTTTGTCATTAATAAGAAATTTGCAGAGGACAAAGTCCCACTTCCACAAACACAGGTTTAAAGTGGTTAGCCATGCTTCTAACTTGATTATTTGTGTATATTTCTATCATATCATTCTTCTGTTTCCCCTGCTGTGAAGCTTGTATCTCTAATATTAAATACTGTAAGGATTTCTGTATTTTATTTTTAACCAGTTTTTTGCAAAGCCCCAAATAAATAGTATTAGTTGAATATGAAGTGTAAAAAGAATCCTAAATGTGGGCTGTGTTTTAATGCATGATGTTTGTGTTCTTCTTTTTCAGAGACTTGTGGTGAAATTAAGGTCATAATTTCTCCAGCTTCACCTCCTGCTTCACCTTCATCACCTCCTGCTTCACCTCCATCACCTCCTGCTTCACCTCCATCACCTCCTGCTTCACCTCCATCACCTCCTGCTTCACCTCCATCACCTCCTGCTTCACTGCTGAAAACATTATGAACTACAACAAACTTGTATATAATATTTTCCTTTAATCAGCAGTCGTGAATAGTTAGAACAGTGGGCTCTGCATCTCTGAAGACATGTAGCAGAAGCAGCAGCAGCAGAAGGAGCAACAGGAGGAGTAACAGGAGGAGTAACAGCAGCAGGAGCAGCAGCAGCAGCAGGAGGAGTAACAGCTGCAGCAGAGGGAGCAACAGGAGGAGTAACAGCAGCAGGAGCAACAGCAGCAGGAGCAACAGGAGGAGTAACAGCAGCAGAAGGAGCAACAGGAGGAGTAACAGCAGCAGCAGAGGGAGCAACAGGAGGAGTAACAGCAGCAGCAGAAGGAGCAACAGGAGGAGCAACAGCAGCAGGAGCAGCAGCAGCAGCAGGAGCAGCAGCAGCAGGAGCAACAGCAGCAGGAGCAGCAGCAGGAGCAGCAGCAGCAGCAGGAGCAACAGGAGGAGCAACAGCAGCAGGAGCAGCAGCAGCAGCAGGAGCAGCAGCAGCAGGAGTAACAGCAGCAGGAGCAGCAGCAGCAGGAGCAACAGCAGCAGGAGCAGCAGCAGGAGCAGCAGCAGCAGCAGGAGCAGCATCAGCAGGAGCAACATCAGCAGGAGCAGCAGCAGGAGCAGCAGCAGCAGCAGGAGCAACAGGAGGAGCAACAGCAGCAGGAGCAGCAGCAGCAGCAGGAGCAGCAGCAGCAGGAGTAACAGCAGCAGGAGCAGCAGCAGCAGGAGCAACAGCAGCAGGAGCAGCAGCAGGAGCAGCAGCAGCAGCAGGAGCAACAGGAGGAGCAACAGCAGCAGGAGCAGCAGCAGCAGCAGCAGCAGCAGCAGCAGGAGCAGCAGCAGGAGCAGCAGCAGAGTCCTGGGCGTCTGCCTCTGACACAGGTCTCATTGACAGCACTTCACAGAGAACCTGGAAATAAAGAAAACAACAATTGTTGGTTTTATTATGATTTTGTTGTTTGTGTGAAATGTAAAGAGTCAAAGTGAGGTATTATTTACACTAGGGATGTAAAAAACTATGAATTTTCATGACCGACCACCGAGCCTCATTAACCGGTTGAAACCGGTTAACCGCGTAGTTTAAAATAGTCCACGTTCTTTGAAATAACAGCCATTTCGAGCCGCGTACTTTTCATAAGTGCAGCTGAGCATTCTAATGGATCAGAGCGGAGACAGCGGCACCAAAACCCGTAACAGCTTCGGCACCTTTGCGCACAGAGAACTGCTGTATTAATCTTCCCATTCTTCTGTGCTGCGGCTTAAAGCATTTTTAAGAAAAAGACGGCTCGTCCACATGGTCAGGGCAGCGAGTGACGAGCCGCGTCTCGCAGGTCTCCGCTAAAGTTTAAAAGTGATCAGTGTGGAGCTGATGCCAAGGACCAGCAGCACAAACATGGTCCATGTGTGTGGAGCTGATGCCAAGGACCAGCAGCACAAACATGGTCCATGTGGTTTGACTGGAGCCGTGTATTTGCAAGAATGCTTTGGGCTCCGTGACACAGAGGAGCGCGACAGACCGGTATGTGTGTGTGTACAATACATGTATGTATGTGTGTATATGTCTGTGTGTGTGTATATGTATGTGTGTGTGTGCAATACATGTATGTATGTGTGTGTAAATATAAGCTCCAATGTAGTTCTGACCCGCACCAGTGTGCAACTAGCAGGCGGTAACAGAGGGGAGAGATGATGCGTGTGGATGTTACGTGTCAATGGAGGGGGGGAAATGTGTGTGTGTGTGTGTGTGGCGCGTACGGCGTGAGAGTCGGCCTAGACTATACTGTTACATTGGCGCACACAGCTAGATAGGGACCCGCTCGGCACATCGTGCAAATAGGGCTTAAAATAGCGTTATGAAGAGATCTCCCCTCTCCCCCTTTTGACCGGTTAACGCTGTGACGGTCAACCACCGGTTAAACGGTCACCGATTTACATCCCTAATTTACACAACTACATATTTGTCAGCAGTACTTATACTTATACTTATAATTGAATACATTAAACTCAAATGTGATTAGTAACGGTCTGTTAGCTTTTCAAGAGACATAAAAGTGAATAAGAGCAGTGTCAAACATCTGTGTTCAACTTCATTTTACAGATGTCTGTTAATGTTTCCATGGATGTGTCAGTTATTATAGATCCATGGATGTGTCAGTTATTATTATAGATCCATGGATGTGTCAGTTATTATTATAGATCCATGGATGTGTCAGTTATTATTATAGATCTATGGATGTGTCAGTTATTATTATAGATCCATGGATGTGTCAGTTATTATTATAGATCCATGGATGTGTCAGTTATTATTATAGATCCATGGATGTGTCAGTTATTATTATAGATCCATGGATGTGTCAGTTATTATTATAGATCCATGGATGTGTCAGTTATTATTATAGATCCATGGATGTGTCAGTTATTATTATAGATCCATGGATGTGTCAGTTATTATTATAGATCTATGGATGTGTCAGTTATTATTATAGATCCATGGATGTGTCAGTTATTATAGATCCATGGATGTGTCAGTTATTATTATAGATAAATGGATGTGTCAGTTATTATTATAGATCCATGGATGTGTCAGTTATTATTATAGATAAATGGATGTGTCAGTTATTATTATAGATCCATGGATGTGTCAGTTATTATTATAGATCCATGGATGTGTCAGTTATTATTATAGATAAATGGATGTGTCAGTTATTATTATTATAGATAAATGGATGTGTCAGTTATTATTATAGATCCATGGATGTGTCAGTTATTATTATAGATCCATGGATGTGTCAGTTATTATTATAGATCCATGGATGTGTCAGTTATTATTATTATAGATAAATGGATGTGTCAGTTATTATTATAGATCCATGGATGTTCCAGTTATTATAGATAAATGGATGTTCCGGTTATTATTATTATAGATAAATGGATGTTTCTCTCTCATCAGCAAACACACGTTAATACATTTAGGTCTGATAAAATTACTTTTAAGTGATGCACAAACGAGGGCCATAGCAAATATATAATCCATATCTAATAATCATTTATTGCATATGTGTGCATTGTTTACATAAAATATAACTTTGTAAAAACTAATGATTACTGCCAATACTGTTGTTATAACAGAGAAAGTGTAACAACAAAAGCATCCTCTGTTTTTTCAGAATACGATTGTAAACATCCAGGGGGCTCTCATTACGTGAACCCGTGTTTAGACAGCCTGTTCTGGGCTTCAGCACTGCAGCTAACTGGGCTGTTAGCTTATAGCACCGGAGCTTCAGGCTGGAGGTAAAGTCCGAAAATTTTCGAATTTATCTCCAAACAGACTTCTGATATGACAATAAAGGGGGATATTTCTCGCCTCAAATGATATTAGAATTAACTTTTATGTCCTAATTAAAGCGTATTTAGAACTTTTTACCGTCCATCATGGCCGCCGTGTCCTTCCGCTCCGCTCGGAGTTGTGTAGTCACGTGACGAAGGCAGAAGGCAGCTGCTGTCCAAATCCACATCACGTCTCGCCTCCTACCTCGCCTGTGGCTACGCGGCCTTCCCTCTGTGCCTACATATCCACCCTACGCGGCCCGATGCCTACCGTTTTGGACACAGCATTTGTGTGTGGCGCTGCAGCTGAGTGTGATTGACAGATGCTGTTGCCATGGGCAACAGTAGGAGGACTTTGAGTGCTGTGAGCTTAGTTCTCCAGTCTTCCATTATGAATTAGCGCTTAAGCTTCATATCTTCAGGTTTCAGGTCACTTTGTACCAGAATCCTCTCTGCTCTGGTCTGGACCAGTGTAAAACCATGAACACTGAACTGCAGCAACATCTCAGGCAGAAAAAAATCAAGAAAGATGTTAAACACAAAACAACTACTGTTTTGTTGTACTTAACTACTACTTTGATGCTAGAGATTGGATTTTATCTTAATTAGTATAGAGTTATTATTCTTTTATTTTGTGCTGAGTAGATAAATAGCGGTAACTGTAACTTGTGATGCAACACTGAAATTTCCCCTCTGTGGGACGAATAAATTATCTCTCCATCTTAATCTTAAAAGTGCCATATAAAACCCATGCATGATTAGAGATAAGATGCTATTTTCCGAGCCGCTTTAGACCCTCACCACTTAATTCTTTCGCAGTGGCACTTTCTGGACAGTGTTTTAACGAGCCCGGCCCAGACACGTCCGCGCTGGTTATTCTACTGCCACTGGACCTTGACTTTAATCCTCTGAGTTTAGCTACACGGACCGGGAACTCACTCAGAAGTCCGCTTTATTAACCTCCGCTCATCATTCACCGTTCAGACTCACGCACAGAGAGGACCGTAGCCTTGAACAGACGGACGTGGCCAAAAAAACACAGCGCATATAAACTGTCAATCGGAGAAAGCGCTGTCCTGAATTTGGGAGTTTGGGCGGATTAAAGGCGAGAAGAGCTCGCTTTGAAGAGGAAAGCACGGCTCAGCAGAGTGGTCAAATGAGGCCACTATGCAGTTCATTAGCTAGGGAAATTGTAGCCACACAAAAGCCGTTGGAAATACATGTAAATCTGCTGGTTTGGCTGACGTGGCCCCTGCGGTCGCTGTGTCGTGAACATGGCTGTACTCTGGCACTTGGAGAAGCTTAGAGTATGTTAGTTTCGCCCTTTTTTGATTTGATACATTAAAAGCTAAATTATTATTATGCTTTAAGGCAGGGGTGTCCAAACTTTATACTAAGAAGGCCACTGTTGTTATCCAGACTTGACTAAAGGCTGGTGACCCTAATTGTAAAACTGTTTTGATTGGATTTAGGCGGTTTGAGGTTTTGAAATCAGCCACATTAGCAGCCGATATGGGATGTTGCAACTTCTTCTAGTTCTTGATTTATTTATGTATTCGTGCACACTGCTCCACGCCAGGGCCTCACTTTTGGACTTTGCAAATATATTCCGATGTGATTTTACTGCAAAACGGCAAGTATATGAATCTGAATCTGATCACAAAAAAAGTCAGTCAACACAAATAAAGTTAACAACTTGATTCAAAAAGGTTCTTTACAACATAATTAAGAATTTTTAGTTGAAGCCTGTCTCACTTTTTTCCTGGAAGACTGAAGCATGAATCTGAAATGCAGCCTCCCCATGTTTAGTCCTGACTCTGGGACCAGCAGGAGACCAGTCCCTGTGCTCCTCAGAGTCCGAGTTAGTTCAGACAGAAATATGGATAGATAGATGGATGGATAGATGGATGGATAGATGGATGGATGAGTGGGTGGGCGGACGGACATAGATTCTTTATTGATGCCAGTAGGATAAATTCAGGTGTCCAGCAGTAGAAGACTCATGCAGGTTTGTCGTACAGTCTGACAGCCGAAGGAACAAGGGATCTTTTAATACGTTCAGTACATACGGCACAATCCACAATGTCGATTCCAACCTCTGTATTCTCAGCTGAAAATCTCCCCACACTCCTCTCTCTCTCACACACACACAGACACACAGACACACACACCTGCTGCGTGGTGACCCAAAGGTGAGGCCCTGGCGTGGAGCAGAAATGACAGCCATCCATCAGTCAGAGGCAGTGATCCATCCTCATCAGTCTGTCTCTGCCCATTACACCACTCTATTATACAGACTAATGTGTTTACAGCCTCTTATTGGATTTTCTCTGCTATTACGGCGCTTATGACTTTCACCTGACTGTTTCAGAGCCGGCACGGGGGTGTCTATATTGGATTAATCACTATTGAATTGACTATAGTCTCAATTAGCAGAAAAATACTTAGCGCTTTTGGAGAAATCTCGTATTAGCTTCAAAGCCTCTTCATTGACGTATGCAAATATCCAACGTTCAATCATAATAAAACAAGTTACAACAGATAAGACCCTATCGCAGTCTTTTCATCGTATGCAGACTTGTAAGAGAGAGCCTAGCCTGGTCTAACCACACCATGGTACTCATTTTACTTTGTACTAAGGTCTGGATTTGCTCCATTGACTCCATTAACAGGTGGGAGGGGCTAACTCCTTTTGCAGATTGAAACCATTGGATCTGAGTTTACTGTGACGTATGTAATGAGCCCGAGTGAGTGAAGCATTTAGCATTTAGCCTAGCTTTAGCAAGTATCCTAGCTTTAACATTTAGCCTAGCTTTAGCAGGTAGCCCAGCTTTAGCCATCTCCTTTGTTACTAACGGAGCCCGTGGGGAGTAGAGCCACAACATCTTTGCTTCAATAACATTTACTAAACATTCCTCTTGCTCCGGCTTCAGTTTCTTGATATTTGGATTGAACCAGAACAAATTATTTTACTATCGCATTCTCCGACAAACTACAACCAGCAAATTCAGCACAACCTCTTGACGTCACAGACACCGACCTACAACACCCGCCTCCCCCGCTCTCTGATTGGTCGAAGGAGATTCAACCGAGGAAACTGCAGCCACTAGGATCAGACCCAGACGTACATGTAGGAGATGATCATGGACCAGAGTTTACACATGGTAAGACCAGACGTACATGTAGGAAATGATCATGGACCAGAGTTTACACATGGTAAGACCCAGACGTACATGTAGGAAATGATCATGGACCAGAGTTTACACATGGTAAGACCAGACGTACATGTAGGAAATGATCATGGACCAGAGTTTACACATGGTAAGACCAGACGTACATGTAGGAAATGATCATGGACCAGAGTTTACACATGGTAAGACCAGACGTACATGTAGGAAATGATCATGGACCAGAGTTTACACATGGTAAGACCCAGAGAGCTACTCTCCCGGGATGACAAAGGCAGTGAGCTACTCCTTTAACCCGTCCCTTGGATAAATGTGGTTATATATTAGTGTTAAAGCGCCTGATATTGGGTACAGTCATTATTTATCATCACTTATGTGTTACTAGTGACAAAGTAAGTGCATTTACAATAATATACATGATAATGACTAATACAATCTGAAATATGAAGTATATATTATTAGATACATTCATGTTTAAATCCTTGGGTGAGCTACCTGGAAGGAGGTGGCTAAAGGTTGGAGACCGCTGATGTGAAACCATTGTACGTGACGAGTACGCATCAGTTTTCCAGGACTCATTGTGAAACCTTAAAATTCATATATTGCCTGTCAGTAAATAACACACCCTTCGTTTAGATGCTTTTCTGCTGGTTTTAGCAGAGCTCCCGAAATGAGATCTCATACATAAGCAATGCACCCAGGCCTGGTTCAGGACGGCTGCTGCCCCATTTCCACTGCCTTTTCCAACACATTCATTTTATTTTATCGGAACTTTCTAAACAACAGTGAATGGGTTTGATGTAGCAGCCATTCGGACGCTTCGAGGGTTTGTATTGACCTCGAAACAAGAGACTTTTTTTATAGAGGAATAGGAAGGACTGTGTTTCTTCTTGCCTTGGTGTCATTATTGAAGTACCTGCTAATTATACTGCTGAGCCAAACAGGAATGGTGCTTTTGGTGAAGAATAAAAAGGCTAGGTTTGGTCAATTTCTAGAGAGGGACTGCGCCTATAGTCTACTCTGTAACACGGTGTACCTGTTCTGGGTCTGTCACTGTCTGTAAATAGTTTGTGAGTTTTGCTGCCAGTGCAACGCTCCATGTGGGATTTGAACTAATATAAAGTCTTGTGTGTGTGGTTGTGTGTGTGTGTGTGTGTGTGTGTGTGTGTGTTCTGTTGGCTCCAGCTCTGGGGAAGGGAAGAAAAGTGCGTCAGGAGGAAGTCCAATTTCACTCAGCCCAACTTTGTGATGTCGTCCTGGGATTCACGTTTGACTGAGCCCTGCTGTTTGCCATGTGGACCGAGAAACACAAACTAATGATGTTTGGAAGTCACTTTTTCACTCTCAAAACGACATAATATGGTTTCACACCTAACTTTTTTTCTATTCTGTTAATAATTTTGAAATGTCGTCTTTAAACAAATTGGAAACATGAACCCTAAACCCAGACCAGAGGGAGAGACCAAAGAAACCAGAGAGAGAGACCGAAGAGACCAGAGAGAGAGACTAAAGAGACCAGAGAGAACAAAGAGACCAGAGAGAGAGACCGAAGATATCAGAGAGAGAGACCGAAGAGACCAGAGAGAGACCAAAGAGACCAGAGAGAGAGAGACTAAAGAGACCAGAGGGAGAGAGACCAAAGAGACCAGAGAGAGACCAAAGAGACCAGAGAGAGACCAAAGAGACCAGAGAGAGACAGACCAAAGAGACCAGAGAAAGCGAGACCAAAGAGACCAGAGAGAGAGACCAAATAGACCAGAGAGAGCGAGACCAAAGAGACCAGAGAGAGCGAGACCAAAGAGACCAGAGAGAGCGGGACCAAAGAGACCAGAGAGAGAGACCAGAGAGAGACCAAAGAGACCAGAGAGACCAAAGAGACCAGAGAGAGAGACCAGAAGAAGAGACTAGAGAGAGAGCATAAAGAGACCAGAGAGAGACCAAATATACAAGAGATTCCAGAGAGAGGGACCAGTAAAATCAGAGAGAAACCAGGGAGAGACCAAAGAGATCAGAGAGAGACCAGAGAGAGGGACCAGAGAGATCAGAGAGAGAGCACTGAGACCAGAAAGAGAGAATTGTCCTTGTTCCCAAATGCCAGAGAGAATTCAGACTAGTCCCACAGGTTCCTCGTGATTAGAAGCGAGGATGGAGCCGTGAGCACCTGCTGCAGCTCCAGTCCAAGCTCAGGCTGAACCGCGGAGAACTCTGTGGGGATGGAAAATAATGGAGACGACTGTTCCTCAAAAGAGACTGTGCTTTTTGAAGGGTTACAGGAGGTCGGGACTGGGTTCTGGCCCGACCGTCTGCTCCCACACGAGGGCAATGAGAATCCCAAGAGAAAACCTCCCAGTCCAGCTTTAAAGTCCAGGGTTCAGAGACTTGGTCATGAATTAAGACCCGAGCAGCAGGATTGGCAGCATTGAAACAGCGCCTTTATCCTGGGCTAGCTTTTAAATATAACATCTCACTGAAGGTCACTTTGTCTACGTATTACCCTGCCCTACATGTATATACCAACTGTGGCTACAATCATATTTGAGTGTCCAAAAAGTGCTGTATAAAACCAATGCATTATTCTTCTTATTATTATTATTGAAGCATTAACAGCTAGCTAAGCATCATTGCAGCTACTTATATTGTATATTTAGTGTGCTCTTGTGTCTCTTACTACGGTATTGTGTGCGCGACAACAGATGAATGAAGGATTTCTTATCTTCAAATGTGTGTCCCATTCAAAGTCTTGTTAAATATTTGGGCTGAGAGCTGATGAGATGAGTGAAGGCTCTTTTTTGTGTTTTTGTCTGAAAAAAACTGATCTAATCTAAAGAGAAAACAGTGATAGAAGCAAACATGGATCCAGCCACTTTGTCTACATGTACAGTATATAACTCCTGTTCTATATGTACAGTATATAACTCCTGTCTATATGTACAGTATATAACTCCTGTCCTATATATACAGTATATAACTCTTGTCTACATGTACAGTATATAACTCCTGTTCTATATGTACAGTATATAACTCCTGTCTATATGTACAGTATATAACTCCTGTCCTATATGTACAGTATATAACTCCTGTCCTATATGTACAGTATATAACTCCTGTTCTATATGTACAGTATATAACTCCTGTTCTATATGTACAGTATATAACTCCTGTCTATATGTACTGTATATAACTCTTGTCTATATGTACAGTATATAACTCCTGTTCTATATGTACAGTATATAACTCCTGTCTATATGTACAGTATATAACTCCTGTCCTATATGTACAGTATATAACTCCTGTTCTATATGTACAGTATATAACTCCTGTTCTATATGTACAGTATATAACTCCTGTCTATATGTACTGTATATAACTCTTGTCTATATGTACAGTATATAACTCCTGTTCTATATGTACAGTATATAACTCCTGTCCTATATGTACAGTATATAACTCTGCACTACAACATATACAGTATATATATATATATATATATATATATATATATATGCACTCGGGGCAGTGACCCCGAAGCTAGAAGAGTGGTTACAGCGGATCCCTGGAACAACCTCGGACATCTCGGTCCAGAAATGTGCAGTGCTAGGAACAGCAAAGATACTGCGCAGAACCCTCAAGCTCCCAGGCCTCTGGTAGAGGACCCGAGCTTAGAGAGGGATAACCGCCCGCGGAGGGCCAAAGGTGAGTGACAATTTATTTATTTATATATTTGACTGGTATTGAAGCCTTTTCAGCATCTACAGCTAGTTATGTTAGCTAAGAAACATAGCTAATACTTGTATAATTTGTATATTGTGTGTGCTCCCTGTGTGCTCTTACTACTGTCCTGTCTGTGCGCTGCAACATCGAAATTTCTCCACTGTGGGACGAATAAAGGAACTCTTTTCTTATCTTATCGATGATTTGGGGCTGCACATATTGTTCAGTTTAATTTATTCAAATTGTCATATTTTTTGCAGTCTGTGAGAAACTACACTCCTCAAAGATGTGGGAAGATTTGGACGAAGTGCTTGAACGTGAGCAATAGTCCAATGAACAACCATTTTGGCAGAAGTCTGCGCTCTACGAGTGCTCGTCTAGTTTCTACATGTAGTTCCATATACATTTAACACACCATGAATTTAGTTAGTCTCAAGTCCCTAGTCAAGTCCCTGGTCAAGTCCCAGGTCAAGTCCCAGGTCAAGTCCCAGG
This sequence comes from Knipowitschia caucasica, assembly GCA_964034765.1. Taxonomy (NCBI): domain Eukaryota; kingdom Metazoa; phylum Chordata; class Actinopteri; order Gobiiformes; family Gobiidae; genus Knipowitschia; species Knipowitschia caucasica. The sequence goes on from OZ035843.1 coordinate 3,400,311, forward strand.
TCAAGTCCCAGGTCAAGTCCCTAGTCAAGTCCCAGGTCAAGTCCCAGGTCAAGTCCCAGGTCAAGTCCCTAGTCAAGTCCCTAGTCAAGTCCCTGGTCAAGTCCCAGGTCAAGTCCCAGGTCAAGTCCCTAGTCAATGCCCTTGTCAAGTCCCTAGTCAAGTCCCAGGTCAAGTCCCAGGTCAAGTCCCAGGTCAAGTCCCAGGTCAAGTGCAGAGAAAGTCAAAAGTCAAGGGCCAAGTCAAGTCCCTTTTTCATTAAAAAAAAGCATTGCTCAAATACACAAAAATACAAATGCAATGAGTGCTGAAGTGTTTTCCTCGGTATATTATAAAATAATAAGTTGACCTCATTTTGCAAAACAGGTCTGAAAAACTGGACCAGCAAAGCTTTACAAGTCTCAGACACAAGTCCAAAATCAGAGTTAAGATTATTGTTATATTTAGTCTCGCTGAGCCCCCTGTCAGACGGACTTTCAACTCACACCTCCGGGAGAGCTTCTCCCAGGTCCAGGCGGAGGAGGGGGACATGGAGTCCAAGTGGACCATGTTCTCTGCCTCAATCGCCGATGCGGCGGCTCGTAGCTGTGGTCGCAAGGTCTCTGGTGCTGGTCCCGGCGGCAACCCCCGAACCCGGTGGTGGACACCGGCAGTAAGGGATGCTGTCAGGCTGAAGAAGGAGTCCTATCGAGCCATGATGGTTCGGGGGACTCCTGAGGCAGCTGTCCAGTACCGGCAGGCCAAGCGTGCCGCGGCCCGGGCTGTTGCAGTGGCAAAAACCCGGGACTGGGAGGAGTTTGGAGAGTCCATGGAGCATGACTATCGGTCGGCCTCGAAGAGATTCTGGCAAACCATCCGGCGCCTCAGGAGGGGGAAGCAGTTCCTTGCCAACACCATGTACGGTGCGGGTGGAGAGCTGCTGACCTCGACTGGGGATATTGTCGGGCGGTGGAAGGAATATTTTGAGGTTCTCCTCAATCCCCCCGTCACATCCTCTGTTACAGAGGCAGAGGCTGAGGATGTTGGGGCGGATACATCCATCTCCCTGGCTGAGGTCACCAAGGTGGTTGGTAGCCTCCATGGTGGCAAGGCTCCGGGTGTGGATGAGATCCGCCCTGATTATCTAAAGTCTCTGGATGTTGTAGGACTGTCTTGGCTGACACGTCTCTGCAGCATCGTGTGGCGATCGGGGGCGGTGCCAATGGAGTGGCAGACTGGGGTGGTGGTCCCTCTCTACAAGAAGGGGGAGCGGAGGGTGTGTTCCAATTATCGTGGGATCACACTCCTCAGCCTCCCCGGTAAGGTCTATCAATCAATCAATCAACTTTATTTGTATGGCGCCTTTCCAACACAAGGCCACTCAAAGCGCCTCACAACCCACATAGTATCACACAAATCAGAGACATCAATAAATACATTAAAAACAGAATAAAATCACAAATAATGGAAAAAAAAAAACTCCAAGGTACTGGAGAGGAGGCTACGGCCGATGGTCGAATCTCGGATCCAGGAGGGGCAGTGTGGTTTTCGTCCCGGTCGCGGAACACTGGATCAGCTCTATACTCTCCATCGGATACTCGAGGGTTCATGGGAGTTCGCCCAACCTGTCCACATGTGCTTTGTGGATTTGGAGAAGGCGTTCGACTGTGTTCCCCGGGGTGTCCTTTGGGGGGTTCTCCGGGAGTACGGGGTCGGAGGTCCTCTGCTGAGGGCCGTTCGGTCCTTGTATGACCGGAGCCAGAGCTGCGTTCGCATTGCCGGCAGTAAGTCAGACCTGTTCCCGGTGCATGTTGGCCTCCGACAGGGCTGCCCTTTGTCACCGGTTCTGTTCACTGTATTTATGGACAGAATTTCTAGGCACAGCCAGGGGTCGGAGGGGGTCCGGTTCGGAGACCACAGGATTTCATCTCTGCTGTTTGCGGACGATGTTGTCCTGTTGGCTCCAACAAACCAGGACCTGCAGCATGCACTGGGACGGTTTGCAGCCGAGTGTGAAGCGGCTGGGATGAGAATCAGCACCTTCAAATCCGAGGCCATGGTGCTCGACCGGAAAAAGGTGCCTTGCCCTCTACAGGTGGGTGGAGAGGTCCTTCCTCAAGTGGAGGAGTTCAAGTATCTCGGGGTCTTGTTCACGAGTGAGGGAAGAATGGAGCGTGAGATTGAAGGCGGATCGGTGCAGCGTGCGCAGTGATGCGGTCTCTGTATCGGACCGTTGTGGTAAAGAGGGAGCAGCGTCTGCAGTCAGAGCTGTATCGGACCGTTGTGGTAAAGAGGGAGCTGAGCCGAAAGGCAAAGCTCTCGATTTACCGGTCAATTTTCGTTCCCTCCCTCACCTATGGTCATGAGCTTTGGGTAATGACCGAAAGAACGAGATCGCGGATACATGCGGTCGAAATGAGCTTCCTCCGCAGAGTGGCTGGGCGCTCCCTTAGAGATAGGGTGAGGAGCTCAGTCACACGGGAGAAGCTCGGAGTAGAGCCGCTGCTTCTCCACGTCGAGAGGAACCAGTTGAGGTGGCTCGGGCCTCTGTTCCGGATGCCTCCTGGACGCCTCCCTGGGGAGGTGTTCCGGGCACGTCCCACCGGGAGGAGGCCCCGCGGAAGACCTAGGACACGCTGGAGGGACTATGTCTCTCAGCTGGCCTGGGAACGCCTTGGGGTCCCCCCGGACGAGCTGGAGGAAGTGTGTGTGGATAGGGGAGTCTGGGCGTCTCTGCTTAGACAGCTGCCCCCGCGACCCGGCAACGGATAAAGCGGAAGAAAATGGATGGATGGGTTATATTTAGTCGAGTTTAAAGTCATCAAACTCACGACTGGAGTCCGCACCTGTCATGAACATACATCAAAACATACACTATCAAAAATACATACAGCACTAATAACATGTTTCTGCAACTTAAGAGTCCACCAAACTGTGACATTATCTGTTTAATCTACTAAATACAAATAAGTGAAGTCATTTCCTGTGTTCGAAAATATAAACATAGTTATAAAAGCCCCGGAGCATGATGTAACCTGCTGCAATCCTGATCCACACGGTTTCCACTGGGGGCGGGGAAATCCATCTCATAATAATGTAATGTAACTATTCAACAACAAATCAATTCTGTTGCAAAAGGAAATGAAGCGAGTCCGTTAAAGATGTGGGCTTCGCTGTTTGCAGAAAGGTCACGGGATTTCACAGGGGCCTAAAAATATGAAATCTTATCACGGTTTATGCATAATGAATGTGAGGTCCTTTTACAGACGGAGCCGTGGTTATCGTTCCCATCGCCCTCTGACGATCAATGGCTCTTCTGCCGCTCTGGATTCGTCTCCATCACAGCGTGGAGAAGGAACGCCATCAACTCTGAACATACCAGAAAGACATTGATTCTGTGTATGAGCAGAAATGATGCAATTGACCAGAGATGAAGGCTTAAAGCTGGTGTCTGTGTTTGAGAGACCAGAGAGAGAGCAGAGAGAGAGACCAGAGAGAGAGCAGAGAGAAAGAGACCAGAGAGAGACCAGAGATAGACCACAGAGAGAGACCAGAGAGAGAGAGCAGAGAGAGAGACCAGAGAGAGAGACCAGAGAGAGAGACCAGAGAGAGACCAGAGAGAGACCAGAGAGAGAGAGCAGAGAGAGAGCAGAGAGAGAGAGCAGAGAGAGACCGGAGAGAGAGACCAGAGAGAGACCAGAGAGAGACCAGAGAGAGAGAGAGCAGAGAGAGACCAGAGAGAGAGACCAGAGAGTGAGACCTGAGAGAGACCTGAGAGAGACCAGAGAGAGACCAGAGAGAGAGATCAGAGAGAGACCAGAGAGAGACCTGAGAGAGAGAGACCAGAGAAAGAGGCCAGAGAGAGACCAGAAAAAGAGACCAGAGAGAGAGACCAGAGAGAGAGACCAGAGAGAGACCAGAAAATAAGCAAAAACAGTCAAAGTGAAAACCAGACTCAGAAGAATTCACTGAAATATTGTCGCTCTGCATCTGCGAACCACAGCGTTAGTTGTTTGCCCAAAAAAGAATATAAGTTAAAAATCGTTTTAACCCTATGAACCCGTCTGCATCGGCGCCGATGCACGCGCACATGTTTTACAAATGATCAATTTACTCGCGAACGGAAAAAAACGTAGCAACTTACTTTTTTCCCTCTGTGAAGTACGTATTCAGGGCTTTCCGAAACTTTTTGATTTGTCTGTGCGATGCACGGAGGATAAACTACGCTTGTCTGAAAGTCCGTGTCCAAAGCGTGACCGTGAGGTACAAACAGCTGTGAGATACAAACACACGGGGACTGCCAAAGATCATCAGAAAGTGAGATGTCTCACTCCTCTGTCTGTACTTGTTCTCCCACAGTTGAAACTACAGCTGCGATTGCAATAACCGACTGAAGAGTGCGCATTATTGATAAAGACGATAATAAATACAGTAAAATGACATTATGTGTATATGATGTATATAAATACATGTATTATATAAATAATTGATGTTGTTTTTTTTTTTTGGCTCAGTTTCTTATGTTTTACGTTTTTTACAGCTGTACTACAGAAGCAACCCCAGCATTATAGACAAACTGCTTCAAGAAGGGCATCGGGAGTACAGAGTTTTTTGCTTTTATAGTGGAATTTTGTAAACAGTATAATAGTTACAGATTCAATTTTTTTCCCCATTATCCCCAAGACCATAAATAACATTTCTATGCAGTGTAAAAAGTTGTTTATAGCATTTCATTGTGTTTTTTCAATACATTTTTGTTAAATTGATTTTCCGTTTGATTTTTTTCTTTGTCTTCATGATTCCATAATTTTTATATAATTCATATGACAGCTTTACAATATGAATATTCTAAAACCCCAGGTTGTACTGAAAAAAACAAAGTATACTGCTTGACTCTGCATCAAAAGATGACTGTTTTATGAACAATTATACACAAAGAAAACCAGGCGAGGAAAGTTCCCCAAAATGACCCATGTGCATAGAGGGTTAACAAAGAATGCACCGATACAACTCTTTTCAAACTGATTGGAGTTTGAGGATCTTAGAGTGAGGACTTACAGATACCGATACGAGTGCTTTGTGTTTTCTCTGGGTTATTTCATAAAACTAATACAACAGAAATTGTTGAAATAAAACATTATGAATAAGAAAATGCCTAAACAATTATAATTTTTAGCAATTGTTTTAAGAGTCAACAATACAAAGCCACAGTCGCGTCTTCCACAAACAGTGCAAAGAAATAGCTCTGGTGCTAGCAAGGGTTATCAAGTTACTGATGTTATATACGTTTGTTTTGAACCGCCAGACATTTCACACGACGTCGAGTCCGCTTTACTCCGGTCACTCGTTTATAAAATAATCTAGTTTACGGCCGACATCTTGTCCACTTCTCCCATTCTGATTACAGGGTTATGGTTGTTTGTAAATGTATATTGGACATTTGTTAATGCTTATTATTTAGTAGTAGACATTTGTAAATGATTAAGTGTTCTCAGACTGATTGGTCATAAAAAGGATTGTCTTTTTAAATCAACTTTTTCAGATAGAGCCAGAGATCAGCCTCTGAAAAAACTACAGAAAGAACTAAAATAACTTCATATATTTTATTCATTTATTCGTTCATTTGACAGGGACAGTGAACATTATTGAACATTGCTGTAAATGTACCAGAAATGGACATAAAGTTATTTTTCATCCGATGTTCCTGCACAAATTTAATCTGTCAACCTAAAAGCAAACACATCACACAGTTTCTTAGTTACACCGGCAGAACTCACCGCGTGGAGCTAATCTCACTGGTAAAGTACCATGTGGCGCAGAACTAAAAAAGGTCTCGTTATGATTCTCAAATCATTAACGACAAAACAAGGAATAAAACCAGGATTTCTATCTTTGTGAAAAAGGTGTTGGTTATAGATTTGTTGTTGACGAAACTCTTGTCTATTCAGCTGTTATGGTCCCAGCTGGATTCGTCTGCATATCTGGCAACCTGAGTCAGGGAGAGTGGGAGAGGCTGCAGTAGAAGTAGAAGTCACTTTACCATAGTACGTTCCTGTTTGAACCCCCTAAAAACTTTAATATGAGTATTTTCTATGATTTCACACTAATTAACCACGATGCATGAATTTGTAAGAAGCAGCCAAAGATGAGTGTCCATTTTTAATCAGGCCAATGTGCCGGGTTAGCTAAAATCAGAGCCTAAAAACCCAGGGTCTAAGCAGAAAGCAGTGGGCTGTGGATGAGTGGTGGTTTCTATTAGCGTCCGGTGAAATATGGAGCTATAGACTTTTGGACACATGGACCCAGCGCCGTGACCGACGCGGAACGGACGCTGTCGGATAATTGAATTCTGAAACAAGACAAAGGTCAGAGAACGGGCTGTGGTCAAGGGGTCAAGAAAATCTATATCAAAAATGATCCACGGCCTCATGGGGAGGAGAGAGCCACCTGGTGATGAAGGTGGGGTATGACATGCTACATTTATCACTAAGCTAACCGGAGGCACCCGGCTGCAAAGGAATGAACTTAACTGAGCAGTAGCTAATAAAGAGGGAATAGTTTTATATTTAAAGTGCCAAAAATTGTTTAGTTTAGTGTTTATCTGAAAGGAATGTTTTGTTTTTGAATTATGGATTTTTGACCGATGGGATTCTAAAGGCAAACATTTTATAACAAAAATAAAAAGGCAGATTATAGACACAGCTGGTTTCCATCTGCAGTCCCCGTTTACATGAAAAACTGAATTCGATAACATTAAAACAATAGCATTTAATAGACTGTCTGTATGTGTGTGTGTCTGTCTGTCTGTCTGTATTGATCCTAAAGAAATGAAAAAAGTAAAAAAATAACCATTTTCCAGAACCTTTCCGTGGATCAGCAGAGATTCTTTTGAGCCGTTTACGCTGAGAATCTAACTTTAACATCTTTAAAACTGGACAAAAATAACTTTGTAAAAGAAGTTTTTGGTTCCATCACCGGTTTCCAAAAGCATGTTTTCTCTCTCACATCTTGTGAGTTTGTTTCTCACTTTCTTTGCTCCATCATTTTATGTTAATGCAGCAAAAAGGCTGTTTTTTCATGTTTTTTTTTTAGGGTTAGGTTGTTGAAATCAAGAACAAAACTGGATTATCCAGAAACAATACACTGCAATGTTTTTACATGAAATTCACACAGATAAGGAGATAAGGAAGGTGTGCGTTTGTGTGTGCTTGTGTGTGTGCGTAGATGTAAGTTTGGGTGTGTGTACGTGTGTGTGCGTGTAGCTTTGTGCGTGTGTGTGTGTGTAGGTGTGTGGGTGTATGTGTGTGTGTGTAAGTGTAGGTGTGTGTGTGGGTGTGTATGTATGTATGTGTGTGTAAGGGTGTGTGTATGTATGTATGTGTGTAGAGGTGTGTGTGTAAGTGAAGGTTTGTATAAGTGTGTACTGTAGTGTAGTGTGTGTGAGCAGGTGTTTGTGTTTCCGTGTGTGTGTGTGTGTGTTTTTGTTGTTGTTGTTTTCTAACAAGGGGCAGACAGCATGTTTTTGTCTCATTCATTCACAAAATATTGGGAGAAACCAAAACATCCGGTCCCCACATCAGCTTTCAGACCATTTTTACATCATTTAACGAATAAATCAACTTCATGCTAGCATCCCCAAACTTCTCAGCACCATATGTCTACTTTTACCTCTCTCTCTCTCTCTCTCACTCTCACTCTCACTCTCACTCTCTCTCTCTCTCTCTCTCTCTCTCCGTCTCTCTCTCTCTCACTCTCACTCTCACTCTCACTCTCTCTCTCTCTCTCCGTCTCTCTCTCTCTCTCTCTCTCTCTCACTCTCTCTCTCTCTCTCTCTCTCTCCGTCTCTCTCTCTCTCTCTCTCACTCTCACTCTCACTCTCTCTCTCTCTCTCTCCGTCTCTCTCTCTCTCACTCTCACTCTCACTCTCTCTCTCTCTCCGTCTCTCTCTCTCTCTCTCTCACTCTCACTCTCACTCTCACTCTCACTCTCTCTCTCTCTCTCTCTCTCTCTCTCTCTCTCTCTCTCTCACTCTCACTCTCACTCTCACTCTCACTCTCTCTCTCTCTCTCTCTCTCTCTCACTCTCACTCTCACTCTCACTCTCTCTCTCTCTCTCTCTCTCTCTCTCTCTCTCTCTCTCTCTCACTCTCTCTCTCTCTCTCTCTCCGTCTCTCTCTCTCTCACTCTCACTCTCACTCTCACTCTCACTCTCTCTCTCTCTCTCCGTCTCTCTCTCTCTCTCTCACTCTCACTCTCACTCTCTCTCTCTCTCTCCGTCTCTCTCTCTCTCACTCTCTCTCTCTCTCTCTCTCTCTCTCTCTCTCTCTCTCTCTCTCTCTCTCTCTCTCTCTCTCTCTCTCTCTCTCTCTCTCTCTCTCTCTCTCTCTCTCTCTCAACCAGCACCAACTCCTCTCTGCACCACTTGGAGAAACCGTTGCACATTTCCGTCCGGGGCCGACCTGCTTAGATTCGGCTGCTGCAGAACGGTCCCGGTGATGGCGCGGCCTGTGAGCGCTAACAGCCTCTACGTTATGCAGCGAGGCCTTTTAATAATTTGTTTGGAGCGGACACATGCGCGCTTTTTTTAATGGCATGACATTAATCCAAACCGAAAGCATCCACGACCTGCTTGCTCTCTCTTTGCCGGCATCGCTCTTGCTGCTGCTTTAAAAAATAGATTTCCCGAGTACATTTCCACTTCCCGGCTTCTAGTTTGAGGCCCCGGGGAGCCGGAGGATACAGGAGGCATTGAACTGTTGGCGTTTGAGTAATTTGACTGAAGCAAAGAGTAGTTAGCGGCTTGCTTGAAGGCACCCCAACATCTGTCTGAGCGCCGCTTCGTGTAAAAATAGTGCCAACATGAAAACGCTTGGTGGGAAAACGTGGAGGGATTAAGAATGAGGTTCGAAGTGTGGAGAGTAATCTATTTGAACGTCTTGCTTGGTTTGATATCAATGTCTTTCTATTACGCAGAAGGAGACCCAGGTGCGAGATCAGCCGCTGTTATACCGACACTTTCAAACAGTAAAAAATATGGCGTTCATAGTGTTTTTATGGACACTCAGAGACAGTGGTGATTAACTACTACTGTAGCCACGGCTGCCCTGGGGCACACTGACAGAAGCGAGGCAACCAGTCTGTGCCATCAGCCCCACCCACCACCACCAACCATTCACACACACACCAGACTCATACTGGGCAATGAAGGAGACGTGTCTTGCCTTGACACAGCAGCAGTTTGATTCCCTGATCTGTTTTTGGCAAATCGACAACTCGGTAAAGTCTTATTAATAATAAAAATAATAATTATAATGGGTTTTATATGGGAGCGACGGAGGCTCAGTTGGTAGAGTATTGGGCCTGAAGGTTGTGGGTTCGAGACCACCACAAGACCTGCTTCACAACTCCCACTGATGACACACTTAACCCCTGAAGCCCTGCTGAAAGGCTCCTGTGGACTCAGCACCTGCAGGAGGATCAGTGAGGGGCTGGTGCTCTGACTGCCACCCCCCGACCCAGAAATGGATTAAGGGGAAGAGAATGGATGGATGAATGGGTTTTATATATTGATTATCTCATTATTTATTCACTCCATACACAGTGATGATAAACTACAAGGACCATAGGATCTACTGCCTCTGTCCTGGATCTACAGCCACAGCTGCCACCACCAACCATTCACCCACACACCAGACTCATTCTAATGTGGTAGAAGTGTCTTGCCTAAGGACACAACCACAGTTTAGCACTTTACAGCTGCAGCTACAGAAGACCATGCTTCTCATAGCTTGATTTGTATAAATTTCTGAAACAAATCCATTTGGTTCAAGACATATTATATATAAATAAAAGCACAAAACATGGATTGTTTTTTTTTGTTCAGTAATAAACACAGATGAGCCATTGGTGTGTAGGGCGCAGCCTGAGTAATGTCCATAAATGTGAATAATAAATTACCTTTAATGTCCGGATGTTAGGCTAATGGAAAGATAGTAGTACCCCTCCGTAACCATGGAAACAATCACAGTAAATAGGCGCATTAAGCTCTTCATAACTGAATCTTGAGTTGTTTTTCGTGGCGACTGGCTTGAATGTAAATCAGTCCCGCCGTTTTACACACTGCATGGTTTGATGTTATTATTATGTTTGCGTTCACATTGGAGTCTGTCAAATGTTCAGAAGTCCTGCTTGAGAGAGAAGTTTGGAAATCGCTCATTTAGAGAAAAAAACAAGTTATTTTTCACCACTGTTTCCAAAAGTGGATTAAAAACAGAGAAACCAAAAACATTTCTAAAGTGAGATTTTCAATGATAATATTTTCTTTCTTCGGCTTTTCGTTGTACTCACAAAAAAGGAAAACATATTCAAATTCCTTGTCAAACCTCTCTCTCCATTTTTCTCCTCTCCATCACGGCGGCAGTACACAGGATCTTTTCTTTCTTAACTCAGAATTACCATATGATCTATTATTGAGCAGAGTCGTCCGCTGTCAGTCTGGGACACTTGTAATTTCAGACGTAATGAATAAATTAATATTTCAAATTCCCCACTATTTTCACTTGTCTTGGTTGTATATATTCAGAGTTTGAAATGGTTTAGGAGACGGCTGCAGAGTCATCCAGGGACACACAACATCACAATGACATCACAATGACATCACAATGACAACACAACATCATATTGATCCAGTGCAGTCGACTCCACTCTGCAGCCGTTATGGGTTTTATATATCGGTGATAATAAAAAGTGTCCAAAAAAACGCTATATAAAACCGATGCATTATTATTTTTATTATTATTATTAAAAACTCCAGGGACTGTCTTGTATTTTTGTTATGTTAATGTATATTTATGTATTTTAACATCTTGGCCAGGGGACTGAAAAAGGTCAAGCTTGCTAATTTGCACTACAATGTCCAAACTTTTAACAAGACAAGTAGAGAGCACTATAAGAAACATATTTAGGCAGTTTATGAGTTTTAAAAAAAAGATTTGGGGTTTGGTCAATGGTTTCCTTGGCCTTCCGAGTCACTGTCTCTACTTGGCGCTTGCTTAGAACTTAAATCTACTTTGGTACATCTCTTTTTTTCGGCCCATCCATTCATCCGTTTTCTTCCCCTTTGTCCATTTCTGGGACAACACAGGCGTGATCTTTCAGCGGGGGCTTCAGGCAAAGTGGGGTCAAGTGTCTTGCCCGAGGACACAACAACAGCAGGCATTAGTGGGAGTCAATGGAGAAGGGATCAAACCCACAACCTTCAGTCTGAACCATAGGATTCCATAGGCCAATTCTACCAACTGAGCCACTGTAACCCACGGCACGGCACTTTTACCATCAAACTGAATCTCACTCTTTGGTAAAGGCCTGTAACAGGGGTGTCCAAACATTTAGTTAACCAGACTTATCCATGGACTGGATTCTGGCTGATCTGGGAATTATCATGTCATGTGGATTCACACCAGAGCTACATCCGTGACATACAGGAGATGGAGTTTTGTGGCACAAAATTCATTCTAATCAAATTAACGACAGGATTCCAAAGATTCTAAGCTTTACACCAGGGTATAGCATGACCAAATTGGTAAAGCTTCGAAGGACGAACGGGCTGCAGATCCAGGACTGAGACTGTAGATCCAGGACTGAGACTGTAGATCCAGGACTGAGACTGTAGATCCAGGACTCAGACTGTAGATCCAGGACTGAGACTGTAGATCCAGGACTGAGGCTGCAGATCCAGGACTCAGACTTGTATATCCAGGACTGAGACTGTAGATCCAGGACTGAGACTGTAGATCCAGGACTGAGACTGTAGATCCAGGACTGAGACTGTAGATCCAGGACTGAGACTGTAGATCCAGGACTGAGGCTGCAGATCCAGGACTCAGACTTGTATATCCAGGACTGAGACTGTAGATCCAGGACTGAGACTGTAGATCCAGGACTGAGGCTGCAGATCCAGGACTCAGACTGTAGATCCAGGACTGAGACTGTAGATCCAGGACTGAGGCTGCAGATCCAGGACTCAGACTTGTATATCCAGGACTGAGACTGTAGATCCAGGACTGAGACTGTAGATCCAGGACTCAGACTGTAGATCCAGGACTGAGACTGTAGATCCAGGACTGAGGCTGCAGATCCAGGACTCAGACTGTAGATCCAGGACTGAGGCTGCAGATCCAGGACTCAGACTGTAGATCCAGGACTCAAACTGTAGATCCAGGACTCAGACTGTAGATCCAGGACTGAGGCTGTAGATCCAGGACTCAAACTGTAGATCCAGGACTCAAACTGTAGATCCAGGACTCAGACTGTAGATCCAGGACTCAGACTGTAGATCCAGGACTCAAACTGTAGATCCAGGACTCAGACCGTAGATCCAGGACTCAGACTGTAGATCCAGGACTCAGACTGTAGATCCAGGATTCAGACTGCAGAACGAGGACAAATCCATTTCATTCATGAAGCAAATTTTATGAGCAAAAGTGTGTCTAAATTGTGTATCAACCTCAGTAATTCAGAGGTCCCTGGTTTGTCAGGCTAAAAATAACCCATAATTTGAAGAATCTGGAAATTAGTACTTTCATGTTTTAAAGACCTTATGACAGGTTTGATTTATTTAGAAATACAGTTTTAATACCATTTTATATTAGAAGAGAACTACTAAAGGTTTCAAAATCAGTTGTTGTTTTTTTTGTCTGATCCCCCCAAATCGAAATAACCCCATAGCAACGCCCTTAGAAACGAAAAAACTTCACAGCCCTTGGTGATGTCAGAGTGGGTACGTTTCAACGCTGTAAGTTGTTTACAATTTGGTATTCGTTCTTTTTTCGCGGATATTCAAGATCGAGTCTGAGATAACTACTAGATTGTAATCCTGCATTGTCACTGAGATAGTCCAGTGGTTGTGTCGATGGACTGTCAATACAGATACTGGGGTTCAAATCCCACCTCAGACACTTTTTCACTCTCAAAACGGCAATTTATGTGTAGTGAGCAATTGTCACCTGTAGAGGGCAGTATTGTGTTGGGCATCAGTGGAGAGAAGAGAGAAAAGGCAGTCCTGTGGCATAGATCCATGGTTTTCAATGCATGGGCGTAACCCGCTGTGACGTCACACACAGGTTAGAGCATAGACAGCTTAAATTCATGGAAAACACGTTCTTTTTATAAAATATAGGATTTTTTTTGCCGGAATCTCTTTCAGATTGACATTGTCATGCAATTTTGATATCCACAATTTTTTTTTTTTTAACCCGGCATAAGTTCTTTAAGGTTAGAAATGATCAAATCATAGAAATGGACAAGTTTCTTTAGTTTTATATCATTCTAGTTTGTTTTTCTTTCTATCTTTCTTTTTTCCCTCTTTCTGTCTTTGTGTCTGTCATGTTCATGTGTACGTTCACTTTTAGATGAAGAAAAAAGGAAGAAATAGCACCGGTGACAAAGGGCAGCCCGGGGGGAGGCCTTCTTCAGATCCCTCGAGTTCAATGACAATGTAAATATTGGATAATAAAGTGTTTCAGACCATGTGTCAGAGAAAGCGTCCCATGGTTCACTTGGTCCAAAGCCTTTCAACAAACTGAACAAACAGCATTATTTAAAGTCCTGTGTTATTCTCAGATCTGCTCCTCTCTCTCGCACAAACACGGCACATCTACGATCGCATGAAGCCGGCTGTCAGATGAATTTCTTTGGCCTAACACAAAGTGACATGTAATAAATTTAGACAGCAGATCCGCGCTGCCATGTTTCTTCCACGGCGGCTCTTTGATGTTGACAAGCCGGACGCCGTGGCAGCCAACCCCACCACGGGAGGTCTATCCGACAACCGCCGGTGTCAATGCCATCAGGGCTAATTAAAACTGGCATTTACACAAAGCGTCAAACAGATGAAGCCCAATCAGGATTAGAACGAGACAAAAGGTCCAGTCCCTTTGCTTTCGTTCAGGGTTTTATGAGATCAGCTTCAGGAAAGATCGTCAGTACGTCTCTGTTTGGAAATCGCTGCCGTTTTTCAGAAGTTTGAGATGATTTGGTCGATTAGAAATGTTTTTTTTAAGAAGGTAATTATCTGTTTTTGGATAAGAATCACGTTGAATGAATCAGGAGTGCAGTCTTTTTAAAGGGTCAGTGTGTTCAGGAGTGTGGGGTTTTGAAGGATTGACAAAATAATTACAATATTGGGTTTTTGTGAGTAGCTCAGTCCAGGCTAATATCAGGAACTTCTGGCACAGATTAGCGCAAATGTGTTCTCCCACCCCTTTTGTCCAAATGCCCTTTTGTCAAACTCATTGAAGCAAAAGTATGACCTCCAAAATATTAGTTGTAACTTCTCTATTCAACTGACCTTCTTAACACACTGTAGGGATGGACAATGCTCACCCGTCAGCTCTATGAAAACTTTTTTGTTACTCTCACAATGTTGGGCTTAAAAATCTGTGGATTAATTCTCTGTATGGTCTTGTTTTTTTTTGTTTTTTTTGTTTTGATCATCTGACCACTCAGTTGTCTACTTTTTTCTGGGGAATATCGCAGGCAGCGAACCGACCAGCACCTCTCCTGATTGGCTGTTTGGTTGCTAGGTTGTTGCTACCCACACATTTGGCCTGTTTGAGTCTGCTGTAATTCTCCTCCACACCACAGAGGGCGTCAGCACAACATGGAGAACTCATGCTACAGAGTTGGTTTTAAATTATTGTGACAAACTTTCAATACAATGATATGTCCTACTTCTACCACTATGTTTTACTGATATCGATCAATCAATCAATCAAATGTATTTATAAAGCACAATTCATACAGTGTATCCCGGCAAGCAATTAAAAGACAGACAAAAAAAACCATTAAAACAGTATATTCGTATAAAACACAATGTATTAAAAAGATAAAAGTTACAAACATTTTAAAATTAAATGCTTCATCACTTCATTATGATTTACCGTTTCACCTATTTTCTTTGTATTTAATTTCTAAGGATTAAAAAGCACAGCGCTGAGTGGATAGCACTCTCCCCTCTCAGCAAGAAGGTCCTGGGTTCGATTCCCGGTCGGACCAGGGCCTTTCTGAGTGGAGTTTGCATGTTCTCCCTGTGTCTGCGTAGGTTTCCTCCGGGTACTCCGGTTTCCCCTCCCACTAAAAACATGTCCAATAGTTCTGGCATGTGCCTCCTGTACTGGCCCCGCTCCAATCTCTGTGTGAGTGAGAGACTAATGCCCAAAAAATAACAATTGTAAACCGCTTTGTGACTCGTGAAAGGTGGTATATAAATAAATATTACTTACTTACTTAAAAGTAAATAGTACAAAAGATCAGATTCATGCATTATTTTCTTTTAACTATGGTATATTTTCAGATGTCTGTATCAGTGGGGGGTGGATCCCGGCGCCAAAAGGTCCCTGCCATCTTAGTCACGGTGGGGGTGTACCCGGAAAGAGAATTACCCAATGTTTTTGGATGGCTTATACTTTCCGGCTTCACATGCGCTCGTGGCCCAATGCTTGGTTATTTTTTGGACCGGTCTCGTTTAGCTGCTGTGGACTTTTGAATAAACCTGCTAAAAGAATGGGGCGCGTGCAGCAAACATGTTTTTTCACATTTTCCAGCCCTGAGGCCATTTTTAAAAGGCCACAGAAGGCAAAAGTGATGTCACAATAGTTTCAACAGCAGAGATAGGCGTGACTACATCTGTTAATATTAACAGTCTTTAGTCTGAATTAAGAAATTATCGACAAAGTAAAAACCTATACATTTGATACAATTGTAAATCATTTTAAATAATGAATAAAAAAAATAAAAAATAAAAATCCCAACCTGATGTCATGTTTAATATGGTTAATGAACCCGCGCCTCTCCTGACCCAGATTAATTTCCCGGCTATAAATGTTTTCGTGCATCATAAAGCATTTCAGCAGCAGTTTGTCCGAACACCACTACATCCTATAGAGGGGAAAGTTTAAATCGACGATGTCTAATTATCCATTCAGCCTAATTACACTGGCCAGGCCTTTTGTAATCTGAAACTAATTGAGTCGTTAGAAAATAAATTGCATAAATTAATGGGCCGCAGAGAGAAGGGACTAAAATAAGATTGTTTAAGACTTTTCGGAATGAGAGGGCCATTTGTTTTACTTTGTTAGAATGAGCTCGGTTATAAACGACGATATGGAAGCAGATAATAGAGGGATCATTTTATCTGTGGCTGCTGAAGGCTCGCGAAATTACAAGCTGTAATTGAATATGTCTGTAGTCGTCGTATTTAGTGCTTTGTAATGAAAATTCCTTAAATTTGGCACAAAGAACGAATAACCAATATGTGTGAGTTGTGTTGGAATTTATTAAGGCTCGTTTCCACTGTCCCTACTTGGCCCAACGCTACTCTACAATCTACTCAGTCCTGGATCTACAGCCACAGTCCTGGGTTTACAGCCTCAGTCCTGGGTTTACAGCCTCAGTCCTGGGTCTACAGCCTCAGTCCTGGATCTACAGCCTCAGTCCTACAGTATCTACAGCCTCAGTCCTGGGTCTACAGCCTCAGTCCTGGATCTACAGCCTCAGTCCTGGGTCTACAGCCTCAGTCCTGGGTCTACAGCCTTAGTCCTGGATTTACAGCCTAAGTCCTGGATCTACAGCCTCAGTCCTGGGTCTACAGCTCAGTCCTGGGTCTACAGCCTCAGTCCTGGATCTACAGTCTACAGCCTCAGTCCTGGGTCTACAGCCTCAGTCCTGGGTCTACAGCCTTAGTCCTGGATTTACAGCCTAAGTCCTGGATCTACAGCCTCAGTCCTGGGTCTACAGCTCAGTCCTGGGTCTACAGCCTCAGTCCTGGATCTACAGCCTCAGTCCTGGATCTACAGTCTCAGTCCTGGATCTACAGCCTCAGTCCTGGATCTACAGCCTCAGTCCTGGATCTACAGCCTCAGTCCTGGATCTACAGCCTCAGTCCTGGATTTACAGCCTCAGTCCTTTTTTATAGGCCGTGAATGCTGATGTAAACACATTGACTTTGGCAACATGACTTGGTAAAATAAACACAAACTGGTAAAGACCATGTAGACGTAGGATGGCATGAACACATGGTTTCTCACAGACCAAAGTCCAATGTAAACAAGACAGTATATCTATGTTTTCTACAAAGGATGCCTCTGTACGCAGTTTTAAAGTACAGGTGTTAGCATATTTAAAACTCCATAAAACAGTGTCTAAATTAATTAACAAGCATTAATAATTAGATATTCAGACTTTCTTTGTCATTTTTTGTCTCTTTTTCTGAATCTGATCTGCGTTTTCTGTATTTTTTGCTCAACTTTATCGGTGGAGGAGCAAAGCCCTTGAGGTGAGCATTAGCTTGACGCTAAATGGCATAATGAAAAGAGCTAATGGATCGAAGGCGGAGCTACGCAACCTGATTTTTTTGTAACCTTGTGTTTATATTAACCATATGTTTAACTCATTGATTGCCAGACCTATTTCAAATCAGGGAAGTGCATTCTGCCAGAGTTTTCAGGGGATTTCACCTAACTTTGAAGAGCCACAGAATATTCAGTTATTTCACTATATACACAGCAATGGTACCAAATGAAAGCTAAGAGCCTAATCTTTTATCTGCAAAAAACTGTTTGTTTTTACCTCTTACCGTTTTTGAGAAATCTGTCATAGAACATAGTATAGTTTCTCTCAAAACACCAGTTGCAGACTAGAAAACTGAGAAAACTAGCTTTTTGTAAATTGTAACATACCAAGCAGAAAAGTGATTTGTAGCTGATAGTTTTTTTTTTTTAGTAACACCTCAAACATCTAAACACTTGTTCCATTCAATAAATTACAAAAATATGACTCGGAAATATTACTTTTGATGGAAAAACAACAATGATTTATTCACAAAATAGAACCATTTTGTAGAATTAGAAAATTTGAACAAACAAAGGAACAAATGTGTCCAATAATACACAAATATAAAATATATTTAAATAAAATATAACATTTGAAAAAAAAAAGTGTGTGTCACTCCTCCCAGTAGTTCACCTTGGTATGGTAGAGGGTGAAACACTCTCCTGTGTGCAAGGGGACATGACACGATGTGCACCACCTGTTTGTCTCCTTGCGAAGATCCCTGCGTGCACACACCCGACATTTTCTTGCTGGTCTCCTCTTACTGGTAGGCATTAGGTGTTCCAGCTTGTGCTTATTTATTTGCCCATCCAGCCTGCTATCTGGGTCAAACTTATAAGGAGCCCTGGGGTTGTGTGTGCCCAAGCCTGGCCCCACAACAGCAGCAACTTCTCCTTCGACATCCTCCTGCAGCTCCTTTGAGGTCCACGTTCTTGCAACTCTCCGGAGAAACTGCAAGAGGTTTTTGCATTGTCCTCGGTTTCTGGCTCTGTAGAGGACATAGGCATTGAACACAGAGAGCTGCATTAGATAGGCCACAAACTTTTTGGACCAGTTTAGTGACCGTCTGATGAAGGGGTAATAGGCCACGTTTTGGTCCAATTTATCCACCCCGTTCATGCATGTGTTGTATGCTACAACACATGCTGGCTTCCATTGTGGCACCTTCTGTTTTGTTCCCTTCTGCCACACTTCCACCCTCTCCATGGTGTTTTCATGACAGGTTGTCACCATCTTTACCAACCTCTTGTCTTGCCACGCCACCACCATAACCTTCCCATTCTACCGCACAATTCTTTCTCCAACTTCTCCAATTTTTGTCAGCTCTTTGATTATGTTTGGTTCACCCCGATTCCTAAGTGTACCACATACATTTGTTTTTTTTTTCGAGCAAACGCTCACAGAGTGACACAGAATTATAAAAATTGTCCATGAACAGAGTGTGTCCTTTGCCTTTGAGACGATCAAGAAGGGAGAAGACTGTGTCCTCTATTGTGTTGCTCGTTCCAACATAAGGCTGCATGTTGAAGCAGTACCCCGTGGCAGAGTCACAAAGAATGTATGATTTGATACCATACTTCACTGGCTTTTGTGGGTTATACACTCTAAAAGACAGTCGCCCCCGCCACTGCATCATCCCCTCATCAATGCATATGTTTTTGCCAGGGTTGTACAATGACTTGAATTTTTTCACAAGGTAATCTAAAACTGGGCGGACTTTATACATTTTATCACTTGCGTCTTGTGATCTATTGTCATTGTAATGAAGGAACCGCCAAATGATTTGATACCTGTTCCTTGACATTATCTTCCCAAAATAGGGTGTAGCGTCCTGCTCATCCACACACCAGTACATGGGAATGCTCGGCTTTTTCACGTAACCTGTGATAAAGCTGAGTCCGAGGAACTTTTTTAGTTCAGGTACAGAGAGTGGTTTCCACACATTGCTTCGGCTGTGGGGCAAAGTGTCTTGGTGTGTCTCAAGATACTGTCTGGCATACAGGTTGGTCTGGTCTACTATATGTTGGAGCAGTTCCTCCGTCAAGAACAGCTCCAGGAAGTCAGCTGGTTCCGACGAATCCAACTCCGCAGCAGTTCCCTGGGGTCCAGACTCTTCTGAGAAGGGAAACAGATTTGGCTCCCACTCATCATCATGATGCCAGTCAGCCTCTTGCCCACAGCCTCTGCTTGATCCACGGGCTGTAAATAAGAGAAATACATTTAATATGTTATACTGATAGAATAGCAGACTATATTATTTTATTTTATTGCCATGTGATGTGCTAAAGTTGAAATAGTCATTTCTTTACCTCTCTTTGCACAAGAACCTCTGCTTGGTGCGCGACCTGTAAATAATAGGCAAATGTGTATCACTATACTAGGAGATTACATGTACAAAAACATTTACAGTGGAATGAGGAGGATTTATTTTTACCTATCCTCTTTGCTCTGCCAATAGGTGGGGTATCTCTGCTTGTATCAGGATCTGTGAATTGAGAAATCATTCATTTGAGCAAGAACTATGACACTATAACAATATGTATAAGTAAAAAATAACAAAAACACAAAATCATTTTGAAAACATGAAATAGTACATTATAAATGCCATGTACAAAAGCAGCAGTAGTGATGTGAAGATCAAAGACAAGTTCCCGGGCCTCTCCCCTCCCCTCCCCTCCCCTTTCTTAGCTGAGCAAGCTACATATGCTAGGCTAGGAAACGTAGAAAGTTCTTACCTTCAACTCTTGCTGGAGCTTCTGGGGATGAGGCTCTGCTTGATCCAGTCTCAGACGGCAACCACTCATCCGAAGAGTCTGGATCTGGTTCGCTGAACGAATCAGATTCGTCAGAAGAGACGGCCGTTGGCGTGCTCCGTGAAGCGCCGGGTCGCTCCCTGCTACCCACGGTCCGCGCTCTCGCGGTTCTATGGTGCGCTCGGGACGGACCCTCTCCAGGATCTGCACCATCTCCCCTATCTCCCCTCGCAACTGCACTCACTGATCTCTGTGTCAAACTCTCCAGCAGTGTTAACTGTTTGTATTTGACCATCTTTTGCTTCGCTGTCTTCTCTGTCGCCATGCTGTCTCTCGCTACTCCACTCTCTACCACACCTCCTCTTCCTTCTGCTGCCTTTTGACCCCATCGGTGGGGCAATACTGCACTCTACAGGTGTCAACGGATCATTACACGTAATATATGAAGATATACAGGCTGATTTCTATATCAAAAGGTGCGCCAGAGGTCAATATAGTACCCTGAGTGAAAAAGTGAAAAAGACGTCTAAGACGTCTTTGGGAATGAGCGTTACTAAAAAAATAGAACGTCTTAGACGTCTTTGGCAACCAATGAGTTAATAAAAGAGCCACT
The DNA here is from genome assembly GCA_964034765.1 of Knipowitschia caucasica. NCBI lineage: Eukaryota > Metazoa > Chordata > Actinopteri > Gobiiformes > Gobiidae > Knipowitschia > Knipowitschia caucasica. The sequence goes on from OZ035843.1 coordinate 3,421,040, forward strand.
GGGGTCACCATGGATCATATAATAGAGAATCCGCAATTCTTTCACGGCAAAACAAAATCAGATGGTGGCTAATGTACAAACGCAGACACAAAGATGTCCCTTGAGAAAACTAGAACTAAATGAGCAAACTGGACACTGCTCTGAAGACTTTTATACACACACAGAATAAAAGAGAGCAACCAATTAGCTGAAAGGAGAGTGGCCACCAGCGGAAACCACTGAACGAAAAAACACACGCACAAGGTCCAGCTCAGATCATATCCAATTAAGTTAATTACGCAAAGATAGAATATTCACAGATGTGGTCAAACAGGACAGGACCTTGAGAAGAGCCTTCCCCAGAGCGCCATCACACTTACTGTTAAGGCCAAGCTCCTGTTAATTAAAATCCTAGACGCAATTATCTAGTATGTTATGAGACGGTTCTGCTTATTGGCTTTGGAAACCTGCCATTTTTCAGTCGGCCTCTCGCTAACGCCGCCTTCGACATGATTAGAATGGCTCGTATTGATTCGGTTACAGAGTCGCAGTTAATGAAAGACATAACTGAATAATTGACTCCAGACTCCGCATTGATCCATCGCTGAGGTGTTTGCTTTGATAAACAAGTGGTACAACAGAGCCACAAGACTTAAAGGGATCAAAGTAAGACCATTAGGTGGAAGATGGGTCTGCTATGTCTGTAATTATCATGGAATAATGAGAGATGGAGGCAGGTCGTGGGATGGATGAGGAGATGCTTAAGGTCTAGTCCTTAAAGAAAGTGAGATGTGTTTCGGAAGCTGCAGTCCCTGAATCTTTTGTGGGGCTGCATCCACCATCCAAGCATTAGAACTTTCTCAGTCCTGGATCTACAGCCTCAGTCCTGGATCTACAGTTTCAGTCCTGGATCTACAGTTTCAGTCCTGGATCTACAGCCTCAGTCCTGGATCTACAGCCTCAGTCCTGGATCTACAGCCTCAGTCCTGGATCTACAGCCTCAGTCCTGGGTCTACAGCCTCAGTCCTGGATCTATAGTTTCAGTCCTGGATCTACAGCCTCAGTCCTGGATCTACAGCCTCAGTCCTGGGTCTACAGCCTCAGTCCTGGATCTATAGTTTCAGTCCTGGGTCTACAGCCTCAGTCCTGGATCTATAGTTTCAGTCCTGGGTCTACAGCCTCAGTCCTGGATCTATAGTTTCAGTCCTGGGTCTACAGCCTCAGTCCTGGATCTATAGTTTCAGTCCTGGGTCTACAGCCTCAGTCCTGGATCCACAGCCTCAGTCATCGATCTACAGTCTCAGTCCTGGATCTACAGCTTGTCGGTTTGTGGAAAAGATCTCAGAAAGAGCCTTCACAAGGTGTCTTGTCTTCCCACTGTTTACTTGTCTGAGTGGTTCCTTGCTGATGAACAAGGGTCTAAGGACAGTGATGATCCGGGACAATGACCTAGCTCCACGTAAATCATCATTTTTTGTGTATTTTTAGTGTTTGTTGTTGTCGTGAAATCAGCCCACTTCTGCACTTTGAAAACCACTGGATCAATGATTTCTATTGGAGCACACAAACCTCCACCAATTAGCTCCAATTATCTTCAGCACGTTCTCAGTCTATGTGAAAAACAGTTTTTCCGTCACACATTCTGAATTGCTTCTCTATAAAACCGCATTTTATCATTTACATCATCCCCAATAAGCACTTGAGCCACTCCCTCAGCTCATGTTCTCATCATTCAGATATCTGTCCATTCAAATCCATAAATACATTAGCACCGACTGAGGCTCAAAGCAGGAGGGCCGGGTTCCAGGTTCATAAATAGTTCTAACGGCGTGAGAAAAACCCAACGCTCGCATGTTTTCATCCGACCGTTTATCACATCACATTTTTACAGTGTGGCCGTATAAATGAACGGGCCGCATAAAATGGTTAAATATGATAGCTGTGTCATGAGAGCCGAGTTTGTGCTTCTGGGTTCTGAACCTTCCACTGCAGCCGCATAGGGGAAATGTCTGGTCTCTAAAACAGATGGTTTGAACTAATGAAAAATCAGTCGTTATCGGACACAGGCAGTAAAATATGCGCTCGTTTGTCGTATTGGATTTAGTTTAGGAGTTTTGATTTTCCATTCCTCCTGAGATCAATGCACGCCTTTGTCTGGTTTAAATATTGACGTCACTGTTTTGAGAATTGATTTGGGCCATTGTTTAGTTTACAGCCTCAGTCCTGGGTCTACAGCCTCGGTCCTGGGTCTACAGCCTCAGTCCTGTTTCTACAGCCTCAGTCCTGGGTCTATAGCCTCCGTCCTGGGTCTACAGCCTCAGTCCTGTATCTACAGCCTCAGTCCTGGGTCTACAGCCTCAGTCCTGGGTCTACACCCTCAGTCCAAATTTACAGCCTCAGTCCTGGGTCTACAGCCTCACTCAGTCCTGGATCTACAGCCTCAGTCCTGGGTCTACAGCCTCAGTCCTGCATCTACAGCCTCAGTCCAAATGTACAGCCTCGGTCCTGGGTCTACAGCCTCAGTCCTGTATCTACAGCCTCAGTCCAAATTTACAGCCTCAGTCCTGGATCTACAGCCTCAGTCCTGGGTCTACAGCCTCAGTCCTGGGTCTACAGCCTCAGTCCTGGGTCTACAGCCTCAGTCCTGGGTCTACAGCCTCATTCCTGGATATGCAGCCTCAGTCCTGGATCTAAACCCTCAGTCTTGGGTCTACAGCCTCAGTCTTGGGTCTACAGCCTCAGACCAGGATCTACAGTCTATCCCAGAAGCCCAACGTGGAGAAGCAGCGGCTCTACTCCAAGCTCCATAGTGTATATCTTAGGGAGTACTCAGCCAACTCTACAGAGGAAACTTATGGGGACTCTTCAATCTTGTGGACAATCCGTTGCTATAAAATGGAATGCAAAAATAACATTTGCAGCTTCTGAGAATTGTGTAAAAGACTAATTGCTATTTCTCAAGGTTTTAAATTGATAACATCAACGCAAGTGCATGCTAATTAAGTTAGTTGTACAAAATATTCAGAAATTCCAAAAATTGAATAAAATCGTTTAGAATACAAATATTGGCCAAAATAACAGACTTTCACTGTACCGCTCCGATCGGCTTTAAAAGTAAATTGTACATGAGCCTTTTCTTTCTATTGAGTTTTCTGCCCACGTCAAAAAAATCTATATCTAACGAACATACACTGAGTTACAGATGAATAATCTAGAGTCTGCCAATATGGATTTATTTCAGCTGCAGCTCCTCTCTGTTCTTTGATAAACACAACTGGAAACTGGTCTAATTTAGTATGAAGTAAAAACACTAAAGTCTGGGTACATACAGAAACAACCTCGGTGTTTTTCCCAACAGAAAGTAAAAGTAACAAATGTTGAACAAAGCAGACCTCAACACAACATGTTATATGTTGAATACTTGTGAGAAAGAGCCCTGGGAGTCACTTTTTGACGCTTTAGGCTGAGTGAGATGGACCTGTTTTGTTCACAGTTTGAAAAAGCTGGTCTGAAGATGTGCAAAAGGCCAAATTAAATGTTAAAATCTGTTAAAAATCCAAGCTCATACTGTGCGACAACAAACCCTAATTAGCCCAATTTACAACTGTTGATAAAAAACACAATAATAATAATCAATTCAATCAAAATGCCAGAATAAATAACATTTGTACTGACTTTTCTTTAGTCTTGTAAATGGCTCACTGCGTGTTGTTGCTACACACTGTCATTCCTATTCCGTCCATGTTTCTCCAGGTTCAGTGGGAATGGTCCTTATTTTTTCGCAGTCTGAAAAATCTGGTCTGAAGATGTGACAGAGGCCAAATTACATGTAGTGAAAAACTAAACAAACCCAGACTGATACAATTGCTAATTAGGCCAAACTACAACTGTTGATAAAAACACATTAAAATCAATCAAAATGCGACATACTGTTCTGTGGTCTTGTATCTGGCTCACTGTGTGCTTTTGTGACGTCCGTGTTGTTGCTATACACTGTAATTCCATATTGTTTACTTCCCTAAACCATGACTTCACATTCTAAACCGTGACATGCCAAAGACAACACTCCCACGATCATGATCTGGGGCCAAAATGGACAGAAATAATGCATGATAGGTGTTCTTTAAGTGATCCCTCATTGTGCGCTTGCCTTTTCCTTTCGGCCGCTCCTCCTTTTATGCTAAGCAGGAATCATTACTCTTCCACAATGCATGTCTCTGTATACATTTAAATTCATTACGTTTGGATTCTCACCGCGAGTGCATGAGGTGAGCTGAAAAATATAGAAAACAAACTATAATAATTCCAAGGTAGACCCCGGCGCTTAATAACATTTGCATAATTTGGTTTTGCTTCCTGGTCCGAGGGTCTGGGGTTGATTACAGCGGGTGTAGCAGCGTGTTCCATTGGTCATTTCTAATATCACTCCTGTGGAAACGAAGGAGACAAACGTTTGCAAAGTTCGCCCCGAAAAACTAGGTCTGCGGGAGAAATGGCTGCAGTGGGAATTTGGAAGAAAACGATGGAACCAGCTGTGACTGCAAATGGAAGATTCACAATGTTTGTTTGATGCTTTTTTAAAACATGTTACGACGTTGTTTCCATCAGATACAAAGCATTTAGCTCCATCCACCCAAAGCCAAGACATTAGCATAAACCTTAGCTATATAAATGTTTACGTACAGTATATATCCTTGCTGTCTGCCTTTTAAAGAAGATATATGAGACAATAGTGAGCCATTTACTTCAGTCAGTTCATGTTTAATAACGTGATATGTCTGTAGTTGAAAGTTTATGGCGAAACAAGTTTGAAGGGTAAAACACTTCTGCCCTCTCTGTCTGCTACCGACCATAGACTGTAAATATCAAAGAAGTAGTCACACCTATCTCCGCCGTTGAAACTAATGTGACACCACTTTTGCAGCTTTTTCAAAATGGCAGCGGGGCAGGAAAATGCATTAGCTGCACTAGACTCATTCATTTAACGAGTGCATTCAAAAGTCCACAGCGACTAAACTAGACTGGTCCCAAAAAAAAAAAATCTCTCTCAGCATCGGCAGCATCTGGAATGTACTGTAGCTTTGGACCAAGAACCACTTTTGGACCAAGAGCCACTTTTGGACCAAGAACCACTTATGGACCAAGAGCCACTTTTGGACCAAGAACCACTTTGGGATCATCCTGTAAAGATTTTTTTGTAGAGGAAAGAAGGCGGGATACAAAAGCATTGGGTAATTCTCTTTCAGGGTACACCCCCACAGACAAAGAATGTGATTGCAGCATTTGGGCTACTCTCGGCCATTTTCAAAAGGTACTTGTTCATCACACATACAGTACATCCATCAATCCATCTTCTTCCCCTTAATCCATTTCTGAGTCGGGGGGGCAGTCAGAGCACCAGCCCCTCACTGATCCTCCTGCAGCTGCTGAGTCCACAGGAGCCTGGATTTATCAGCGGGGGCTTCAGGCAAAGTGGGGTTAAGTGTCTTGCCCAAGGACACAACGACAGCAGACATCAGTGGGAGTCGTGAAGTAGGTCTCATGGTGGGCTCGAACCCACTATCTTCAGGTTTTTTTTACCGAATTTTGTTTTCAATTAGTGCTGAGTATGATGTCATAGCTGTACGATGACATCACATTTACTTAACTGAGACAGAACTCACGCAGGAGCTGGGGCATAGAAATAAATGAAAAAAGAGCCTTTTCCACACTCATTCGTTCACATTAGACTTCCCTCTTCTCACAGCGTCGTTCATACGTCTCCCATAAGCAGTCATCACTTCATAATATATATGCTTATTGTGCCTGGAAACATCATACAGAGTGATATTGTTTAAAAATGACTTCCCCCATCCCTCTATATCCAGCCTCTCTCCTCTCCTGCTGTTTTGTTCAGCGATGCCAAATCAGATTGAAAGCCATAGATCACTCGAGACCCTACCATAATTTATATGCAAATCGGATGCCATCTATTAGCCTTTTACCAAATCCGTTTAGATTATAGCGGCGAAACAGCGCACCTGATCTCGCCTTTATTTCAGCCTTGTATTTGTTTTTGTGTAATATAGCATACAGAAGCAGTGGGAGGAGAGGGGAAGGGGGGGGGGGGGGGGGGGGGGGTAGCGGATTTAGACACACTTGTGATGTAATGGGAAAGTCGGGGCCCTCTGGGGAACGCTTGATGGATGCGACCTCGGATATGTAGCAATGAAATTATAAAAGATAAACAATTGGAGAGAGCTGGATACAGGGGCTTATGCATAATGTGTTGAAAGAAGGGGATTAAAAGCTCCTAATTGATTTGCATACGGTGTGGATTATGCATTAAAATGCGGCACATGGATCTAGAACATGAAAGACATGGACAGACCTGTTTCCTGTGTTTTAAATAAGAAATGTTATGCATTGTTTTTGTCCGTTCAAATATAAAAAGGCAATACATTAAAACTTATCGGGTAAAGAAAATAGCATTCCGCTTGTAACTCCCTAACCTGCCACCAGAGGGAGAAGTAGGATGTTGCAACTCAAAGTGGTTGATATTGACATTTAAAAGCAAAGATTCTCTGATCTACAGTATGTTGGCTAACTGGACGGTTTGGTAGAAACCTCAGAGATAACTAGCGTTACTATTTAGGGCGACACAATAATACATTGAATTGAATTGAAAGAGAGGACTATCCAGCGTCTATTGGGTTTTACCATAGACTGCAAATATTACCAGACGTAGTCACACCCATCTCCGCCGTTGAAACTAATGTGCCTCCACTTTGGCCTTCTGTGGCTTTGTGAAAAAAAAACGTGAAAAAACTCATGTGCGGATTTGTTAGCTGCACTAGCCCCTTCAGTGAGATTGTCATCATCACTGCTTTTAACTTTAGATATGTGACTTGTGAAACCCGATGGGGGCGGGTCCCGGCTCCAAAAGGCCTATTAGCATTGCCGCTAGATAAAACAAATGCGCACTTTTTTTTTTCACGAAGCCACAGAAGGCAAAAGTGGAGGCACATTAGTTTCAACACTTAATAAACATTAAGCATTGTGTACATCTATGTAAAAAAAATGAAATGCAAATGAAAAACTACTTCTGGTTCTATGACCGTAACAACCTGCTTTTGTTACGGTCATATTTTCTTGTCATGTTTCGAAAAAGCCAAAAGTGGTGGCACATTAGTTGTAACGATGCAGATAGATGTCACTACATCTGTTCATATTTACAATCTACGGTCATAAGAAAAATCCTTCCCTGTCCAGGTAAAATATAAATAAATCAGCAATAACACTAAAACATATCCAAGTCTTATTGATGAGGGAAAAACATGGGAAAAACTCCAAAAGAGACAGTGTTGGAGTTTTTGTCTTCTTTGACTGTACACAAATGATGTCTCTTGGAGCCTACGGATACGACCTTGGCTCTGTTGGAAAAATAATAAATAAATAAAATAACAATTGGATTGAGCTGGATACAGGGCTTACTCATGAAAGAAGGTGATCAAATGCGGCTAATTGATTTACAGTGTGTGGATTATGTATGTAAATGCGGCGTGAGGATCTCAGAGACGACCAAGTGTGATAATTTCAAAATGGTGCACGCTTCCACACATGCAGAAAGATTACATTTACATGACAACTCCCAGGGCGGATCAGAGAACACAGAAGAACAGTGTGGAAGGGAATGATTAAAACAAGCTTAGGAGAGAGCTGAGTCTGATGAGACGAACACGGATTTCAAATGCAAATTAGAAGAAGAACACATGGGTTGATCCACGGTTTTACTCTGCAAATTCAATGAACAAAACACATCATAATCTCAAGTCTCTCCGACCTCAAAACAGTCTGGTTCTATGTTCGTTTTCACATGTTTTTTTAGTGCTGTTTCCACCCAGCCCTACTTGGTCCTACCCTACTCTACTCTACTCTACTCTACTCTACTTTACTCTACTCTACTCTACGCTATACTCTACTCTACTCTACTCTACTCTACTCTACTCTACTCTACCCTACTCTACTCTACTCTACTCTACTCTACTCTACTCTACCCTACTCTACTCTACTCTACTCTACTCTACTCTACGCTACGCTACTCTACTCTACCCTACTCTACTACTCTACCCTACTCTACCTCTACTCTACTCTACGCTACTCTACCCTACTCTACTCTACTCTACTCTACTCTACCCTACCCTACTCTACTCTACTCTACTCTACTCTACTCTACCCTACCCTACTCTACTCTACTCTACTCTACTCTACTCTACTCTACTCTACTCTACTCTACTCTACTCTACCCTACTCTACTCTACTCTACTCTACTCTACTCTACTCTACGCTACCCTACTCTACTCTACTCTACTCTACTCTACTCTACGCTACTCTACCCTACTCTAATCTACTCTACCCTACTCTACTCTACTCTACTCTACTCTACTCTACTCTACTCTACCCTACTCTAATCTACTCTACCCTACTCTACTCTACTCTACTCTACTCTACTCTACCCTACTCTACTCTACTCTACTCTACTCTACTCTACTCTACCCTACTCTAATCTACTCTAATCTACTCTACTCTACTCTACTCTACTCTACTCTACCCTACCCTACTCTACCCTACTCTACTCTACTCTACTCTACTCTACTCTACTTTTCTATTGATCAGAGCAGAAGCAGAGGGGGAAGGAAACGAGCAGAGTTTGAGGCAGTAAAGTGTGGATTTAAAGAAAACCAAAGGATTTAAGAAGAAAACATTTTCGGGATGACAAGGGACACTAAAATCCCCACAAAATCTGATCGTTATGAAAGCTGTAGGTTCTCTGTCAGGTTCTCTGTCACGTTCTCTGTAGGTTCTCTGTCACGTTCTTTGTCAGCTGAGGTCGAGCTGTTTTAGTTTACATTGAGTTCTATGGGACTTTTTTCTGGGGAGCCTGCATGAATTGTGTCAGCAGTACCAGAGCGCCCCCTGTGGCCATGGGTGGGGCAGCTCCAAACTAGTAATACTCTTATCCAGATATTATTATAGATCTGTGGGTGAACCCCATCAAAGGGACGACACAGACAGACCTCTGTGCTCACTGTTTTCGTTAATTTCATGTCATCTGGAATTAATCTTCGGTTTAACACCTTTCACTAGTTCTGCAGTCTCACTTGGACACCCGGGCCAGCCTCCCCACATGTAAATAATGTAAGAGAATACGATGGCCACAGTTGATGTGTGACTGTTGTTGGTCCATTCCTCCGGCTTCAATACTATGGATCAGGAGATGTCCAGAGGATGAATCACTTCACACCAAATGCACTTTCACAAATGAGGCTACAGCTGCTCAAGACCATATCCACTGAAAACCTGCAATCTGTCTCCATTTGAGCGGTGAATATGTGTTCTGTTTTATTCACACATATTGACAAACAACAGTTCGCAGTCCTGGGTGAAGGAGTTCAAGTATCTCTGTATCCTGTTCACGAGTGAGGGGAGGATGGAGCTTTAAATAATAAAACTCTGGAGCTATAATTGCACTTGGTTCAAGGATGAATACACTTGTGGAGGATACACGGCCCATAACCAAAGTGACGTTAGGAGACTGATTTGAAAGTCTGAATTTTGTAATTACCATTTCCTGATGTTCATGTGGTGGTGAAGCCGATGCGTGTCAAAACAACACGCCAACCTTCCCCACTGAAGTCGGTTGGCTCCATCACGAGTTTTCACATTTGATAGCCTCTGTCTTTGTGTTTGTAACTGTGAGCTAAATACAGATCCTCTCATATCTCATCTATTTGTTCATTTATGATATGAGTTTCCGTTGTATTGATTGTTTATGGGGTAAAAAGAAGTCCCGTACCCCAACTTTAATGCCCGGTGAACCGCAGGGCACCACTCTGGGCCCGCTAACAAATTGGAGTTCACAATTATACTTCTCCCTAATAGAAAAGCTCTGCCAAACGCCCAGGCACAAAAGAACAAAACAGAAATGGTTTATTGCCTTAATTTGAATGACAATTAATCAGGGAAATAGCATAATGGCGCCGGGCCTGCTTGTATATTGGATTGAATTTCATTTTCAGGGTGTGCTTGGCTCCTTCGCGCTGCCATTGTCGTTAAAAAATTGCCTCCACCAGGAAACCTCCGGGGGAATAGTGAATGGCCATTGTTTCTGTTACCTCTGCAGATGTATGTGGCTCTTGTTTTGTGCGTGGCGGTGCTCTTTGGCTGTTGTTACAAATGGAAAAGGCCTGCACTTGGATGAAGGCGTTAGACTAATGGGTTAGAGGGTGCATCGCTGCTAATTAAAATGGCGGAGATGAGAGAGAAACGCTTCCATTTTTCAAGGGGCCTGACGCCGGGAACATTAGGTGCCAGCGATCAGCCACATACAAAACAGGTGGAGGCGGCGGGAAAGGGCTGTCACTTCTTCAGGAGTGACTTTAGAGAATGTTATAAATTATACTTCGTGACGAGTTTGAACCGCGGCTGAACTCCCCCGACTGCCGGGTCATCGCGGTAAACACAACATTTTCTAGTTGAACCAATCGGAAGACACCTGCACGTACGCAATGGGACGCAGTGCAGTAGTTTCAGTCACTTCCCAGTTTAAAGAAGAATTAGGATGCATTACTTTTGGCCGTTTAAATATGTAATCAGGCTATATTCACTTTCTTTTTTGTCTGTTATTATTTGTATTATTTCTTCAGTATTTTTACTAAAGACAATAGAACAGACAGACACATCAACCTCCAACTAGAACACACCATAAAACACGACAAGACAATACAAAAAACATGAGATGACAAAGTAGATAACAAAACAAACGTACACAAGTAGACAAAATCTCATGTTTTTTTTCAATGTAAATGAATATGTGTCGTAAATATATGTATTTGTATGAATAGGTATGAAGGTCTGCCTGTAACTCTCTCTTCTGCCACTAGAGGGATGAGCCAAGTTCTTTTGTTTATGATTTTTTCTCCCAAATTTGGAAATGAAAACATTGTACATGTTTTTAGTGGTAGGGGAAACTGGAGCACCTGGAGGAAACCTACACAGACACGGGAGAACATGCAATTTCCTCTCAGAAAGACCCTGTTCCGACCGAGATTCGAACTCAGGACCTTCTTGCTGAGGAGCATAAAAACATAACAAGAGAAGCCGTCTTCATCTTGGTGATAATAGTGTAGCTTCAGTGAGATTTTCTTATGAGGAACTATTTTCTCTTATTCACTTTTCTGTCTGAAAACATTTTGAAAAGTGGGGATTGAACCAATAATGTGTGTGGTTTGAGAGAAAAATGCCTAAGCTTTACTGTGTCTATTTCATCCAAAGTGGTTCAAAGTGGTTCTAACAGGCTTCTTTTTTTTTTCAATTGAGGTCAAATATTCATAGTCCTGTATATATTTGTGTGTGTGTGTGTGTGTGTGCGTATGTGTATCCGTCCATTGTCCATCTTTTTATGAATACAAATACATTTTCTCCTTTCCATTCTGTCAAAGCAATAGTCTGAACTCTCCACCTCACAATCTCTGAACAAAGCCCAAGACGCTGTGATGCCAAAAAAAATAAAAAAAAATAGATTGACAAATTGCCATTTTTCTAATGCATCTCAACGGCGTGGAACTTTTTCTCCCCGTCTCCATGTTCCCATCAGAAAATCACCTCGTTGACAGCCCAGGGCCCACCTCTGTCGACAGGGTCAGTCTGTCTAATGAACACGGCCCGGCGCACACATACACCCGCCACAACTGTCATCCGCTGTTTCCAAACATGTCACTGCGGCCGCTACACAACCGCTGTCCAATTATTTACACAACCACGACAACACAAGCAAGTCCATATGTGTGTGGCCTAAACAAGCACCAGAAACACAAACACCAGAAACACAAACACCAGAAAGACAGATCCAAGTGACAGCAGTGAGCTCAACATGAAGCCGGCTGACATCTTTCATATGTTATGTATTTCTCTTAAAGCTCGGGGACCTGACTTTGTTGTCTTCTTCTTCATAAATAATGTACAGTGTTTGTCCCGACAGAGAGAGGCTATATCCACACGAAGACAAAACGCTTATAATTTCAGAAACTTTTTCTGTAAACACGGAGTTAGCTCAGTAAATGTGTGCGTCCATATGAATGTAGTCAATACGCCTGAAAACGCTGTGAAACTATGCCAGACCTGTTGGTGGCGCTGTGACGCAATGACTGGGCATGCGCGGAATTTTGTAAACAGACAACATGGCGAGTGGGCGAGCTGGTACTACATTAGTATGGACGGACGATGAGGTTGAACTGTTGCTTCGGGTCACACTGGATTACAAAACCAACAAGCTACATTGTTGTTGTCATTATTTTCTGAGTGCGGCGCATGCTGCTTTAACAAGAGGCGGGGCGATGACGCAAGCGTCTCAGATACATTGCGGAGAGGCAGTAACCACGGAGCGGCATATACGGAGTTTTGAAATCTTTCCACTCTGGGACCTACTTTCAAAAATGTTCGTTTACACCCCCCCAAAACGCCGGCCTCGTATGGACGATACACTGGATTGATAAAGTATTTTTGCGTTTAGGCCTGAGCTTGACTTCGTGTGGACAGGGCCAGAGTCTTGAAAAAAGTACAATGTTGTGAGTGAAACGAGACCACAACATGTCTGTGTTCAGAAAGAAGACGTGTTCTGCAAACTTTTGAGAGAGAGAGAGAGAGAGAGAGAGAACCCTGGGAGTCGCAATTTGATGTTTTGGGCTGAGAGAGCTTGGTCTTTTTCTTTTCATTTCAGAGAGAGAAAGGGAGAGAGTATTTTCATTGATCCCCATAGGGCTCATTCATCCTCTGCATTTGACCCATCCTGATGCCGCTAAGGCTTCCATCTGGAGCAGTGGTCGCCGTAGTAACAGCGCCCGGAAATCACCTCCAGATTGGTCAGACAGGATCTGGAGATTGTTAGCTATAGTAGTATGTAAAACCGGAGCACCTAGAAGAAACCTACGCAGACGCAGGGAGTACATGCAAACTCCACTCAGAAAGACCCTGTTTCGACCGGAATTCCAACCCAGGACCTTCATGCTAAGCAGCGAGTGTGCTAACCACTCAGCCACCTACAGTAATAATCCATCGGTTTTATATAGACGCTTCACATCATTTTTCTCTCACTCCAAACAGAGCGGTGATAAACAACTGTAGCCACAGCTGCCCTGGGGCACACTGACAGAAGCGAGGCAACCAGTCCCTCCCACCATCACCAACCATTCACACACACACCAGACTCATTCTAAAGTGGGGGAAGTGTTCCGCCCAAGGACACAACCACAGTTTTGTACTTGCCTTCTTGGAGGAATAGAGTTCCCGCTGACACTCTAGCGCCCCCTAGTGTCCGGCAGTGGTGACATGTCCTGAATAGTGAAGGTGTTTGTGGTGTCACCGGTTGGACAGACGAGGAGACAGCAGCCGAGGGTTTGTTTACGCCGGTCTCTGCACTCGGCGAATACTGATGCCCCGGAGCCACAGATCGCCCAAAATCACTGGTTTGAAACTGGGAACAATATTTTATGCTTTTTTCCCCGAATGTGTTCTCGCAAATGTTGTTTTTTCAAGACTTTGGAGTAAGTTTGTTTTTGTGTCGTAAATGATGCAGGTTGTTGGTCCCAATACAGAACAGACTTATAAAAGTAAAATCGGCACCACGAGCGGTACTCAACTGGTCTCTGACAAGGGCAATAGCAATGAAGATAACTTATAATTATACATTTACTACTTTGGCACTTTTTTCGAAATACTCAAGATCGCCGTACAACAAACGTTAACGGTACATTTAGTTATAATAAGTCTTCTTCTTCTTCTTCTACTACTTCTTCTTCTTCTTCTTCTGTGGTTATGATGTTAGTGAATAGGCTTGTCTAAACCAGTCTGGGCAGGTCCTGGCTCCAAAAGATCCATGAGCACGTGCCTAACATGCTACAATGTCACTCCTTGTGTGTGGGGGTGTACCTGGAAAGAGAATTACCCAATGTTTATTGTATGCCGTCTTCTTTCCCCTCAAAAACGTCTTTACAAGATCCAAAGGTCCAAAAGTGGCTCTTGGTCCAATCAGTCTAGTTTAGCTGCTGTGGACTTTTGAATGTCCTCGTTAAATGAATGGGGCAAATACGTTTTTTCCACATTTCCCTGCCCCATCAAGTGGATTTTATCTTAATCTGAGCACATTCTGAATGTGTTGAAACAAATATTCTACAATGGGACAAAGTCATTGAGTATTATCTAACAAAAAATGTATTTCCACATTTCTTGTATCTATGAAAAAAATAGCTTTGTCATTGGCATATCTTGTTTTACAGCAGTCAGAATGGGCTCAAATTAAGACCTTTTTTTCATTACTTTTTGCAGTGTAGATTGACTGTTTTTTAGGAGCCGCAAATTAGCGAGACTTTATATCATAGGCAACATGTTTAAGTAAGTCAGTAAGTAATCTTTATTCGTATACCGCCTTTCACAGACCAGAGTCACAAAGTGGTATACAATTGTTATTTTGGGGCATTTGTCTTCTCACTCCTCACAGAGAAGGGAGAGGGGTCTGTGGATTGAAAGTTAGGTACCCCAGCTTTAATTCCTGCAGAGGCCAAACAACTCCTACAACAGATGGACCTTGAGGCTGAGGTCACTCTCCTTTTTTCTCCTCCGTTCGTCAAAGTCTCTGTGAGCGATGGGCTTTTTGAAAGAGTCTCCGCTCCTTCGGGGTTTCAGATCAATGTTGGGTCGTCCATAGCACACATCTGTCGGCGGTTTTTCTCTTTTTTTCTCAGCTAAAAGGATGTAGGGCCGACTAAGGGCTTGGATGTTCCAGGAAGAAGCCAATCAGAGGAAACTCCCACAAGCTCACTTGGCAGGAGTTTAGACTGAATAACCATCATCAAAGAGCAAAAGTCAATCAATCAATTATAATTATAGAGCCCTCTAAAACACTCAAGGCGATCAAAAAGCTTTACAATAAAATCCATTAAAACATGTATAAATTCAAACAATAAAACAGTTAAAAAGCATTACAAAAGTGTCACCGTGCTTCTAAGTGTTAAAAGTGTTGAAGCCAGTCTGAATAAATATGTTTTGAGCCAAAAAAAAGGCCGAAATCATTAAGAACAGGCATAACATGGGGCAGCTTGTTCTAGGGTCTGGGTCCAGGGCTGAGAAGGACCTGTCTCCCCAGGGTTTAGACCTAGTCCTTGGTTCTTCCAGACGGAGCTGAGTCGAGGACCTCAATGCTCCGAGTCACGAACAGACAAAAGTTCGGACAAGTCCAGAGGGCGAGACCATTGAGGGCGTTAAAAACAAAGAGTAACATTTTAAAATCAACTCGAAACGAAACTGGAGCCAATGTAGGGAATAAAGGACTGGGGTGATTGACTATTTTTAATAAAAAAAAATTTCCAACTTGGTTTAGACCAGGTTTTTGCAAAGTGCTCAGAAAATGGCCTTTGTGTGGTCCTATTTTTATTTGGTAATTTTTATACTGGTATATTATTAATTATTATTATTGGTATTATATATGAACTGGTATTTTACTATTTTTATTGCGAACTGGTATTTTATTGTTTTTATTATTATATATATATTTTTTTTTTACTTAGTGCATAATTTTATAATAAGGCTGGCAAACATATTTTTTTACTAAGGCTGGCAAACCTGCATAATAAATGTGTTGATGTGATCTCTGTGCCGCACTTTGGGAACTTGTTTTTATAAACTATACTAATAAGTAAAATGGATTGGATTTGCCTTCTTTCAGACATGACGCACAAAGTTCAGGTTTCCCTCCAGACACCTTTCTTCTGTACTAACCTGAGCATCAAAAAGAATCAAGCACAAAATCTCTATATTTAGCAAAATGAGTAAAACCTTTGACTTTGGCTGAATAAAGAAGTATGAATAAGTGTTTATAGTTGAGAAAACATGATTGACATTTTACACACAGTACCATATCTCACGTAAAATACTCAAAAATACCAGGAAGCTCATGGACCTTTCAGCAGTAGCATTACATCCAGCAAAAAACCCAGAGGAGACAAATACTAGAAGTTTTGAAATAACTATTTTTATGCTTGTCAAATAGTGTTTTTCAGTACAGACCTATGGCGCCGCGCTACAATACATTCTACTCAGGTCTTTCTCTTAAATTGGTCGATTTGTTTCCTCCAACACCTGAAAACTCTTTTTTTGTTTTAACACTTCTGCTCTAATTGCCTGTTTCTTGGCAAAACTATTCACCATTTTTTTTTCCCAAGAATTCCTACACATCCCTGGGACAAAAATAAATCCGACTTTCATTTATTTCTCCGCGTCGGGAGGAATGGTCTCTCTATAGAAAGCTTACGTCTCGTTGTGAGAATATTTCCAGCGGTGATTAGCAACCTAGCTTATCCAGTGTTTTTTTTTTTCTCCAACATGAATTATCTTGGCGAGCGGGGCATGCTACGGCTCGGCGATTCATTTTAAGAATTCAATTTTGCTGCTTAAACACTATCTGAGTGTAATGGGGACAGGAGTATTAAGCACGGGGCAAATTAAAACTATCCATAACGCTGATTAAAAGCGGCGGCGAGGCTTTCCACACAAAGGGGAGAAAACAGTTCCATTGTGGCGCAGACGTCTTGGTTCATTCAGACGCGTTAAAGCAGAGAGCATTAGCGAGCAGACAGCAGCACAGATAATAAAAGGTCGTAATGACGGCTTATTCACACAAAAACTGCTGCTTGCACATTGTCTGCGCTGGTCCCGTATATATTACAGCCATTATTGAGAAAGAATGTATGTGTAGGAGACGGGGAGAGATGTAGAGATGGAGGTGGCACTGAACCCTGCCCCAGGTTCACCGTGTTTGTGATATCCATCCATTTGTGATAAAACCATTGACACAAACTCAATTGTTTTATGATTTATGCATTTGTGGGGGAAGAAAAACACATTGGAATAGAATCTAGAGGGTTTATATGTTTGAAATATTGGCCTCTAATCTACTAAAAGAAGTGCATTTTTACCTTTTACTTGCCTTAACTTGTTTGCACCGAGAACCAAAGCCATTTACTTGTTTGTGATTTCCTGTTACTCACATGGCAATAAAAGGATTCTGATTCTGACTGCTGTGACGCGGCTGATGTGGCATGTTATAAGTAAGGATTAAGCTTATAACATGTGTATCGTGGCGTTCCAGACTCTGCGTTGTGCATTATAATTCTATAATGTACGGCTACGAGTTGTTTAAAATGCTTATACCTCATGGACCCGTGAATTTAAGTCTGTAACAAATGTGTATTGACTTTACTGAACTGGCCAAATATACTCAAGTATATAGGGATTGTTTAACAAGTCTGAAAACAATATTTGTAATGAGAAATGGGAACTACAATGTCTGTAATTATATTGAAATTAGCAAAAAAGCGGTTGAGGGCTGCTCTCAGTGTTGTTAAACTTACCACACTGCGGTGCTTCCCCGTATGCCAAGGCACTAAAGCGTACAATTCTCATAAAATTATATTGAGTTGATCGTTTCTCCCCTTCTCTTTTAAAATAGCAAGAGTCAATGTGATGGCAACGCAGAGGTAGAGTAGAGTAGAGAAGGGTAGGGTAGGGTAGGGTAAGGTAGGGTAGGGTATGGTAGGGTAGAGTAGAGTAGGGTAAATCAGTTACATACTGTACATCATGAGGTGGAGATCGACACAGAACAACTTTACTTTTTCATGTATCTAATGAACACGCGCAGATGGTTCTGTGTCTGTCCTTGCACCATAAGAGCACAGAAACCATCAGTTCACCGCACCATAAGAGCACAGATAAAGCTCTGAGCTGGTCCTCTTCTCTACGTTATTCTGACTCTCTCTGGTTTGTGTATCTCGACCATGTTTCTCTTTTTAATCAGCCAGGGATTTTATTTTGCTTTCAAGGACATATTTCTTTACTTGTGCGTCCTGTTTAGTTTGGCCAAAGCACAAACTCTACCTCTCCCCACAAAAAAACCACCTTTTCATTTCATTCAATCCATCCGGTCCGTTTATAGCAGGACTTTTGCGTACTCTCAAATATTCCCTTTGCTCAGGCCGTCCTATCTCTGTGCCATGGGCTGCTTCATTTTGCAAATAGTTCAATAAAAGTTGATTTTCGGTGACAACATGAAGCGGAGCGAGGTCGTCAAACATCCACCGGGTGAAAAGAAAGGTGTCTGTGGGTTCCAAACTCAAAATCCAAGAATTTAAAAGAGAGATTTACAATTTGCAGCAAGAAAATGAAATGAATGTGTTTCAATAAACGGACGAGACGTAAAGGCATAAAACAGGAACTTTTACTTTTGTATGTTCTTCCTAAAAGAGAAGCCCTTAAAGTACAAAGATTATGCATAATTCGCCAATTATTTGAAGCCGGGAAAAAAATAACTTGGCATTTCACATTTCAGAATGAAAACCTCGCACGACCCTGTCTCTAATTCGGCTGAAAACACATTTTTCAAAGTGAGTCTCTTTGCGAACCTTTCAGAAAACAAAAAGAGGCTGGACTCTTTCTGGAGCTGAAGTTTGTACAGTAGGTTTGGGCCTGGTTTCCGTCATATACTCCTTTGTTAGATGCATACCTCAGGTGGAGGATTGTTTTGGCTATTTGCTGTGAATAAACTTAATGGTTCCCACACACTGCTGTCGTTGGAAAGAGATATTTTATTGAACAATGTACTGTAATGTTTTGGTCGTGAGATCTTCATTAGGCAAATTCTGGCAAAACAAAAACATTGTAATAAATCCGCAAAGGTCCCCAGTGTTGACCAGATACTGAAATAAATCAGACAAAACAGGAAACTATTGTCACTGTAAAATTCATCAGCAAAAAAACTTTCAAGTGGCAAGTGAGTCACAGCCGACAAAATGGACCAGATAAAGGTTTAGTACAGTATTTGGTCGGCCAACGTTCAAGTCCTCCACTAACAAAGATAAGAGAGGCCTAGAATTTACATAATAATAATAATGCATTGGTTTAATACAGCAATTTTTAGGACACTCAAAGACACTTCCCATGTCATTATCATTCACTGTGATATATTACTACTGTAGCCACAGCTGCCCTGGGGCACACCTCCCACCGCCACCAACCATTCACACACACACCAGACTCATTCTAATGTGGGGGAAGTGTCTTGCCTAAGGACACAACCACAGTTTAGTAATTTACAGCCGCAGCCGCCCCATTGTGGCACCTGGTGTTCCCAGAGGTCTCCCATCACAGCACTAACCAGGCCTTAACCAGCACAGCTTGAGAGGTGTCACCTGCAGGTAAGGCCACATCATAGGGATACCTCAACTATAAGGGAAAAAAATAAAAATAAAAACAACCCCAGAAAACAAATTTGATTTTTAAAGACGGTATAAAGGAGGATTTTCTACTCACGGTGAAGACTATTGGTCCTCCCAAATGTCAATCATTCTGTGAAACGTGTTCTTCAAATAAGACCAGAGTGGAGAGGGCGGTTCTTTCCTAAAATTGGGTCAAATCCTACTATAAAATTTAAAGTAGATAATCAGTATTTAGTCCAAAAAACTTTTTCCAGCACTAAATAATCAAGCATTTGTTGCGAATGAGTGTAATTGTTTTCCTGTAAGCCTTCACAAGGTTTTCACACACTGTTGCTGGTATTTTGGCCCATTCCTCCATGCAGATAGGCTCTGGAGCGGTGACGTTTTGGGGTCTGTCTCTGGGCAGCACAGACTTTCAACTCCCTCCAAAGTTTTTCTGTAGGGCTGAGCCTTTGGAGGCACTGTGCTTCTGTTTCATTTTGCTTTTACTTCACAATTTGTGACTTTGTCTGTTTGTTTTTGTTTATAAACATGGGAAAAAGTGCAAAAGTTAACAATGTAATAGAACTTCTACAAGCCTCTGAACATGATTAGTGCTACTCCAAGCCATGCATTACCTACAAAGTACCATCAGTTACAAATGTCATTCCATTACACAGCTGACCATTTGTCTTGAAAACTCTATCCAAACACGGATATTGAGTCAATCTAAACGTGACGCCGTAAAAAGCGGCTATTCCAACATCGCTAAGAGAGGGCTCAGACTGCTTATTCAGTCCTGGTCTTATCGCTCTCTCAAACCGGAGCTCCCCACCAGTTTCCGTAATAACAGAATGAATCACTTTTCCGTCCGGCTCATTGAACAGATCCTTGGCAATTTGAGAAACAGTCTGCGTTTGCTGACTTTGATGAATTTCTGCTATGTCTTCACACTTAGACCGATGCGTTATTGATACATTTCTCCGGCGCGCTGTCCATAAGAATGATGCATTAAGCAGGCAGAGATGGAGCAGCGCCGTGTCAACAGCCGCTGCCAACGGACATTAGTCATTTTGTCAAACCTGGTCTTAACACGGGACTCAAAGACACATGGGTTGGAGCGGGAGAATCACGCACTCTCCGGGTGATAATTGGACTCTCGAGAGGTGTTTGGCTTTTTTCAGTTATAGCACGAAGACCATGGATCTTTCATGAAACTACAAGGAAATGCATCAAACTGGTAGAAAGTAGTATATTCGGCCAATTCTAATATTTAGTCCAGTTTGTTTGTTTTACGTTTTGGAATCATCTCATTTGTTGCACTGTCCACAGTCTACACCTCAAAATGCAAACTAAAAACTGAGGCTGTAAATCCAGGACTGAGGCTGTAGATCCAGGACTGAGGCTGTAGATCCAGGAGTGAGGCTGTAGATCCAGGACTGAGGCTGTAGATCCAAGACTGAGACTGTAGATCCAGGACTGAGGCTGTAGACCCAGGACTGAGGCTGTAGACCCAGGACTGAGGCTGTAGATCCAGGACTGAGGCTGTAGACCCAGGACTGAGGCTGTAGACCCAGGACTGAGGCTGTAGATCCAGGACTGAGGCTGTAGATCCAAGACTGAGACTGTAGATCCAGGACTGAGGCTGTAGATCCAGGACTGAGGCTGTAGATCCAGGACTGAGGCTGTAGATCCAGGACTGAGGCTGTAGATCCAGGAGTGAGGGTGTAGATTCAGGACTGAGGCTGTAGATCCAGGACTGAGGCTGTAGATCCAAGACTGAGACTGTAGATCCAGGACTGAGGCTGTAGACCCAGGACTGAGGCTGTAGACCCAGGACTGAGGCTGTAGATCCAGGACTGAGGCTGTAGACCCAGGACTGAGGCTGTAGACCCAGGACTGAGGCTGTAGATCCAGGACTGAGGCTGTAGATCCAGGACTGAGGCTGTAGATCCAAGACTGAGACTGTAGACCCAGGACTGAGGCTGTAGACCCAGGACTGAGGCTGTAGATCCAGGACTGAGGCTGTAGATCCAGGACTGAGGCTGTAGATCCAAGACTGAGACTGTAGATCCAGGACTGAGGCTGTAGATCCAGGACTGAGGCTGTAGACCGAGGACTGAGGCTGTAGATCCAGGACTGAGGCCGTAGACCCAGGACTGAGGCTGTAGATCCAGGACTGAGGCTGTAGACTCAGGACTGAGACTATGGAGTCAGTAGCTCTAAGTCTGTAGGTCTGGCTCTTTATGAACAGATGAATTATCTAAGTTTTTGGCAATTTTTGAATCAATGCAATTAACTCCAACATGACTGAATCGACCAAAGTCAGTGGGAAATCAGAAAGAAAAAAGTGTGACGCTGCCTTTACTTTGTATCAGTCCAAGATGAAACCGATCCATTCCTTCAAACACTCCTCCATTCACACGCTCATAACCCGTTCATTTGATCATAATAATGGCATACTTGGACTAATTCTGGTTTTGATCTTGGCCAGGTGGTCTCTCTCTGGTTTCTCGGAATCAGCCTTGGCTTAGTTTCAACACCCCTCCCCGCTCCTGCCCTGCCTTTCCTCCAT
Organism: Knipowitschia caucasica; assembly: GCA_964034765.1. Taxonomy (NCBI): domain Eukaryota; kingdom Metazoa; phylum Chordata; class Actinopteri; order Gobiiformes; family Gobiidae; genus Knipowitschia; species Knipowitschia caucasica. The sequence continues at coordinate 3,442,874 of OZ035843.1, forward strand.
AATTAAAGACAATATTAACATTATATAGTTGTGCAGCCGGGCCGTGGAACTGTTATGGCTCTTTGAAAAACATAAGTCTGTGAAGTGCTGCTGCTGGATCCTTGACTTGAGAGGGTTCATGGAGAGCGTACAGTTCGCCGCTTTGGACTCAATACCTTCTTGCACTTTCTCTTTGATAGAGTTCAAAACAGATGAGACTTGCTTCGATGCAGCGAAACTGAACGCCGGCCCTTTTACGCGATCTTGAGAACTTGCGCATTGGCATTTTGTGTTTTTGAATGTGAAGTAAAGGGGATGTTCAGCAAAACTCCAGATAAACAAGAATTTTCCTGAATATTTGATCTGGATTACCTCAGTCTTTCGCTGGATTTCTCAGATGTTATTGATTCCTGTTTCTGAGCTCCACCTTTGGTCTGTTTCACATGGAATTCCAAACTGTCTTGATGCTGTTGAGGCAAATGAATATAAAATCTGAAAAACACATAAATACATGACACAAAACAAGGGCGGCACAGCGGCTGAGTGGTTAGCATTCTCGCTGCTCAACAAGAAAGTCCTGAGTTTGAATCTTAGTCGGACCAGGGCCTTTCTGAGCGGAGTTTGCATGTTCTCCCTGTGTCTGCGTAGGTTTCCTCTGAGTGCTTTGGTTTTCCCTACCACTCCCTAAAACATGTACAGTAGGTCTGGCAGCGCCCCCTGTAGGCGACCTCACTCCCATCTCTGTGTGTATTTAGAGAAGTGCTTTGTGACTCAGAAAGTTAAGGAACATGTCTCCACAATTGTAAATTTGAAGTTATGTGAGAGTTGTTACGACTGGTTTAAGATTAGGATTGAGAGACCCTTTATTGGTCCCACAGTGGGGAAATTTCTGTGTTACAGAACAGTAGGAATGAGGAGCACACAGCACAAGATAAATGAACAATAACTATACTCAAATTCAAATTAAACAAAAGCTCTAACTCCAGCATCAAAGAACAAGCATCCAATCTATATCTTGAACATAATAATAAGAAGAAGAAGAATAGTTTGAGCAGATCCCTTTCTCAGTCTCGGCCTTCTCCAGGTTTCTCACTTTTTCCCACTGGGACATTTACAATCATGTGTGGACAGTGGACCAAGGCCTCTATGTGTTTGTTATTATTGCATTTCCTTTGTTTGAACCATTGACTGTAAATATTGATGGCCTTTCTCTGCTGTTGAGACTTTCAAGTGCATTCAAAAGTCCACAGCGGCTAAACTAGACTGGTCCAGAACAATATTCCTTCCTCAGCATCTGGAATGGAGCTTTGGACAAAGAGCCACTTTTGGACCAAGAACCACTTTTGGGCCAAGAGCCCCTTTTGGACCATCCTGTATACCCGTTTTTGAGAGGTAAGAACATGCTATATATTAGCAATGGCTAATTATTTTTCTGCGTCCACCCCCACTGGCCCGGGGTGGTATTGCAGCATGTCAGCGCAGGTCATTTTGGACTTTTTTGAGCCAGGACCCGTCCCCACTGGGTAGAACTGTCAGTTTCTCTGTTGTTGAGGAATCAATTACGTCTTAAATTCCTCCGTGACAGCTGCTGTATGGATTTAGGGCTGTACCCAGATTCAGGGTCCTCTCCATGCTTGTGTGTGCGATGGGTCATTGGACATTTAGGAATGGGTCAAGTGTAAAGAATCGTTTCCAATCCATCCACAGCATGTGTCCATTTACATCAATGGTTGTTTATTTATAAGTAGTTTACCCTTACACTTTTACACATGTAATTCCAGCCTTCCAAAACCCATCTCTGCCAGCTAATTATGCTGGACGTATACATCAAAACTATTCATAACGACTCCAATCCAATCATGTATTCAATTTCTTTTCGCAGAGCCAGGTTTGGTGAAGACGTTTGGAGGCAGCGGGGCATTCGAGCGTTTGATCACAGTTAGCCACGTTAGCGCCGGCTCCTTGTTAGTCTGTCAGTAACAAGCCTCCGTACGCTAATGTGAAGGAGCGTGTGGAGCTGAAAGTCTAACGAAGAGGGAAAGCCCGTCCGCCGCGACAGTGATTCAAATGGTGTTCAGCACGAGCTCTGCATCGCCGACAGCCACCGCGGCGAGGAGCGACTGCAGAAGAGCTCGGTGCACCTCAGTATTTTAGCTTGTTTGTTTTGGTCAATGAAGCTAGAGCAGAATTCCACAGCATGGGGTAAGAAACAAGCCGAAAGACACGCTGCTTTCACCTCGTCTTAACTTTGCTGTGATTAAAAAACGTGTTGATATTAGCAGGGGATAGTTTTATACGTAGATCGTTATGGAGGAAATAAACACGCTCCAAGAAGCAAGATTTAGAAAAATTAAAGGTACTGTGTGTAGTTTTTACTCCCATTTAGCGTTTATGACAACAATTCAAAAACATGGTGGAGGTAAATCCCGGTCGGAACAGGGCCTTTCTGAGTGGAGTTTGCATGTTCTCCCTGTGTCTGCGTAGGTTTCCTCCGGGTGCTCCGGTTTCCCCTACCACTAAAAACATGCACAGTAGGTCTGAAAGTGCTTTGGGTCTGTGCCTTGGTCTGTAAAATGTGCTATATAAATAAACATTACATATTTACTTAAATATTCTTAGAAAGGTCACATTCGTAAACATGTTTTTCATTTGGAGCAACTGTAAAAATTACACATAGTGGCTTTAAAGCAACTGCATTGAACAACTATCGAACAATTTATTTCATGGAAAACACATTATTTTCAGATTTTTAAAGATTGATAATAAGTATTTAGTCAATCCAAAACTAGTCCTTGTTGATAATGGCAGAAGTTCATTTTTCACAAGGACTTTACAGGAAACCACTCTGTTGCTGGTATTTTGACCCATTCCTCCATGCACATCTGCTCTGGAGCGGTGATGATTTGGGGCTGTTGCTCGGTCACAGACTTTCAACCCCTTGGCAAAAATGTTCTAGGGCACTCATTAGCTTAAAATAAACAAAAATGTAAAATGGATTTTAAATGGGAATGACATTTTTTTTGACTGCACTGTATTTAATTTTCCTATGATCTATTTTTACTGTTCTATGGCCCCGTCTTTGAAGAGCACCAGACCTGCTGACGTTTTTATATTGTTAAAATCTTTTCCGATGCACCAACCTCCAGCTCTCTACAAATTCTCTTCATGGATGTTTTTGTCACACATTAAGATCTCCTGTCTAATATGGTGTGTGTGTCGTTTGTGTTTGTGTGTATGACTCTCTGTGTGTCTGGGTGAGGCGTGTGAAGGATGGGTCAAATGTAGGAGGAGTGAATTGTGTGTGTTTGTGTGTCGTGTTTTAAGAGGTTAAGTGTCTTGCCTAAGGACACAGCGACAGCAGACAGTGGGAGCCGATGGTGTTGTAGCACTGTAAATACTCTGCGTCATTATACTGTTGTGTGTCTTGCTGAATGGTATTGTGTTGTTTTGTCTTGTGTTGAATGGGAGAGTGGGGATTGGAATAATATAATTGCCTTTTCACACCGTGCGCGTGCAAAGTATCTGTCTCTGCATCTGTGAAGTCATGTTGTTGCTGTTGTCATGTATTACCTACAGAAGATGCAACTGCTTTACAATACTGCATGAACATGACCCCTAACCACATGTTTAACTAAGAATGCACACACACAAGCACACACAGACACACACACACAAGCACGTACACACACACTATCATGATGAGAGACTTGGCAGGGTGCAGATGTAACCAGCAAAAGAAGCGCCATCCAAGGAGCCGTCTGCACCAGGGGCAGAGAGCCGCTCGCAGCCACAGGGGACGACACAGGACCCAGAGGAGACATGAAGCCGAGGCCCCAGATCCTGATCCAGGTCCAGGTCCAGGTCCGGACCACCACAGCCACAGCAGACCTCAGCTCCCAGTGCAGAGGGCCCCTCCAGAGGAAACGCTGGTCAAACTGAAAACAATAAGATTAAAAAGTAAAACAGTAAAATGTGAGACTAAAAGGAAACTATCGTGATACATAATAATAATAATAATAATAATATATAAAACAACAATATAAAATGTAAAATATGAATAGAATATATAAAAAGCAATAATAATCAGTCTCAGAGGAAGACAAACAGGGGTAACGATTATAAAAAGGTTTTCCAAAACGAACTTCAGCTCTTTCCACAGAAGCACAGCGTAGCAAGATGTTTGTGTCTTTATGAACACACACAATGTTTGTGTCTTTATGAACACACACAATGTTTGTGTCTTTATGAACACACACAATGTTTGTGTCTTTATGAACACACACAATGTTTGTGTCTTTATGAACACACACAATGTTTGTGTCTTTATGAACACACACAATGTTTGTGTCTTTATGAACACACACAATGTTTGTGTCTTTATGAACACACACAATGTTTGTGTCTTTATGAACACACACGAGATGTCTGTGTCTTTATGAACACACACAATGTTTGTGTCTTTATGAATACACACAATGTTTGTGTCTTTATGAACACACACGAGATGTTTGTGTCTTTATGAACACACACGAGATGTTTGTGTCTTTATGAACACACACGAGATGTCTGTGTCTTTATGAACACACACGAGATGTCTGTGTCTTTATGAACACACACAATGTTTGTGTCTTTATGAATACACACAATGTTTGTGTCTTTATGAACACACACAATGTTTATGTCTTTATGAACACACACAAGATGTTAGAATGAAGGGTTTTCACTTTCAGATTCAGACGTTGTGTATCTGTCCTGGGCCTGTTCGTTTGGGAGAAAAAACATGATAATACATAAAAATACTCTACTCTCTCCTCTACATCACCTCCTCTACACCACCTCCTCTCCTCTACACCACCTCCTCTCCTCTACATCACCTCCTCTACACCACCTCCTACACCACCTCCTCTACATCACCTCCTGCTCTTTCTCCTCTACACCACCTCCTCTCCTCTACACCACCACCACCTTTACTCTACACCACCTCCTCTCCTCTACATCTACATCACCTCCTCTCCTTTACACCACCTCCTCTCCTCTACACCACCTCCTCTCCTCTTCACCACCTCCTCTCCTCTACATCACCTCCTCTCCTCTACATCACCTCTGCTCTACATCACCTCCTCTCCTTTACACCACCTCCTCTCCTCTACACCACCTCCTCTCCTCTTCACCACCTCCTCTCCTCTACATCACCTCTGCTCTACATCACCTCCTCTCCTTTACACCACCTCCTCTCCTCTACACCACCTCCTCTCCTCTACACCACCTCCTCTCCTCTTCACCACCTCCTCTCCTCTACACCACCACCACCTTTACTCTACACCACCTCCTCTCCTCTACATCTACATCACCTCCTCTCCTCTACATCACCTCTGCTCTACATCACCTCCTCTCCTCTACATCACCTCCTCTCCTCTACACCACCTCCTCTCCTCTACACCACCTCCTCTCCTCTACACCACCACCTTTACTCTACACCACCTCCTGCTCTTTCTCCTCTACACCACCTCCTCTCCTCTACATCACCTCCTCTCCTCTACATCACCTCCTCACCTCTACACCACCTACTGCACATCACCTCCTCTCCTCTACACCACCACCTTTACTCTACATCACCTCCTCTCCTCTACATCACTTCCTCTCCTCTACATCACCTCCTCTCCTCTACATCACCTCCTCACCTCTACACCACCTACTCTACATCACCTCCTCACTTCTACACCACCTCTACTCTACATCACCTCCTCTCCTCTACACCACCTCCTCTCCTCTATATCACCTCCTCTCCTTTACACCACCTCCTCTACATCACCTCCTCTACATCACCTCCTCTACACCACCTACTGCACATCACCTCCTCTCCTCTACACCACCTCCTCTCCTCTACCCCACCTCCTCTCCTCTTCACCACCTCCTCTCCCCTTCACCACCTCCTCTCCTCTACACCAGGGGTTCCCAAAGTTTTTAGCCCGCGACCCCCATCATAAATGCCCTGCTAACCCTGTGACACAGTCACTACATGAGTTGGTTGGTGGGCTTGGTGGGCTCCATCCTCAGCAGAAGTGGAGCGCATTTCTTGCGGCTCGCCCTCACTGTTCTCCTATCGCGGTAAAGTGGGCCGGCTTTCCGGAGTCAGCGGTAAAGAAGTCCGCACATTAAAAGCGGGCGGCCGCTTTCTGCTGTTACTTTATGCGGTTCATCCCCGCGGCTTCTCTTTCCAAAGTTACTGTCAGTAAAGGCATAAACCGGCCACCCGCTTTTAATGTGCGGACCTCTTTACCTTTGACTCCGAAAAGCCGGGCCTCTTTAACGCGCTGTTCTACCGCTGCCCTCTCTTCCTCCGCTGCCCTCTCTCCCTCTCTTCGCACCACCAGCCTGACCCCTGATACAAGTGACTTTTCTCCCCCTCCGGGTTTTTCTGTTGTGGATATTAACCACGTTTCATTTTAAAGCAGGTATTATTTATTTGTAGCCTCCAAACACCTTTAGTTTTAGCAAACAACAGCAGGACACGCTTTGTCGCTGCGCATGATGTGAGCTGTGTTACGTGATGATTTTGATTGACGCTGCAATGACTGGGACAAAATTATTAACGTTATTAAAATATATTATAGTCTCCAAACACAATTTAACAAGTAGTCCTTTTGAATCAAATCAAATGCTAAATAAATATTTAAGGGTTTTATATTTGCTCAAAAAAAATATATCTTTTGTTTGTTGTGTAGAAATCATCTTGCGACCCCCCCAGGGGTTCCCGCGACCCCCCGGGGGGTCGGGACCCCCACTTTGGGAACCACTGCTCTACACCACCTCCTCTCCTCCACTCTACTACTGCCATACGACCTAAACAACAGTGAAATCTCTGCTCGTCCGTCTCGCCAAACTCCGTTACGAGTGTCCAGCTCTTATCAGTGTGCCCACAGTGCTCCTGCAGCCCACAGTGCTCCGCAGCCCACAGTGCTCCTGCAGCCCACAGTGCTGCTCCGCAGCCCACAGTGCTCCGCAGCCCACAGTGCTCCTGCAGCCCACAGTGCTCCGCAGCCCACCTCACACTCTTCATTTGTATTCTGCTGCGGTGCAAAGGCGAGACTCCGATGACTGTATTCATAGGAGCAGATGAATAAGTAATGGCCGCCCGTAGCTATCAGAAGACCACCAGGCAAGCTCCTGAATGCCACTCACTCCTGCCCCTCTAACACACACCCATTGACTCAATACCCACTGCTAATTGTGTGTGCATCCGTATCATTTTCCCTTTTATATTTTCATGATTTTAGCCCCTAACCCTGTCCGTCTCAGTCGCTTACATATTTATCGTTGTGTGTTTACTGGAATCGCATCGTGATTGGCCGGTGATACAAGCGGAAGTCGTTGCCAGACACCGGGGTATTGCATTTCCATATTACCTTCATTGCTCGCTCTCCATGGTTTCGAATGCGGACTGCCATTCAAAGGGAGCGATGAATTAGTCAAGACGCTAAACATTTATGATCCAAGTGCTTCATGAGGCGTCGATAAACTATTAACTTAAGGTTTGAAAGAAGAAGAAGAAGAAAAAAGCAGCTATAAAAATGTGTTTAGAGCTGCTGAACCTGGAAAAGTTTGACAGAGAGAACGGGAAACTTTTTAAATATTCAACTCCAGTTTTCTCCTCATCAAAACAGACCCGGAGTTGTTTTTAGATCCATTCAAGCTAACATCAGGAACTTTTTGGCACAATGTAGCTCCGCCCCTTTTGTCTACAAGCTCCTGTCTTAGTCTGGTAATTGTATGTCACTGTCTATCACTGTGACTTCACACTCAGACATTTTAGAGCAAAAGTTTTTGACCCGAAATTAGTTTTGGCAACGTTTCTAATTAAATAACATTCTTTACAATCACATGTCGTTTTTGCACTGTATATTTTTCCTACTTAAGCAATGCTAGTCTAAAACATGAAAGGAACACAGTGATAGTCTTGACATCATTTGTAATGGCACAGTATGATGCAAACTATTTCATAATAAATAATGGATGAATAAATATTGTATAAACCCAGCGGCTGCTCTACCTCTGCTGCTGTGACCTAAAGTACTGTTGCATTTTAATACAATTGTTAGCTACTTTTAGAATTGTCTATTTATTTGTTTTGTTTGTTTGAATGGATTTGTTGTTGCTGCTAATGAACACTTGCATTTCGTGTACGGGGATCAATAAAGTATCTATCTATCTATCTATCTATCTACCCACCCACCCACCGATCCATCCATCAAGTTCATCACTAAGTACTGTATATCAATAATTGGCCCCGAGCACAACCGCAGAGAAGCAAACCACAGTTCACAACCATCAGCTCTCAGCCCAAATTACTTGTTGCCCATTAAGCCTTTGACATTTTGGGCGGCAACAGTCTCTCCATTGCTGTCCTGGTTATTAGCCTTTTTCTGCAGGCCCTGTGTCAGGTTTTGTTCCACTGTCCGCCCCCGGGTGATCTTGGTCCAGCAAAATGGCCGAACCCTCAAATGACTGCGATCATCTCCAGCATGTCTTTGGGACGTAAACGTAGATGCACAGGGTACGGCCGGGAATAGCTTCTCATGGTAATGAGCCCGACAACGTTCACAAGCTGTGAGAAATGTGCGTTTAACAAGTGTGTGTGTGTGTGTTGTGCGCCGCTATGAATAGGATGGATTCTTATTTTGTACACGTCAACGTTGCATTTCCCTGTATATCGCGGCAGGGAAGACGAGGAGAACGTATAGAATGATTGCTACTTGGTCTAAATTGCACACTTTCTGCCTGTGTCTCCTGCCTGCGTGACTTGGGGTTAAGAAAATGTGGCTCAAAAGAACGTATAGCCTCAGTCCTGGATCTACAGCCTCAGTCCTGGATCTACAGCCTCAGTCCTGGATCTACAGCCTCAGTCCTGGATCTACAGCCTCAGTCCTGGATCTATAGCCTCAGTCCTGGATCTATAGCCTCAGTCCTGGATCTACAGCGTCCATCCTGGGTCTACAGCCTCAGTCCTGGGTCTACAGCCTCAGTCCTGGGTCTACAGCCTCAGTCCTGGGTCTACAGCCTCAGTCCTGGATCTACAGCCTCAGTCCTGGGTCTACAGCCTCAGTTCTGGATCTACAGCCTCAGTCCTGGTTCTAAAGCCTCAGTCTTGGATCTACAGCCTCAGTCCTGGATCTACAGCCTCCCTCAGTCCTGGGTCTACAGCCTCAATCCTGGATTTACAGCCTCAGTCCTGGATCTAAAGCCTCAGTCTTGGATCTACAGCCTCAGTCCTGGATCTACAGCCTCAGTCCTGGATCTACAGTCCCTTGTCCGTTCATGGGAGTTGATCTCTCACTTTGATTCTTTGCGAGTTATTTTTTTTTTTGCCAATGCAGAATCTGTAATCTGGAGCAATCCCTCTTATATTTGTGTTTCTATTTGCTTTAACAGTGTAGATTTGTGATTATGAGCTATGGAAAAGCTCCATTGAGTAGACAAAAACCGCTCTTATCTGCTCTAGCCATCATATACAACACAGATACTCATCACAATACATTTAGAACTATTGATATATGGCTTATTCTCCTTTAACCACAGCCCCACAGAGACCACAGGGACTTTGTGAGTGTAAACATCCAAGGAAAACATCTATGACATTTATGATTGTGAGATGTGACAATGTCAAAAATGCGTTTATGTGAAATCTCTCTATTTACTATACCATGAATTCAAGGTAAATGCTTTCATGTGTATTCAGACTGCAATAAACCTGACAATATTTGCTTTGACAGAACTGAAATGTTGTTGGCGTTCTCATAATCGAAAGTGAAGATTGTAAAAAGGAAAAGGTTCTGGTGTGCGTCAGTCTCCGTCCACACAATAGACTTGATTTGATATCGTTGAGAGCAGACATCTCCGGTTCATGAAGGCCTTTGGGTCAAGTGCTCCTCTGACCTTCTGACCGTGAGTGGGAGTCTTCTTCATGAAAGCAACATAAAGCAGTGGGCTCTTTACGCTGCAGACTACAGTTACAGTCACTAGAAAACTTTAGTATTTTTTCTGGGAATAAAGTTTCTATGAACATTACACTTTGTGGTTACTACAATCAAAAGCGATGCATAAAATGGGGCTAATCTTCAGTGATTTTGAGAACCACCCCCCAGAAGACATGTATGATCTGTTTGTTATTCAGCAACATAACAGTTTAAGCCCAGAATATAACAGACTATTCATGAATAATTATTTCCAATTTTCATTTTCATTAATGTTTAACGGAGGTCTGTGTTTTCTTATAGCGTCCTATACTAACTATCGTATATATATATATATATATATATATATATATATATATATATATATATATATATATATATATATATATATATATATATATATATATATACATATACTGTATGTATGGGTGCTCTGCCCAACATTAGCCTGGTCTTACCACACCATTGTACTCATTTCATTTGGTACTAAGGTCTGGATTTGTAAAAAGTTGGGAGGGGTTAACTCCTTTTGCAGATTGAAACGATTTGATCTGAGTTTACCGTGACGTATGTAATGAGTGTGACGCTAGCTTTAGCATGTAGCCTAGCTTTAGCCATCTCCTTTGCCACTAACGGAGCCCGTGGGGAGTAGAGCCACAACATCTTTGCTTCAATGACTTTTACTAAACATTCCTCTTGCTCCGGCTTCAGTTTCTTAATATTTGGATTGAACCAGAACAGATTATTTTACTATCGCAGTCTCCGACAAACTCTGACGTCACTGACACCGACCTAAAACACCCGCCTCCCCCGCTCTCTGATTGGTCGGAGGGGATTCAACCGAAGAAACTGCAGCCACTAGGATCAGACCCAGACGTACATGTAGGAAATGATCATGGACCAGAGTTTACACATGGTAAGACCAGACGTACATGTAGGAGATGATCATGGACCAGAATTTACACATGGTAAGACCAGACGTGCATGTAGGAAATGACCATGGACCAGAGTTTACACATGGTAAGACCAGACGTACATGTAGGAAATGACCATGGACCAGAGTTTACACATGGTAAAACCAGACTAGTAAAACACATGTGCGTTCATCAAAACGGTCCGTTGATTGGACAAGCCTTTGGGCCCTTTCATGTTTCATTGGGCTACAATTGTTTGGAGCGAGTAAGAAGCACTGAGAAAAATAACACATTTCATAAGAAGTATATTGTCTGAACCTATAGTTGAAGGATTGGCCTTGAACATAATGGATTTGTTTTTCTCCTCACACACTCTTCACTGTGGGCTGTACTCCGGGCTCTCACGGCTCTCGCTGGAGACAACACCGCTGCCGTTTCTTCTTTTGCCAAGTCATCTTAGAAAAGTGTCTCTTCTACCCCATACCCTCATCCCTGCATGGGGTCCTGACTCAACAGTGCTCCTTCCAGCGGCTTTTGGTGAAATGTGCCTTAAATCTGGAGTACCTCCCTATTCTTCCATAAATGCAAAGAGTCTTGTTTAAGGAACACTTTGTGATCAAATCAGACCACACCATAATCTCTTCATCTCATCAGAAAACTCATTATCATTTCCACACTGAGAGCATTTTATTGATGTTATGAAGACGACATGAACAAAGATTTGCTGTGTGCATGTGATATTAATCCAATCAGCAGCAGCTTCGGCCTTCAGATAACCAAAAGATCAAGTGGAAATGTGCTTTCTGGAAAAACGATGAGTCCAGCTTTAACCACAGTTGCTTATAAAGAGATCCATAGTTTTTAAGAGATTTCATGACACTTTGAAGCAACTGTGGTTAAAGTTCTAACTCATCATTCTAACAATATGCATAAGACAGTACTTTTCCACTGCCTGTTTTGATTTCTGAAGGCCCAAGCTACTGGCATCGTGGCGAAAGCTGATTGGACGGTGTTCTTTCTCCTGCTGTATATTATCACTTGAAGTCTGTAACATATTTTGTTCGTGTTCGTGCTGTCTCTACCAACGACGATAAAACATGTCTTCTGTCTGAGTGAAAGACACGATCCCAGACTTTGTCATCTTCTTCAGTTTGTTCAAAATTTGCACTGGAACCCTTGAGCAGTAGTACACAGAAGATATCCAGGTTTAAGAACACAAAAACCACTCGTCAGACAGAGCCTTGTAATTGTTATGGGACTGGTCACTGCTATCCATGGCTTTCAACACGATGAGAAACTAGTTATCTGTGGCCAAAGTAATTAACCCTCTTTAATCTTGAACCAAATATTTAAACATAGCAGTCCATGGGGTCAAATCCACATCCCACAATCCCATCGCCCACTTTTAAATGTTGAATGGATGGAGACGAGTGTTTCAAGGAAGTCCTTTTGGTCTTTTTCATTTGTATTTGTTTGTTTATTTTCCACACTGCCCGTCTTGGCACAGAATCCTCTTGTCCTGAGATCAGAGCTGGAGGCTGGCACCCACTCCAACTGTCCGGGGGAGATAAGGCCGCCTCCGGGACGTGAGGGAGGGGTGGAGAGGGGGGCTTTGATAGTGGGCTCCCTGTTTACGAGTCGGCTCTATAGAAAAGGCGCCTCCTGCATCTGACGGTTGGGAGAGGTGATGTTGTATACATAAGGCCAATGCACCGGGTTTTTGTAGATATGAAGAAATTCAAGTTTTTACACTCACAATATTGTAAGCAGCTGCAAATGTTTACCCGTGGAGGCTCGGCTTTTCTGTTCCAGCCAAAAACCCATCTTTTTCCGTACAAAACCTGCACCTAATGTATTATGTAAACAATTTCATAGTGCTACAGCATGCTAGCACTTGTGGCCATGTAAATCATCACTAAGACAAGACAGAACATGCTTTCCATCTGCTGCAGGGATTTCAAGTGAACAAATACACCCTTTTTATGGCCAAAAACCTGGAGTTGCTCTATTTAAACACAGGGCAACACAGGCTGTTGTGTCAAAATGATTTATCGATGGATTTAACCCGCCCATGACCTAGTCTTTTTGTCGAGGGGTGTTCAATTATAGCAATAATTTGGACAGCAATCCAAAGCATACAGTTGTGAAGGTCGTTGTTTACATGTTGGTGAAGAAGATTACAGAACTACACAGAATATTTACTGCATAATGAGACTGAAACAAGCTGCGTACAAAGAGTGAAGCTCTTATTGTCAGGGTTTGGTTTTCCATTTAGGAAGTCGTCCTTGATGTCTCTCTGGTATCTCTCTCTGGTCTCTCTCTGGTATCTCTCTCTGGTCTCTCTCTGGTCTCTCTCTCTGGTCTCTCTCTGGTATCTCTCTCTGGTCTCTCTCTGGTCTCTCTCTCTGCTCTCTCTCTGGTCTCTCTCTGGTCCAACTCTAGTCCCTCTCTGGTCTCTCTCTGGTCTCTTTCAGGCCTCTTTCTCTGGTCTCTCTCTGGTCTCTTTCAGGCCTCTTTCTCTGGTCTCTCTCTGATCTCTCTTTGGTATCTTTCTGGTCTCTCTGGTTTCTCTCTGGTCTCTTTCTGGTCTCTCTCTGATCTACAATCATTACAAACTGGCCTCTCCTTGCTACAATCACACATTTCTAATGACATTTGACTCCATTTGCGACTGCTTCACTCCATCAGGACTCTCTCTTTCGCTCAGTCCATAAACGCCTTTTGTCTTCCAGATCCATAATCTATAACCGGTGCCGATACCGACGCACCGCAGCCTTCAGAAAAGTACACATTCCCCAAAACATCTTTGTTCATTGCATTCCTGACGTAAACAAATTATTCCCGCTGGTCTCGCTCTGGTCTCGCTCTGGTCTCGCTCTGGTCTCTTTCTCTGGTCTCTTTCTCTGGTCTCTCTCTGGTCTCTCTGTGTTCTCTCTCTCTGGTCTCTCTCTTTGGTCTCTCTTTTTCGTCTCTCTCTGGTGTCTCTCTCTCTGGTCTCTCTGGTCTCTCTATGATCTACAATCATTACACCCTGGCCTCTCTCTCTAGTCTCCCTCTGGCCTCTCTCTCTGGTCTCTTTCTGATCTCTCTCTGGTGTCTTTCTGGTCTCCCTCTGATCTACAATCATTACACCCTGGCCTCTCTCTCTAGTCTCCCTCTGGCCTCTCTCTCTGGTCTCTTTCTGGTCTCTCTCTGGTGTCTTTCTGGTCTCTCTATGATCGACAATCATTACACCCTGGCCTCTCTCTCTAGTCTCCCTCTGGCCTCTCTCTCTGGTCTCTTTCTGGTCTGCTTCACTCCATCAGGACTCTCTCTTTCGCTCAGTCCATAAACGCCGCCTTTTGTCTTCCAGATCCATAATCTATAACCGGTGCCAATACCGACGCACCGCAGCCTTCAGAAAACTGCACATGCCCCAAAACAGCTTCGTTAATTGCATTCCTGACATTGACGAGTCTATTTAGTAACGAGGCCAGCGCTGTCTGCAGAGGCTGCTCCGGCCTTTTACGGAAAACTCTGCATTGTTTGTGAATACCACCATCATGACGGCCTACTACTGCACTGCTCAAAGTAACTAAGTACTCTCTTCCCACAGCTCATGTTTTCAATAATAAATAATGCTAATATTCAGGACGCTAGTATGTTATCGTCATCTTCATCATCATCACCATCTTCACTAATACTGTTATTTTTGTCTTTTAGTTGTTGTCATTCTTCTCTTGCCTCTGCTCTCGCCCTCGTTAACGGTCACTACTGGGATGACTAATCAATGCACACACAAAAAAATAAAAAAGTACACACACACACACACACACACACACACACGGAAGCACCCCCCCTCACCCCGTGTATGCATGTTCATGGTGTACTGTACGGACACACACCTTCAAAGGTATGGACGAGCAGGATTGGTACGAATAACAATGTTGTAATGTATTTTGTATGTTAATAAAAATGTAAAAAAACAAAAAAAGAAGTAATTATGGAAAAGAAAACTGCGGCCGACAAAGACAAGATGAAAGAAGTGAGCTGGCCTTGTGTAGGTCACAAGGACGCTGATTGTGTATCCCTCTCCTCTCTCTCTCTCTCTCTCTCCTCTCCTCCCTCTCTCCTCTCCTCTAGCTCCCTCTCCTCTCTCTCTCCCTCTCCTCTCTCTCTCTCTCTCCTCTCCTCCCTCTCTCCTCTCTTCTCTCTCTCTCTCCTCTCCTCTCTCCTCTCCTCCCTCTCTCCTCTCTCCTCCCACTCTCTCCTCTCCTCTCCTATCCTCTCCTCTCTCCTCTCTCTCTCCTCTCCTCTCTCCTCTCCTCCCTCTCTCCTCTCTCCTC
>OZ035843.1:3460562-3485384 GCA_964034765.1 Knipowitschia caucasica
GTCATGGCTCACCGTGGAGAGCAGCTGCTGACCGTGGACCGCGGGATTCTATAACGGCGCTGGATTCATTTGACCTTTCTACGCCTATAGCTCGCCTAATTATCGGACTGACGACTCAGAGCAACGACTGCTTTGTGAGAGGGTCGTGTAATTAGTAATGTAATTTTGTAAGGTCGTACTCTGGGGCCATTCAGTCAAAAAGATGTACTTATATTTCACATTATTAACTGACTTCTGCGGCGTCTACGAGCTCCTGGTGAAATGTTAACTTTGTTACTGGAAGTTAGAATTTTAATATAAATAATAATAATACATTGGTTTTATGCAGCGCTTTTCAGGAATCTCAAAGTCTTTTCATGTCAATATTAATTCACTCAAAACACAGTGGTGATAAACTACTACTGTAGCCACGGCTGCCCTGGGGCACACTGACAGAAGCGAGGCAACCAGTCTGTGCCATCGGCCCCTCCCACCACCACCAACCATTCACACACACACCAAGTGTCTTGCCTAAGGACACAATAGCAGTTTGGCACTTTACAGCCGCCCCACTGTGGCTCCTGCTGTTCCCAAAGGTCTCCCATCACAGCACTAACCACGCCCTGGCCTGCTTGGCTTCAAAGGACTGACAGGAACGGGCTTTTGCATTCATTTGAGTTTACTATAATATACAAAACTTGATTGATCAATTTAAAAAATGCAAAATGAGAGAAAATATACAAATAACAGGAAACATGTATTTTTATGACTTTACGTCACTGCACTTTAAGTCACTTTGAGGAACGGCGCTTTACAAATGAAGCCTGTGGAGATTCCGTCTGGTAGTGTCTCTGCTGCAGCCAATCACAGCCTCGTTTTAACTGTTGCTGAACAAATGTGCAGACGATAAATATCAAGCCCTAAAAGACATTTCTCCATCTGATAAATACTGAACAATAAGTCTGTAATGTTCAATATCTAAACGGATGGGCCGCTGAGTGGTTAGCACTCTCGCTTCTCAGCAAGAAGGTCCTGGGTTTGAATCCCGGTCGGAACAGGGTCTTTCTGAGTGGAGTTTGCATGTTCTCCCCGTGTCTGCGTAGGTTTCCTGCAGGTGCTCCGGTTTACCCTACCACTAAAAACATGTACAATAGGTCTGACATGTGCCTCCTGTACTGGCTCCTCCCATCTCTGTGTGGAGCGAGACTAATGCCCGAAAATAACAACTGTAAACCGCTTTGTGACTCTGGTCTGAGAAAGGCGGTATATCAATAAAGATTAGTATAGTAATTATCCTGACAGATCTACTGTGCTCTACTGTACTCTACTGTGCTCTACTGTGCTCTACTGTGCTCTACTGTACTCTACTGTGCTCTACTGTACTCTACTGTGCTCTACTGTCCTCTACTGTCCTCTACTGTGCTCTACTGTCCTCTACTGTACTCTACTGTCCTCTACTGTCCTCTACTGTGCTCTACTGTGCTCTACTGTGCTCTACTGTACTCTACTGTGCTCTACTGTACTCTACTGTGCTCTACTGTACTCTACTGTGCTCTACTGTCCTCTACTGTCCTCTACTGTGCTCTACTGTTTTCTACTGTCCTCTACTGTGCTCTACTGTCCTCTACTGTCCTCTACTGTGCTCTACTGTGCTCTACTGTGCTCTACTGTCCTCTACTGTCCTCTACTGTACTCTACTGTGCTCTACTGTCCTCTACTGTGCTCTACTGTTTTCTACTGTCCTCTACTGTGCTCTACTGTCCTCTACTGTCCTCTACTGTGCTCTACTGTCCTCTACTGTGCTCTACTGTCCTCTACTGTCCTCTACTGTGCTCTACTGTGCTCTACTGTGCTCTACTGTACTGTACTGTTCTCTACTGTCCTCTACTGTACTCTACTGTACTCTACTGTGCTCTACTGTGCTCTACTGTGCTCTACTGTGCTCTACTGTACTGTACTGTGCTCTACTGTCCTCTACTGTACTCTACTGTCCTCTACTGTGCTCTACTGTGCTCCACTGTACTGTACTGTGCTCTACTGTGCTCTACTGTGCTCTACTGTACTATACTGTGCTCTACTGTGCTCTACTGTCCTCTACTGTCCTCTCTTGTACTCTACTGTCCTCTACTGTCCTCTACTGTGCTCTACTGTGCTCTACTGTGCTCTACTGTACTCTACTGTTCTCTATTGTACTCTACTGTCCTCTACTCTCCTCTACTGTCCTCTACTGTGCTCTACTGTCCTCTACTGTACTGTACTGTCCTCTACTGTGCTCTACTGTCCTCTCTTGTACTCTACTGTCCTCTACTGTCCTCTACTGTGCTCTACTGTGCTCTACTGTGCTCTACTGTACTCTACTGTTCTCTATTGTACTCTACTGTCCTCTACTCTCCTCTACTGTCCTCTACTGTGCTCTACTGTCCTCTACTGTACTGTACTGTCCTCTACTGTGCTCTACTGTCCTCTACTGTCCTCTACTGTGCTCTACTGTCCTCTACTGTACTGTACTGTCCTCTACTGTGCTCTACTATCCTCTACTGTCCTCTACTTTATTGTACTGTCCTCTACTGTACTCTACTGTCCTCTACTGTTCTCTACTGTGCTCTACTGTCCTCTACTGTACTCTACTGTCCTCTACTGCACTCTACTGTGCTCTACTGTGTCAGAGTTAGTTTAAAAGGACACATTTCCGACTTGAACAATAAAGTAAACGTCACCTTTCACAGAGCTGAGTGAAGATTTGGTTAAAGATCTAAAACCATAACTGCATTTCCTGAAACCATCACTGAAAGAAGAAAGAACGCTGGTCCTTCAGGCCTGGTGTCTTCTCCTTTATAGTATTCACATGTTCACATATCGACGCTGCGATGGTCCGTCTCCGTGTCCTTGAAACCATCGACAAACAGAAGTAGCGTGATGTGGGCTTCATGGTCCGAGGTGAATGGATCTGACTCTGAGACGTTTACTCTGTTTCAGGATCAATCACACCAGCTCCAGGAGGAGGCCTTCACTTGGTCAATGTATGTCACATGGTCAATGTATGTCACATGGTCAATGTATGTCACATGGCAGAGGTGTGGACTCGAGTCATGTGACTTGGACTCGAGTCAGACTCGAGTCATGATTTTGATGACTTTAGACTCGACTTGACCAAATGTAAAATGACTTGCAACTCGACTTGGACTTTAACATCAATGACTCTGACTTTCACTTGGACTTGCGCCAATTGACTTGTAAAGACTTGCGTAACCCGGGCCATTTTTACCTTTCTCCGCATCTCTCTTTCTATCTATGCCGTCTCTGAAGAAACAAAGCCTCGCGGTAGTTGTAGCGCTCGCGAGAGAGTTCGAACGTGAGTTCCCCGCAGTTCGCGCACTGCATTCACCGGTGGGTGTGTTGTCGTAGGGGAGCTGGAAATGAGTGAGCTGCAGGTATTTATCGCGACCTAACGTCATATTTTGTTCTACAAACCGTAATTGATATGCTTTCACTACAGGCGCCTCATACAATTCGGGCGTTCTGCTCTCCCAAAATTTCATCCACTGAGCGGCGCTGTGATCAAAAAATGACACCGTTTGTTGCCCAGTTCACTTCCGGTTGATTTCATACAATGGCAAATATGGCTCACGAAAACAACAAACGATTGACAGTGCCTGAATTGCGTGAAAGGTTGAAGCGAAAGGGTATTTGCAGTGTGGGAAAACGAAAGGAGGAATTGTTGTTGCTAGTTCAACGAGCGGATGGTGTTTATGAAGATTTAGAAGAAGATGACAGCGAGCAGAGTGAACGAAAACGGCTGTGTGTGCGAGTGACAGATGGTAACAATGAGAATGAAGTTCAGCTAAGAGGGAAGAATGTGAAGTGGACGGATGATTTGCGCGATATGCCACTAGTTAGAGACGGGAATGTATTTGCATACAGAAAATGACGAAAACACTCAACCATTTAGAGAAAATGCGCCGGGCAGAGAGAACCGGAAGTTGCGAAGGCAAGTGTTACCCATAATGCAACGCAAAATTCAGTCGCTCCCCCGCCCATCGGATGGAATTTTGGGAGAGCAGAACGCCCGAATTGAATCGACGCAGTTGTCACACTCTGTGCCGTGTTTTAAAGAGGAACTGGTGAGTCAAACTAGCGCTAGCCTGCGCTGCTCTGTTGGCTATTTCTTATATTTTTCTGTGTGGGCGCCGAGGCCTATTATTATGAGTATGTTTTTGCTGTGCTCCTCCTGCTAAAGTTTGCATACATTAGATAGTTGTTTTGATTATGTGCACTAAGCTAGATTAATATTTGCTCTATTGTTTATGGTGCATTGATATGAGAATCAGTGCTTTGACTGATTGAATTAATTTATATGAGACATTTTATTATGTAATGATATATTGGTAATTATGAGATATTACTAATGCTGGTCCAGTTCATACAGGCCAGGGTCCTTCCCCTCCATTGGTCCCTTCAGTCCTTTGGAACAATAACCACTACGGACATTAAACTGATTATATAGATACAGGTCCTAGCCCAATACTCATATTCATATATGCTGCACTGCTGCACTTGCTACTTCCCATTAAAAACCCCAAAGATAAAAAGTATGTTGACACGGACTGCTCTGATTTTATGTGTGGTCTGTGCATGTGTAACTGAGCCTGCATCTGGCACAACATCCAATTAGATCACGTAGATAGTTTTGATTTATCAGCAGCCAACGACATGGAACAAACTGTTAGTCCATGGGTCAGAGACCAACGAGAATGCACCAGCAAAATGATTCCTAACATTATTTTGTTTGCCTACAAAAGTACGTGGAGACCAACAAGAAACAAATCGCGGTCAAAAAGACTCGAGAGGCCTCGAAAGTCAAACCGTAGGACTTGGGACTGACTTGAGATTTGTTGGCCTTTGACTTGGACTCGACTCGGGACTTGCCTGTCTTGACTCGTGACTTGACTCGGGACTTGAGGGCAATGAATTGAGACTGACTTGTGACTTGCTAAACAATGACTTTGTCCCACCTCTGTCACATGGTAAATGTGTGTCACATGGTAAATGTATGTCACATGGTCAATGTATGTCACATGGTAAATGTATGTCACATGGTAAATGTATGTCACATGGTCAATGTATGTCACATGGTCAATGTATGTCACATGGTCAATGTATGTCACATGGTCAATGTATGTCACATGGTCAATGCATGTCACATGGTCAATGTATGTCACATGGTAAATGTATGTCACATGGTAAATGTATGTCACTTGGTCAATGTACGTCAAATTCGTGTCACATGGTCAATGTATGTCACATGGTAAATGTATATCACATGGTAAATGTATGTCACATGGTCAATGTATGTCACATGGTAAATGTATGTCACATGGTCAATGTATGTCACATGGTAAATGTATGTCACATGGTCAATGTATGTCACATGGTCAATGTATATCACATGAAAAAGAATGAGAATTTAATTTTGAAGTGAGTCCTGATGTAAACTCCAGAGACTGAGAGGAGCTGCAGCAGAGGCTTTCTGCTCAGGAGGTCCTCAGGGTTCAGACTCAGTCCTCAGGGTTCAGACTTGGTCTTCAGGGTCCTCAGCCTCAATGACTAAAGCAGCTCTGAATGTTTTGAAATCTTTCTGTGACCTCGGACTATTATACATCCATGACATGTTAGTGACTTATGAACCAACTCAGACTCTGAGGAGCACAGGGACTGGCCTCCTGCTGGGACTCTGAGGAGCACAGGGACAGGCCTCCTGCCGGGACTCTGAGGAGCACAGGGACTGGCCTCCTGCTGAGACTCTGAGGAGCACAGGGACTGGCCTCCTGCTGGTAAACGGAGTCAGTGCTGCAGATCTGGGACAGTCTTCCTGAAAATTCAAGACAGACAGCTGCTGCAACAATGTGATTATTCTAATGCCTTATGTGATTCTAATGTTACTCTTCTTGTTTTGTTAAGCACTTTAAATTACCTTGTAGATGAAATTCGCTATACAAATACTTTTTTATTGCCTCTCCTATGTGCACCATGTGAAGGAGCTCAAGTACTATGTATATATAAATGTATATATTTATATATATATATATATATATATATATACAGTATATACATAATTTTGTATCACTTCAAAGAGCAGAATGCAGATCAAATAATCAGAGGATGTATTTGCGGCTGTGGGAATAACTAAACCTTCAGCTACAGCTGCATGGATATGAATCTCATGGTATCTATCATAAATGTATTATTACAGCTGCCGGTGTTTGAAAGAACATGAGAAATTATAATGAATCCACACCTCCCTCATGTTTACACCATTTGCTCTAAACTCTTTTTCCCATCGCACCTCGCAGCCTCGGTCTTATTTTCACGAACAAACTCCAAACAAGACGGTATTTCCGCACCAGATCCCCCATCCCTCCATCCGCCCGAACAAACAAATGAACCCTTTTACCTGCTTACATTGTTGTGCCTCGGCTGTATACCTTCTTTATAATGAACACCAATTACAGAGCAGAAAACTGGGAGGCTTTGGTGTAACAGTGTCTGACATGCCTCGTGGCGTCCGGCTAATTAACTGAGCCGGGTGCAAGCGCCGAGAAAAACTAGTGCGCATTTTGAAATAGGAGTTTCCACTGACCTTTGAGGGGAGAAAGCAGCAGATTGGCACGAGTCGCTGGAGAAAGTGTATCCCACAGGGCAAAATAGCTACGGGCGAAGAGGGCCGATGGCTACGGGAGCCCGGGAAGTGCCGAAAAAAAAAAAGAATCCGGCTGGAGAGCGGACTGGAGAGGCACTAGCACAGGCCGGACTACTATTGTAAATGAGAGCCTAGCCGCGGGTGAGGTTTTTGCGTTTCCATTTTTATCAATGGCTAACAAATGTTCAAGTTTTGACCCAGGGCAGCAGAGTGAAGAGGGGACGAGGGGATGTGGAAGTGAGGTTTGTCCAGGACTCTTGCAGAATCATGCATTAGATTTTAAAGCTTACACAAAACGCAAAATCGTCTTTTTTTTTTTGTTCTGACTAGGAATGCACCGATTCTGGCATCAGTTGTAGACAATTATATCGTGAAAGTCAATTTGAAGATATGCTTGTTCGTATTATCGTCTTTTTTATTTTTCAATACCTATTACAATTAGAGAAGGAAAGACGCCCGTTCGTCTAATGTGTGCCTAAAAAGCCAATCACTGCTTCTACATTTCAGTAAATATTGAGCCTTTTTGGATGTGTTCTTTCTGTGATACTTGAATTTGATTTTTAATGTTATTATATGTTAGCGCATGTTTTGCAAAGATGTGTGAAGCACTATAGATGCCCCGGCAAGCAAAACATTGTAGACTATATCGTTATCGGGAGTTGGGAAAGAAATATTGAGATATTTATTTTTGTCCATATCGCCCACCCCTAATTAGGAGCTAAATAGCCCTAAATTATACACAATTATTACACGCTCCTCACAGCAGCAGAACGCTCCATTGATTTGAATGTAAATTCAAAACTTTCTACCGGTCATTATTTTCTATAACTTTCTTGTATTTTAAATGCGTGGATAACTCCGCAAGTAGTTCCGGCCACTCCCGAGCTAGCCACGCTCAATAAACGCAAATACCAATCAATCAACACAATTAAATGTTAATCAGAGAATACTTATACATATACATTCTTCACACACGTGCACGGAGATTTTCAGAATTTTCTGGTCTTGTCTTCATGACAAAAATACTATTTCTCTGCGTCAAAAAGCGATCGTGAAAAACCCGGAAGTAGTTCCGGCCGCTCAATAAACGCAAATGCCAATCAATCAACGCAATGAAATGTTAATCGGAGAGTAAATGATACATATCCAGTCTTAATACAAGTGCACGGAAGTTTTCAGAATTTTCCGTTTACGTTTTCATGACAAACGTAAACGTTATCCCTTACATAATCACTTAAATAGCTGTTAATTAGTGTGAGCTTAAACTAAAGTGTGAGCATATTGTGCATGCGGTTCGGAGCCGGTGCAGTGGCTTGAGGACGGGGGTGATGTGGTCTCTGGAGCAGCTGAATACATCTGAGACTACTGTATTTGCTAATTGAGCGAGCCGCCAGTAAAAGAAACATACTCCTGTCTCCACAGAGTGAAACCCGACATACCAGTCTCTGTGGGAGTTTCTACTTTTGCCTTCTCCGGCTTCGGCTCCTCGGTGAAAAACTCGGCTGATTTATGGAAGAAGGTCATTTTTGTGATTAAATAATTCATGTCTGTGTCTGTTTTTGCATCAAAGTGCTGTTATTGATCGCAGTCTGGCTTGGGCCTTGCTTGTTTTAGCTTCATTATTCTGTTTTCTCTGCAAAGTTATTAGTCATGTATTATAAATATAACATTCAACTCGGGCTAAAGGTGCCTTTGAACTCAGCCAGAGTCTGGAAGGAAGTCTTTTCTCTCCACGCGGTGTTAGTTTGTGTTATCAAGCAACACAAGGGAGGACCCTATTGTTCATATGTATCTGTTTAGCTTCGCATGATAACGCTTGGAACGACGTTTAAAGCTGGGGTACTTTTTTTTTTCCCCAGTCTGAAAAAAAATGATAGAATATGAGGCACAATTCGCTTGAATTAAGTGTTTTTTGTATCTACATTGAGCACATTCTGACTTAAAACAAGTTTCTCCAGTGGAACAAAGCCAATTAGTCTGATCCAAGAGACATTTTTTGCATATTTTCAAAACAAGATTGTTTTGCTTTGTCCTGTCTGTAAATCCTGAGTCGAAAAGTTCTCAAATAAACATACATTTTGCAGGATTTTAGATATTTGCATCTATTTTTCATCACTTTTTACAGTGTAGACAGTAAAATGCTCTGAACAAGACCTGAGAGTCACTTTTTGACATTTTGGGCCGAGAGCTCATAAGCTGAGCAAATGGTGTTTTTGTTATTTTTCTGTCTGAAAACAGATTTTAAAGAAAGGGACTTGTTTTTTCTGGTTAAAAGAGTTAAGTACCTCAGCTTTAAAATTAGCGTCCTCCTGTTAGTAAGAATTATATAAATGCAATGCTCCCAGGTCAGAATCAGGCCTGGAGTTGTGTTTAGCTTCTACATGATCAACAAACATGTAACATCGCTGGTGACAAATGTATGGAAGATTTTTTTGTCGTCAGATATAGATTATTAAATATGTTTTTTTTTTAATTGGAAAAACATTTTTCCATTTGAAATGTTGATCCATAAAAAAGCAGGTCTGGATATTTTTGTCTCAGTCACTAAAATTGCCCTAAAAAAATCTGTTTATTTTCAAACCTCACATTCAATGCACTGTAAAATTCAATGAAATATCTCTCTCTCTCTCTCTCTCTCTCTCTATAGAGATATATATATATATATATATATATATAAAATAAAAATGTCCACCACCACGGCTGTCCTCTGCCCTATATATATATATATATATATATATATAATATATATAGAGAGAGAGAGAGAGAGAGAGAGAGAGAGAGAGAAAGTAATCAGCCCCCTTGAACCTTTCAACATTTCGCCACATTTCAACATAAAGATATAAAAATTAAATGTTTTGTCAAGAATCAACAACAAGTGGGACACAATCGTGAAGTGGAACAAAATGTATTGGATAATTTAAACTTTTTTAACAAATAAAAAACTGACAGCGTGCAATATTATTCGGCCCCTTGCGCTAATACTTTGTAGCGCCACCTTTAGCTGCAATTACAGCTGCAAGTCGCTTGGGGTATGTCTCTATCAGTTTTGCACATCGAGAGACTGGAATTCTTGCCCATTCTTCCTTGCAAAACAGCTGGAGCTCAGTGAGGTTGGATGGAGAGTGTTTGTGAACAGCAGTCTTCAGCTCTTTCCACAGATTCTCGATTGGATTCAGGTCTGGACTTTGACTTGGCCATTCTAACACCTGGATACGTCTATTTGTGAACCATTCCATTGTAGATTTGGCTTTATGTTTTGGATCATTGTCCTGTTGGAAGATAAATCTCCGTCCCAGTCTCAGGTCTTTTGCAGACTCCAACAGGTTTTCTTCCAGAATGGTCCTGTATTTGGCTCCATCCATCTTCCCATCAATTTTAGCCATCTTCCCTGTCCCTGCTGAAGAAAAGCAGGCCCAAAGCATGATGCTGCCACCACCATGTTTGACAGTGGGGATGGTGTGTTCAGGGTGATGACCTGTGTTGCTTTTACGCCAAACATATCGTTTTGCATTGTGGCCAAAAAGTTCGATTTTGGTTTCATCTGACCAGAGCACCTTCTTCCACATGTTTGGTGTGTCTCCCAGGTGGCTTGTGGCAAACTTTAAATGAGACTTTTTATGGATATCTTTGAGAAATGGCTTTCTTCTTGCCACTCTTCCATAAAGGCCAGATTTGTGCAGTGCACGACTGATTGTTGTCCTATGGACAGACTCTCCCACCTCAGCTGTAGTTATCTGCAGTTCATCCAGAGTGATCATGGGCCTCTTGGCTGCATCTCTGATCAGTCTTCTCCTTGTTTAGATGAAAGTTTGGAGGGACGGCCGGGTCTTGGTAGATTTGCAGTGGTCTGATACTCCTTCCATTTCAATATAATTGCTTGCACAGTGCTCCTTGAGATGTTTAAAGCTTGGGAAATCTTTTTGTATCCAAATCCGGCTTTAAACTTCTCCACAACAGTATCTCGGACCTGCCTGGTGTGTTCCTTTGTCTTCATGGTTCTCTCTGCGCTTTAAACAGAACCCTGAGACTATCAAAGAGCAGGTGCATTTATACGGAGACATTTAGGTCAACATTGGATCATTCAAAGATCCTCACTGAACTTCTGGACTGAGTTTGCTGCACTGAAAGTAAAGGGGCCCAATAATATTGCACGCCCCACTTTTCAGTTTTTTATTTGTTAAAAAAGTTTAAATTATCCAATACATTTTGTTCCACTTCACGATTGTGTCCCACTTGTTGTTGATTCATGACAAAAAAATTAAACTTTTTATATCTTTCTGTTTGAAGCCTGAAATATGGCGAAATGTTGAAAGGTTCAAGGGGGCCGAATACTTTCGCAAGGCACTGTATATACATATATGTGTGATATGATCTGGGAAAACCCATCACATGGTGAAATTTGACCAACTTAAGATTATGAAACCATCTTAAAGCTGCTTTCAATCTCTTTTCAGTCCATGGGTTCTCTCCACGTGTATCTATGGTCCTTTTCACGTGTTTATGGTCCTGTTCACGTGTCTATGGTCCTGTTCACGTGTCTATGGTCCTGTTCACGTGTCTATTGTCCTTTTCACGTGTTTATGGTCCTGTTCACGTGTCTATGGTCCTGTTCACGTGTCTATGGTCCTTTTCACGTGTTTATGGGCCTGTTCACGTGTCTATGGTCCTGTTCACGTGTCTATGGTCCTTTTCACGTGTTTATGGTCCTGTTCACGTGTCTATTGTCCTGTCTATGGTCCGCGCTCGGAGCCCCGTTACGGCAGTGCGTTTACTGAGCTGTCAAAGCGGCCGCAGCAGGGTCAGAGCGGAGGATGTGACATAACGTTCGGTTTATCTTTCCATCCATCCATCCATTTTCTACCCTTTAATCCATTTCTGGGTCAGGGGGGTGACAGTCAGAGATGCCACCCAAGTCTCATAGCACCAGCCCCTCACTGATCCTCTGCAGGTGGTGAGTCCACAGGAGGACGGCTGCTCTCTGAGTGTGAGCATAGCCTTGATCTTTCAGTGGGGGCTTTGGGCAAAGTGGGGTTAAGTGTCTTGCCCAAGGAAACAACGACAGCAGTCATCAGTGGGAGTCGGTGAAGAAGGTGTAGAGGTGGGAATTGAACCCACAACCTTCAGGCCTGAAGGCCAATGCTCTACCAACTGAGCTACCGTTGCCCACGTTCGGTTTAGCAACACATATCACAATTTTAATGTATAAAACTAGTGAATTTCACCTACATATTTTCAGAAATTAAAGACAAGATGTTATATAATAATTATATAATGAAAACACAATTTAGCCAAAAAAATGACACTCGACCTATTTTCACTGTTTACTCGGAACGTGCCAGCGCGACATCAGACGGGTTTTCCCAGATCGCATCACATATATTTATAATTTTTAAATTTAAAGTATTGGAAAAGAGCAGTTTATTATCATGACAGTTATGGTCCATTTAATGATGACAGATTAGGGCCCTTTAATGATGACAGATTAGGGCCCTTTAATTATGACAAATTAGGGCCCTTTAATGATGACAGATTAGGGCCCTTTAATGATGACAGATTAGGGCCCTTTAATTATGACAAATTAGGGCCCTTTAATGATGACAGATTAGGGCCCTTTAATTATGACAAATTAGGGCCCTTTAATGATGACAGATTAGGGCCCTTTAATTATGACAAATTAGGGCCCTTTAATGAGGACAGATTAGGGCCCTTTAATGATGACAGATTAGGGACAGTTAATGATGACAGATTAGGGCCCTTTAATGATGACAGATTAGGGACAGTTAATGATGACAGATTAGGGCCCTTTAATGATGACAGATTAGGGCCCTTTAATGATGACAGATTAGGGCCCTTTAATTATGACAAATTAGGGCCCTTTAATGATGACAGATTAGGGCCCTTTAATGATGACAGATTAGGGCCCTCTAATGATGAAAGATTAGGGCCCTTTAAACTCTCACATATTGCTAGTTTAAACTTGTGACTTTTGACGACTGCCTCTGAGCGTGAAACGAAAGCCCAGATGTTTTCTTTCTTGCTTTGACTTTCTGACCAGAGACGATCGATGCGAAGAGCCGTGATCTGATCGATGCCGGGGCCGCTCCACTGTGGGCTCTTCAATCGCCGCTGATGGATTGGACAGACTATTCCAGCGCCGTGATGGCCACCTGCTCCCAGAGTCACTCAAAAAGAAAACATATTCTTCACAGAGACAAAAGTTGTATTCGGTGGATCCACAGATCGCTGCAGACCGACCGCGAACGAGACGTCGGGTCCCATCAAAACAGAGAGAAAGTACCAATAACACTCATTTCTTCTGAATTAAAGCCAGTTTATAATTAGTCCGAAACCCAGCAGTGAGAATATAGATTAAATTAAAGTTTTAGAATGTAGAGCTGTTGATTTTTGACCAGTTGGGTTAATGATTTATTATATTTTTCCGTGGAAGTATCTTCACTGTTCTGCTTGTATTAGTATAATTAATTTTTCCAACTCTCAATCTGGGACTACGGATGGAAATTACCCTTTGGCTAAAATCCAGCGTGTTTACATGAATGTGTTTTGATCATTTCTGTTCATTAGATAAATACGTTCAAATTCATTTATTTTGGTGTCGCAACAAAATAACATCTGTTCATAAAGATCCAGGACTGAGGCTTTAGATCCAGGACTGAGGCTGTAGACCCAGGACTGAGGCTGTAGATCCAGGAGTGAGGCTTTAGATCCAAGACTGAGGCTGTAGATCCAAGACTGAGGCTGTAGATCCAGGAGTGAGGCTGTATTTTTTTGCCCCATGACTGTTTTTAATAGCATTTTTAATGGTGATGATTTGTGCCTTGTGTGGTGTGGACTGTGAGGCGCTTTGTGTTGCCTTGTGCAGGAAAAGCGCTCTATAAATAAAGATTGATTGATGGATAGATAGATAGATAGATAGATAGATAGATAGATAGCAGTGGAGGGTCCGCCAATGCCTGCAAGGCCTGCTCTGCTGGCCTAAACATGATTTTTTATCATATATATAATATATAATTTTTCTACTTTTTATTATTTTATTCCATGTTTATTTTTCCACAAACTACGTTGGTTGAGCAGCTTCCAACTTCAGGTCGACATTCAGGAGGTCTAAGTCTAACAAAGTTTTTATCCAATAATTGCTCAGCGTCATGTGTTGCTATGGCCCAGAATCTGCTTCTAGCCCTTCAGACTCTACATTGGCCAGCGCTAGCTTAAAGGCAATTAAACAAACCTGGGGCATTAACCAATCAGTATCAAGTTTCCTGGTTCAGGCCCCGGGGAAGCGTGTCTCCTGATTGGATACACAAGACGTCAATTACAGCCTATAGAAGTGCAGACACGTTACTGTGATAAACACAAACAAACAGAAATGCTAATGTGTGCAGCACGACAACTTTTTATCGTTTTTCAACCCTCTACGGCTGAAGGAGGTGAATACATCGTTCTGGGAACTAAATAGTTAGAACGCCTTTCTCCAGAAGAACAGAGAAAGAGGAACCGGGAGAGCCAGGACCAGGAGAGCCAGGACCAGGAGAGCCAGGACCAGGAGAGCCAGGATCAGGAGAGCCAGGACCAGGAGAGCCAGGATCAGGAGAGCCAGGACCAGGAGAGTTAGGACCAGGAGAGTCAGGACCAGGAGAGTTAGGACCAGGAGAGTCAGGACCAGGAGAGCCAGGACCAGGAGAGCCAGGATCAGGAGAGCCAGGACCAGGAGAGCCAGGATCAGGAGAGCCAGGACCAGGAGAGTTAGGACCAGGAGAGCCAGGACCAGGAGAGCCAGGACCAGGAGAGCCAGGATCAGGAGAGCCAGGACCAGGAGAGTTAGGACCAGGAGAGCCAGGACCAGGAGAGCCAGGACCAGGAGAGCCAGGACCAGGAGAGCCAGGACCAGGAGAGCCAGGACCAGGAGAGCCAGGATCAGGAGAGCCAGGACCAGGAGAGCCAGGATCAGGAGAGCCAGGACCAGGAGAGTTAGGACCAGGAGAGTCAGGACCAGGAGAGCCAGGACCAGGAGAGCCAGGATCAGGAGAGCCAGGACCAGGAGAGCCAGGATCAGGAGAGCCAGGACCAGGAGAGTTAGGACCAGGAGAGCCAGGACCAGGAGAGCCAGGACCAGGAGAGCCAGGACCAGGAGAGCCAGGATCAGGAGAGCCAGGATTTGTGCCCCTTGGAATAAGAGTTTGTCAATAAACTAACCTGTGGAGCTAGGCAATGCAGAAGACACGGCGCCGCGTCCTGCCTCAGCACCGGTAAGAAAACAACATTAAAACTCAATTAATGCTCAAAACTGTCCTGAACGCTCGTGATGCGCTCGGTCGTGTTCTCAGACACTGTCAGAAAGTTACACAGAGTTCACAAGTGCGTCAGGTGTGTGTGCAAACTACAGAGGCACACTATCTGTCTCTGTGTGTGTGTGTCTGTGTGTGTGAGTGTGCGTATTATTATTATTATTATTATCATCATTAAAGATTGTGGTGGTTAAACACAAAGAGCCCCGTCCGCACATCCTGCTGTAAACACGAACACATCCTTATCCTGCTGCAATTAATTCCATTGGTTCGTCAGCATTACTCTGTGACTAATTAAAAAAACAGATTCATTGTCTTGTTCATTTGCTGCAGTTGCTCAAAACGCAGATTTTTACGGCCGTTTTCTCGCCTCGGGCAAATGAGACGTTTGTAGAAATGAGATGTATTGGTGCTTCCTCTTCCACACAGGGCTTTGCTATTTCATGATATTGGCCGAGGACATCACTGTAATTTATTTAACAAAGAACAACTTTTATGATTAAAATGTAATGTTTTTATGTTTTTACGGTTTTAATCTTAGGGTCAGGAGTTTTAATTTTGCCCCAGATACAAAACTAATCTCATTTTATCAACGCACATTCCAAACCGATCCAATCAGATCCAACATTCACAGACAATAAAAAAACAGCACAACACTATTTTAATGAAAGCAAATACACACAGTTTGTAGACCTTTCTGGCTAAACTCCAGCAGGTGGATTGCATCTGTGCAAATGTGTGATTGTAGCGACTGCATGAGAGCAGAGAGAGCGTGGAAAGCTGTGTTCCCACCGTCGAGGCGTTGACTTTTAGTGAATCTGTCGTTCTGCTGCGAAGGGGAAAACCTCAGGTGGAAGAGGGCGGAGCTTTGATGCTAACGACTTTTATAACCAGTATTTCTGTATCTGCGACACGTTAGCAACACCTGATGACAGTCACAGGAGAAACTCAGGGTAAAGACATGTGATCACAAGGTTTAGTCCTGGTTTAGTCCTGGTTTAGCCCTGGGTTTGACCTGATTTAGCCCTTGTTTAGTCCTGATTTAGCTTTGGTTCAGCCCCGTTTTAGCCCTGGTTTAGTCCTGGTTTAGACTTGGTTTAGTCCTGGTTTAATCCTGGTTTAGTCCTGGTTTAGTCCTTGTTTAGTCCTGGTTTAGTCCTGGTTTAATCCTTGTTTAGCCCTGGTTTAGTCCTGGTTTAGACCTGGTTCAGTCCTGGTTCACAGAGACACTTTGGGGACAGTGGAAAGTAAAGTCCAGCTCTGGTTGATCACAGCGCCCCCTGCAGGTAACAGTGCTGTCTCCAGGACCGGTCCAAAGTCCGGTCCAAACGTCCTTCAGAGTTTATCGTTCACACTCTTTCCCACAAACACAGAACACATGACATCGGAGATTATGGAGTTTGCGAACAGAACATTTCTTAAAACAGGCACCAATTTAAAAAAAAAAGGTTTGTTAAATAATAATACATTTCTTTAAATGTTCTGAATCCTCGCTGTCCACTGACCTTCTGCGTTCCCAACTCTAGACCTAACTTTTAAACAACATAACTATTAATAAGTAGGACATATTTTTGCCTCCATCACTGGATCCTCTTGGCCAAATATAAACTGTTAAACTGGGAAGACTTTAAAGCAGCCAATCTGTTTTTGAAATCCTAAATGGCCGCCACGACTTCCTCTTTTGGTGGAGCAGAGCAGCAGACGCAGCAAATCTCTAGTTTCATATAATCAAATCTTCCCGCTGAGAATAAGTGCTTTCATATGATCTCAGTGCCAAGTTTGGAAACACAACACCACCTCATGTTTGGAAGGGAAGTAAAGCTGGGAAATATTGTCAACAAATGATGGACGTGTCCGATTTGATAAAGAGAAATGAGAAGCAAGATTCCAAAGTTTAACAGCATTTAATTATCTTCACAATCAAAAAAAACTCAAGAGCTCTTGATCCTATGAGCTGAACTGTCCCTACAGGCCTAAAACTATGGGGGGGGGGGGGTCAGCAGGCGCTCTGACAAGACGTCTCCCCTGCCTCTGCTCAGACCGACTAACATTATTCACATATCGCATAATTAAAATGTGTAGAAGCGGGCGTGGCTTCGTCAGGCGACGTCAGTCCAGACCAGGTCTTGATCTTGGGTCCAAGTCCTGAACCTTGGTCTCTGTCCTTTTTCGCTAAATCATCACTTTTCTGAAATATAATTTGGAGAAACAGGAAGCAATGGTTCCCTATTTTGTCTACTGTCATCACTTTAAACTCTTGACATTTAGTTTCTGTCTTGTGACGGACGGTCTCCATGTCTGAGTCCAGCACAAAAACATATCAAACAACATAATTGTTAGGTTTTATGTTAGTACATAAAATCACTGATGATAAATGGTGATTATAATATTGTATTTCTGGTTTGTGAATAACCCATGCTTTTTAAACAAGTCAACATGGCCTGTTATATGTTGTGCATGTGTGGTTCGTAGTAATAATGCAGTTGTGTGACTTTTTTGCACAACAGCAAGGCCTTGTGTTGTTCAGGACCACGGACAGCGCCGGTCCAAATCTTTCACTGATTGTGCTGAGATGGGTTAACTCTTTTTGCAGATTGAAATGATTGGATCTGAGTTATATAATGTAATGAGCCCGAGTGAGTGAGGCATTTTGTATTTAGCCTAGCTTCAGCATTTAGCCTAGCTTTAGCATGTATCCTAGCTTTAGCATGTAGCCTAGCTTTAGCCATCTCCTTTGCCACTAACGGAGCCCGTGGGGAGTAGAGCCACAACATCTTGGCTTCAATAACATTTACTAAACATCCCTCTTTATATTTGGATTGAACCAGAACAGATTATTTTACTATCGCATTCTCCAACAAACTACAACCAGCAAATTCAGCACAAACTCTTGACGTCACCGGCGGCAACCTACAACACCCGCCTCCCCCGCTCTCTGATTGGTCGGAGAGGATTCAACCGAGGAAACTGCAGCCACTAGGATCAGACCCAGACGTACATGTAGGAAATGATCATGGACCAGAGTTTACACATGGTAAGACCAGACGTACATGTAGGAAATGATCATGGACCAGAGTTTACACATGGTAAGACCAGACGTACATGTAGGAAATGACCATGGACCAGAGTTTACACATGGTAAGACCAGACGTACACGTAGGAGATGATCATGGACCAGAGTTTACACATGGTAAGACCAGACGTACATGTAGGAGATGATCATGGACCAGAGTTTACACATGGTAAGACCAGACGTACACGTAGGAGATGATCATGGACCAGAGTTTACACATGGTAAGACCAGACGTACATGTAGGAAATGATCATGGACCAGAGTTTACACATGGTAAGACCAGACGTACATGTAGGAAATGATCATGGACCAGAGTTTACACATGGTAAGACCAGACGTACATGTAGGAAATGATCATGGACCAGAGTTTACACATGGTAAGACCAGACGTACATGTAGAAAATTATCATTTGTTTATGTAATTGTATCTATCTGTTGTGTTTATGTGTAACTTTGCTGCCTCTTGGCCAGGACTCCCTTGAAAAAGAGATTCTTAATCTCAATGGGATTTTTCCTGGTTAAATAAAGGTTAAATAAAAAATAAAAATCATGGAACAGAGTTTACACATGGTAAGACCAGACTAATTCTCCACCATTAACTGAAGAGAACTTGTTACCCAGTGTTATAGTCACAGTGCGACTTCTGTTTGTGTGAATTAAATTATAAGATTATAATAATAATAATTTTATGTCGGAGAATCAAAGCGTGAGGAATTATAGTGAGATGGATTTTATATTAGTAAAGGTCTGAGGTCGGAAGGTTAGTTCTGCCAAACGCTTCAAGTCAAAAACACATCATTAAAAGCACAAACGTTGAGTAATGCAGCTTTGTATAACATTATATTGCTTCAGGAACATAAAAAAATAACATCTTATTTTATCTATTAGTAAATTAACAGTTAAATTGCAATATTACAGTACAATCCATGTGTCCGATAGACTCTGCTGTGTCCGGTTTATTTCAGAGTTTTACTGATGCTGGTCTTATGACTGTTGTATTTTAATATATTTTCTATTTGCTGTTCTCTCACTTTCTTGTCTCGAATAATTTCCCAAGTGCAAAAGTAAAGTTTCTGTACAGTTCACACAGGGCGGAACAAAAACAAACGAAAAGTCTGGGCTTTTGTGATGTTGAAGAGCAAAGCAGAGAGAGAGATTCAGGTTTGTTTTGGTTATGATTTGAAAGAGAAATGAATGATTAGTTTTAGCATGTGTGTGATTATGGAACAGTCTCAATCCTGGGTCTACAGCCTCAGTCCTGGGTCTACAGCCTCAGTCCTGGGTCTACAGTCTCAATCCTGGGTCTACAGCCTCAGTCCTGGGTCTACAGCCTCAGTCCTGGGTCTACAGCCTCAGTCCTGGGTCTACAGCCTCAGTCCTGGGTCTACAGCCTCAGTCCTGGGTCTACAGCCTCAGTCCTGGGTCTACAGCCTCAGTCCTGGAGCTACAGTCTCAGTCCTGGGTCTACAGCCTCAGTCCTGGAGCTACAGTCTCAGTCCTGGGTCTACAGCCTCAGTCCTGGATCTACAGCCTCAGTCCTGGAGCTACAGTCTCAGTCCTGGGTCTACAGCCTCAGTCCTGGAGCTACAGTCTCAGTCCTGGGGCTACAGCCTCAGTCCTGGAGCTACAGTCTCAGTCCTGGGTCTACAGCCTCAGTCCTGGAGCTACAGTCTCAGTCCTGGGTCTACAGCCTCAGTCCTGGGTCTACAGCCTCAGTCCTGGGTCTACAGCCTCAGTCCTGGATCTACAGCCTCAGTCCTGGAGCTACAGTCTCAGTCCTGGGTCTACAGCCTCAGTCCTGGAGCTACAGTCTCAGTCCTGGGGCTACAGCCTCAGTCCTGGATCTACAGTCTCTCCCACATGACATTCAAACCTACTGTCCGTGTTTTTAGCTGTACGGGAAACCGAAGCAGACAACAAAAGGAATAAATCACTTTTAAATGAACGCACAAAAATGCACCGAGTCTGAAATAAACATGAAATATAGAAGTGTGGACTGCTGCTACTACTACTGCTACTGCTGCTGCTGCTGCTACTACTGCTGCTGCTGCTACTGCTGCTGCTGCTGCTACTACTACTGCTGCTGCTGCTGCTGCTGCTACTACTGCTGCTGCTGCTGCTGCTGCTACTACTGCTGCTGCTGCTGCTGCTGCTGCTGCTACTACTACTGCTGCTGCTGCTGCTGCTGCTACTACTGCTGCTGCTGCTACTGCTGCTGCTGCTGCTACTACTACTGCTGCTGCTGCTGCTGCTGCTACTACTGCTGCTGCTGCTGCTACTGCTGCTACTACTACTGCTGCTGCTGCTGCTGCTGCTGCTGCTGCTGCTACTGCTGCTGCTACTACTACTGCTGCTGCTGCTGCTACTGCTGCTGCTGCTACTACTACTGCTGCTGCTACTACTACTGCTGCTGCTGCTGCTACTGCTGCTGCTGCTACTGCTGCTGCTGCTGCTACTGCTGCTGCTGCTACTGCTGCTGCTGCTGCTGCTGCTGCTACTACTACTGCTGCTGCTGCTGCTACTGCTGCTGCTACTACTACTGCTGCTGCTGCTGCTACTGCTGCTGCTACTACTACTGCTGCTGCTGCTGCTACTGCTGCTGCTGCTACTACTACTGCTGCTGCTACTACTACTGCTGCTGCTGCTGCTACTGCTGCTGCTGCTACTACTGCTGCTGCTACTACTGCTGCTGCTGCTGCTGCTGCTACTACTGCTGCTGCTACTACTCCTGCTGCTGCTACTGCTGCTGCTGCTGCTGCTGCTACTACTGCTGCTGCTACTACTGCTGCTGCTGCTACTGCTGCTGCTGCTGCTACTGCTGCTGCTGCTGCTACTGCTGCTGCTGCTGCTACTACTGCTGCTGCTGCTGCTGCTGCTACTACTGCTGCTGCTACTACTGCTGCTGCTACTACTGCTGCTGCTGCTGCTGCTCCTGCTGCTGCTGCTACTGCTGCTGCTGCTGCTACTGCTGCTGCTGCTGCTACTGCTGCTGCTGCTGCTACTGCTGCTGCTGCTACTGCTGCTGCTGCTGCTGCTACTACTGCTGCTGCTACTACTGCTGCTGCTACTACTGCTGCTGCTGCTACTGCTGCTGCTACTACTGCTGCTGCTACTACTACTGCTGCTGCTACTACTGCTGCTGCTGCTGCTGCTGCTACTACTGCTGCTGCTGCTGCTACTACTGCTGCTGCTACTACTACTGCTGCTGCTACCACTGCTGCTGCTGCTACTACTGCTGCTGCTACTGCTGCTGCTACTACTGCTGCTGCTGCTACTACTGCTGCTGCTACTACTACTGCTGCTGCTGCTGCTGCTGCTACTGCTACTGCTGCTACTGCTGCTGCTGCTGCTACTACTACTGCTACTGCTGCTACTATGAGCCAAAGCCAGTGAGTCTCAGAGTAAAAAAATAATTAATTGTATAATTTGTCTTTTAGTAAAAAGTGAAAAGCGGTCCCACAGACCCGAACACCACACAAGGGTTAACGACTCCTCAAAGAAATAACAGTGATTTTTAAATCCAGCACTGAAAATACTGACAAAGACTTGACTGTGGTGAAAGGAAGAAGGAAAACCTCATACCTGGGTTATTAGTGAGAAAAAACAGTATTCTAATGCAGCAAAGAGCGTCGGGGAGAGTCTGAACCAGGCCGAACGAGGCTAAATCAGGCCGAAGTCCTTAAAAGTAGAGATCAAACATGGCAGCTTTATGTGAATGTGTGATTTCTATTTGTAGCTTTGTCTTTTGGATCAGGAGGAGGAACTCAGTGAGGCCGAGAGAACACAATCATTTTTAATGAGAAAAATCCTGGTCAGAAGAAGATCTGTCTGAGTTGAGTTTGCTTGTTCTCCCCATTAGTGCCCTGCACGGGACTATTAACTGGGCCCGAGCCCGGCCCTGGCCCGAGGGTTTTAGTGCAGTATCTAGTGCGGCGCTCTGATATGAACACAGGCCCGGCTCGAGAGCGGAGTTATACATATCAAAGACTCTTCACATAATTATTCATTCTCTACAAACACTGTGGTGATAAACTACTGTAGCCACAGCTGCCCTGGGGCACACTGACAGAAGCGAGGCAACCAGTCTGTGCCATCAGCCCCTCCCACCACCACCAACCATTCACTGCACCAGAATCAACATGCAAACTCCATTCAGAAAGATCCAGGACCTTCTTTGCTAAGCGAGAGTGCTAACCACTCAGCCACCGTGCATGTTTTAAATTCTGTTCTGTACATGTGTGAGATTATAGTTTACTTTTGGTCTTTAAATGAAGTTAGAACGACTGATGAGATACTAATGACTAATATAAAACATTAATAAACGGTAAATACAATTTTTTACAATTTGCACCAAATTATCGCTTCTTTTTCTCAGATGTGATATTTTTACAGTTCATTGCCGGTTTTCTGATCGCGCAGCTTCAGACTCCACCAGGCTCGGAACGTATTCACTTTTTTAGATTAATATTATTTCATTCAGATCTTTTTCACTGAAGCTTTGTAAAAATTGTCAAAAGATTTAAATGAAAAAGATTTAAATATTAATATTACTATACTACTATTACTATTACTAATATTAATATAGTGTTAGATTTATGTATTTACATGTTTTCTTCTTCGGTTTTTGTGGATTCAAATGTTTTGTAGTATTTTAGAAGCAGATTATTTAAAGAGACAGTGTGTAATTTGCTGTGGTCTCTGGATCCAAACCCGCCTTCGTCTCTGAAACACTGATTACTGATGCAATCCACCTGCTGGAGTTGAGCTCTGTCTTATACGTTATACTTATTTCTGTCTCATTTTTCAAGTATTTGTGGTGCTACTCTTTTGCGGTTGAATTATATATAAAATATTCCTGCAGGTATTCAATCTTTCTTCAAAATAAGAAAAAGTGGCTATAATCTGAGGGGTTTGCTTCAGTTGGAAACATTAAAAATAGAAAAAGTTAATTAATACATTATCATTATTTAAAACTTAAAATGTGAAATAATTCATTCATATACCTTGCCTTAAAATTAATGATAATAACAATAAAAATATAACAAATAGAGAAAAGTGAGCAAAAATATATTGTTCTTTGAAATATGCATTTATGTTTTAAATCAGTTATGTACTTTTTTTTGTTTTTGTTTTGTTGCTATGTTTGAGAAGCTACTGACCTGTATGTGCCGTGATGTCAGGTTGGGCTCACAGAAGTTGCTTCAGCCCAATCCAATAATGGGTGTAATATGGTCAGTGAATGTCAAATGT
Organism: Knipowitschia caucasica; assembly: GCA_964034765.1. NCBI lineage: Eukaryota > Metazoa > Chordata > Actinopteri > Gobiiformes > Gobiidae > Knipowitschia > Knipowitschia caucasica. The sequence goes on from OZ035843.1 coordinate 3,483,865, forward strand.
TATTAATAATGACAATAATGCATCGCTTTTATATAGCGCTTTTTTGGACACTCAAAGACGCTTCACATGTCGTTATTCATTCACTCCAAACACGGTGGTGATAAACTACTACTGTAGCCACAGCTGCCCTGGGGCACACTGACAGAAGCAAGGAAACCGGTCTGCACCAGTCTCCCACCACCACCAACCATTCACACACACACCAGACTCATTCTATGCAATGGGGGTGAAGTGTCTTGCCTAAGGACACAACGGCAGTTTGGCACTTTACAGCCGCAGCCGCCCCACTGTGGCACCTGCTGTTCCCAGAGGTTGAGTGTCTTGCCCAAGGACACAACGACAGCAGACAGTGGGAGTCGATGGTGAAGGTCGGGCTCGAACCCACGACCCTCTGGCTCAAAGGCCAATGCTCTACCAACTGAACTACTGTTGCCCGTTGTTAATCAAACAACTGACCAGAATAAACATTCATTCATTCAATTCTGGCGTTAGGACAAAAAGATTGAACCAACAGCGGCTAAAGTTCACCGAACAAACTGAAAACCCAGAGTCATTCTGATTGGACCGTCCTGAACATGATCAAAAACATAAATATTGTTGAGGTCGTGTCCGCAGCCTCCTCACTTACACCAGAACATCTTATTTGTTTTTAACTGCAGTATAACTTGTATTTGAACTATTTTTTAAATGTACTTTTTACTTGTATGCAACTTAAATTGACCGAGAGTCAAGAAAGTGCCAAAGAAATATTATTACTGTGTTTCTTAGGAATAATTGAAGCAGTATTATGTCAGATTTTCACATCAAGACCTCATTAAAGGGCCCTAATCTGTCATCATTAAAGGGTACTAATCTCTCATCATTAAAGGGCCCTAATCTGTCATCATTAAAGGGCTCTAATCTGTCATAATTAAAGGGCCCTAATCTATCATCATTAAAGGGCACTAATCTCTCATCATTAAAGGGCCCTAATCTGTCATCATTAAAGGGCACTAATCTGTCATAATTAAAGGGCCCTAATCTGTCATCATTAAAGGGCACTAATCTCTCATCATTAAAGGGCCCTAATCTGTCATCATTAAAGGGCCCTAATCTGTCATCATTAAAGGGCACTAATCTGTCATAATTAAAGGGCCCTAATCTGTCATCATTAAAGGGCACTAATCTCTCATCATTAAAGGGCCCTAATATGTCATCATTAAAGGGCCCTAATCTGTCATCATTAAAGGGCCCTAATCTGTCATCATTAAAGGGCACTAATCTCTCATCATTAAAGGGCACTAATCTGTCATCATTAAAGGGCACTAATCTGTCATAATTAAAGGGCCCTAATCTGTCATAATTAAAGGGCCCTAATCTGTTATCATTAAAGGGCCCTAATCTGTCCTCATTAAAGGGCACTAATCGCTCATCATTAAAGGGCCCTAATCTGTTATCATTAAAAAGCCCTAATCTGTCAAAAAGTCATTATTAAAACATTCCCTTTTCGAAGATGAACTTGTATGTAAGGTGACAGAGAA
>OZ035843.1:3485394-3500786 GCA_964034765.1 Knipowitschia caucasica
CGAAAATCTAACTTTTCATGCAGTGATTTTTCATGTTTCCAAATCCCTCCTCTGTCCTTTAGAAGTTTCTAGAACAAAACTGTTTTATACATTAGACAAGTTTCGTATCGTGGTCATGTTTATTTTATGTAAAGTTGATGATTTGACGGAATGAGCTGCAGAAGTTTGTTACGTATTTTCAGATCCACATTAGATTCAGAGATTCGATTTTTTTACAGAGTAGAAAAAAAAGTGATACTTTCATATTCGACCAAATAAATGTGAAAACAGACCAGTTTAATTGTTAGAGAAAAATGGACGGAAACAATCACGTCCGTTACACATTTAATTTAAAAAAAAATTAACGATTCCTTTTCATATCAAGTGATTTACTGATGTTGTGTTAATGTAAATCTTGTGGGATTTCATCTTCCGCTTTTTCAGACTGAGGACATTTTATTTTCTATGTTTCTGGCGTCACAGTAGAATGGTCAAATTTGAGGCTGATTTTGTCGTTTTGTCGCCAAAAATATATTTGTCAATCTTTCCTTTTGATTTTATCCACACAATCTCTTCGATGTGTCTGTGTTTGAAATATTTGTTTTCCCAATCTATGATAGTAATTCTAGTTTTTCAGTTATAACCTTTTAAAGTCCAGATACTTTAATTGATACTTTACTGTGAACACACTCAAATCCATTGCACCGGCCTTTCGCTGATCCTCCTGCAGGTGGTGGGTCCACGGGAAGATGGCTGCTGCTTCGACTATAAGATGGACTTTATCAATCTCACACGGAGAAATGTGCATGTCACATTTGGCACGGATAGAATCACTCGGATTGTGCATAAAACAGAAGTTAAAGGTTAAAAATATAGTCTGTGCAGGATATAAATATGTACAATAAAAAGTGGCAGTAAAAGAAAAAGGCAAGGGCAGCGGAGGTGTTTTCAGTCCTAGTGCATTAGTGACTTAATGTGACTTATTGTTGGGGACAAAATGACTAAGCTGCTGCAGACTTCAGCGGGAGCAGATGACATGGGTAGTGGTGGGATCGAACCCACGACCACTAGGTTCAGAGACCAATGCTGTACCAACTGAGCCACTATCGCCCCCTCTTGTTGAACAGAGGATCCAAAACTGAAAACCGTGACAATTACAGCTCTAAAACACATCCAGCTCCTTTCCCAAAATTCAAAGTGGAACTCAGTCCTCTGCAAAACCAAATGGTGCTGCCCTCCTCCCGTGCATATCGTAGAAAAACCCACACGTGAGCAGTGAAAAATTCAAGAGCATGTCCAGAACCGTTCATAAATAAATCTGTGTCTCTCTTCTCTGATGTACTGTACCAGTGTTCTCGCAGCATCATAAAAAGTACATTCTCTATCAACGCCGCATTGATATGACTTGGCATTTGACACGACTTGGCATTTGACACGGTTCATCCCATTTCCTCAAAAAAAAAACTTGTCATAATATTAATAACACCTGCGGGTGAAGGTGTCCGCACTCGCTCTCGGTTTCCAATAATTTCATTAAATATCTCCAGTGTTTTTCCCCACTTCAATTTCATAGATAGCTGTGTCACTGGCGTCGCTCTGTCTTGCCGTTTATAATTGCCTTCTACTTATTCGGAGGCCAGGGGCGAGATGGGGCCGCGTGGTAATTGTACAGGCCTCCAGACGCAGCGGCAGCCCGGCCCAATGCGGCGAAACTAATAACGCGCTCTCCCAATTTTGGACTTAGACAATGACCTTAAAAGGACCTATTAAGCTTCCGTGGGCTTTAAAGTTGAACAGATGACATCCAGGGTTGGGAATTATTTGGAATCAAGTTTGTGAGATATTTCTGGGCTGTGGGAATGTGGAAAACGGGGGTATAACATGCAAATCCTCAGCCTTTCACCGTTTCAATTCAATGTATTTGTTTACGGTCCTAAACCAGTCTCAAAGGACTTCACAAAGTCGAGTCGCCAACAACAGATGAGAGAATCAAACACACACAGGTTGATCTGTAGTTAAATCCCATAGTTAAATGTATTTTTACTTTGTTCGTTGATCTTTTTTCCTGAATCTGTGATACAGGGTTGATTTGGCAGCATTGCTCAAAGAGGAAAAAAAGAAGAATACATCAAATCCCACTACAAAAACTTAGTAATTTAGATTTTTTGTCGCTAAACCCAGAGTGAACACAAACCGAAGGCATATGGAGGAACATTTACTTTTCTTGATTTCTTAAGCACGTTACAACAGACCTTGAGTTGATTTTAGATCCATCCATGCTAACATGTAGCCCCGCCCCTTCTGTCAAAAAGCTCCTGTCGGATTCTTGTAATAGTGTGATGTCATTGTGCCACTATGACATCACAGTGCCTTCTATAACGAAAGTATTTCTGATTAATTAATGTCGGTAATTTCTCAGGTGAAATGACGCTCGCTATATGTTCGCAGTCGGTAATATAGAAACAAAAAGACTCTTACGGCATAGTGGCTGAGTGGTTAGCCCTCTCACTTCTCAGCAAGGAGGCCCTGGGTTTCAATACCGGTCGGAACGGGGCCTTTCTGAGCGGAGTTTGCATGTTATCCCTGTGTCTGCAAAGGTTTCCTCCGGGTGCTCCAGTTTCACCGGCCACATCCTGTCTGGCAATCTCGCTCTCTGTGTGGAGTCAGAGACAAATGCCCACAATTACAAACCGCTTTGTGACTGGTCTGTCAAAGGCGGTATATAAATAATTATTACTTACTTACCTGGTGGTGGCATAGGGAGCTACAGGTCGAACGCATGGACAGGCTGAAGATCCAGGAGTCAGGCTGTAGAACGAGGACTGATAATCCAGTACACACATTTCCACGGCTCACACTGTACCATAGAAAGTTGCGCCGACACCTCTCCTGCCTTTGTCCACTTCACGTCTTGTTTGACTTTCATTTTTCATCAGCTCGTCATGTCTCCCGTCATCCTCTCGTCAACCTCTCGGCCCACGTCTCGCTGCTCCGGGAGACAAATCCAAAGTTACCGTGACTCCTGCCCTTGTCAGACCTCCTCCTCCCCCTCCTGTCCTCCTCCCTCTCACGGCTCTCTCTCGTCTGTGGGCCCCGCAGAGATGATCCGGGGCCTGATGAGCGTCCGGAGCCCTGGCAGCTGTCATTCCTGATGCTTCACGCGCCCGGGCCCCAGCTGCTGCGCTATAAGTCTTATTTACACGCCGTGATGGAGGCGCCCTGTGATCACGCCACACATTTCTACCTTATCCGCCGTCTCTGTCTCTTCTACTTGATGGAATGGGTTTGTGCTGCATTTTTAGACCTTTTGCAATTGGGATTTTCTTTGTTTATATTGAACCCCAACCCAAAAGTCAAGGCATGTTTATTTGTATAATAATAATAATAATCATATTCATAATAATCATAATAATAATAATAATAATAATCTATTGGTTTTATACAGCATGTTTCAGGATACTCAGACTCTTCACATGCCATTACTCTTTCGCTCCAAACCCAATGGTGATAAACTACTACTGTAGCCATAGCTGCCCTGGGGCACACTGACAGAAGCGAGGCAACCATCTGCTATTGTGCATCTGCCATTCACACACACACACACCAGACTTATTGGGGGAAGTGTCTTGCATAAGGACACAACAGTTTGGCACTTTACAGCCGCAGCTGCCCCACTGTGGCGACTGGTGTTCCCAGAGGTCTCCCATCACAGCACTAACCAGGCCACCCTAACACACACTCTCTCACACAGACACACACACAGTCAGACTCACAAACACTAACACCCACATACACACACACAGCCACACTTGTACACGTACACACAATCACACACACTAACACCCACACGGTCACTCTTTCACACACGCACAGTCACACTCACACTTACTAACACACAATCCCACACAAACATCCACGTACACACACGGTAAGTATCTCACATACACAGTTACACACACTAACACCCTTGTAGACACACACACACACACACACACACACACATCTCTCTGGCAGATTCACACACTGGGATAGAGTCACCTGCCCCGAGTTTCCGCCTCCCGCCTGCAGAGCGGCGCCGTAACACACCATCGTGACTCTGTGAGCGACAAAGCGTGACTTATTGAGATGACAGCCGAACCTGTGCGACCGGACGGGAAGAATATATTGGTATCAATGAGTTTCAATTGTCTTGTTGACGAGGACACCATTGGACTCCCGGGATTATAAAACTACTCAAGCTCCCACAGCCGTTATTATTGACTGCCTAAACCAAATTCTGATAAATTCCTCAAAATTTAGTTTAGTTTTTCACCAGTTTACTGCTTTTGAAAATTTGCTTAACCGGTGAATACAACTTTTAATTCAGTGCTTTTTGACAGTTAAAGGACAACTCACTTTTTTTTTTGCTGATAAATTGTATAAATGAGTGTCCAATGGTGTTGTGTATATATCCTGGTCATAATATTTTGCAAATTATTTGAAAGATCAACTTTCTGCTTAAAACCGTCTGTGAGGCCCAGTCTCGGTCATGCTCCCCTAGTGAAGGAATGAAGGAACAGCTGAGAGTATTTTCATCGATTGTCAGGTTTGCGATTAGTCATAGCATTTAGGTAGGTTTTTATTATCATAGCAGTTTGTATTATTGATAATTGTGTAGTGTTAATTTAACAACATTAACAGTTTTAATGTTGTTAAATATTGTAGTTTTAGTCACTATTGCTTTTAGTGTCAAGTGTCAATCACAGCTATGCCCATTTGGAGGAAGATTTGAACTGGAAATGTGAGTGACGTAAGCCTTGAGGAGCGGGGACGAGAAGTTCTTTTAATACAGCAAAAAAGGCTAATGCTAAAGACAGAAGGCTATCTGCTGGCAAGTTAACAGTGAGTTGCTATGGTAACTAGCAATGGCTCTGTTCTGGTGGAAACCACAGTGAACTGGGCTCAGAACCAGGACAAGGACCATGTAAAAGTAGAAACAAAGTACACACAGAAACAGATGTTTTGAAGACCAAAAATCTACATGCACAGAGTAATCCCACAACCAGGACTAAAAACTGTCAAATTGACTGCTCTGAGAGTTCTAGTGTTAAAGAACACCACATCAACAGCATTGCCTCCTCACACTGCAAAAAGTGTTGAGAAATAAGTCAAAGATTGCTCAAATTTGGCTTTTTTCATTGGAGAATCTTGTTTGAAGTCCGTCAGAATGTGCTAAAAATTAAGATAAAAAACCTCTCTATTCTTGCAGTTATAACCTCATATTTGATCATTTTTTGCAGTGCATACAAAAGACCTGGAGCAGTTTCTTGCTTCTGTCAGATTCCGATCATCTCTCTCTCAGTGGCATCATAGACAGAGCTTTCCATTTCCTCCTTTTTAAACAAATTCATCATCTCCAAACGAGTGTTGAGCCTTGAACCCGTCACATTTTGTCGAGTACATGTATCAAACGGGTTGTAGCTTCTTTGTCTTGGGTGTTTTCCACATATTTTCTCGACAGATTTCGAGTTATGGCCTGGAACTGAATATCAAGTCCATTAAGAATTGCCCAGAGGGAGAGTATGTTTCGAAGGCAAGCACAAGATTTCCCCCCAAGCTTTTTTCCCCTCAATGTATATTTATTGATTTTGGTTTAAACCCAGGACAGCATAACACAACACCAAAACCAGACGTGAATACTGATGGCTCATGTCGAGATTTCAGAATGAGAATAAGCTCTTAATAATAGATGAGTCTGGGCCTGAAAGGGTCAATAAAAACAAAACTGAAATCATTGGTTTTGGTTTCCAGAAACAAAGAGAGCGTCACCTCCGGTCTCTCTCCCTTAAACCCCAGATCAGGAGAGAAATGTAGCGGTGATAATGGACTCAGACCCAGACCGTCTAAAGCAGACTTAGAGATTCTTATCCTGCATGTGTGCCGCGTGGGTTAGACTAACGGCTGCTGCCAGGTCTCTCCAAATACGCTGAAGAACAACTGTAGTATTTTCAAATCTCTGAAATGCAATCACATGAATCAATCAATCAACTAATCAACTAATCAACATGCATGTCTGTAGAACACTTCAGAATGCAACCCAATATTATTCACAATGACAACATTTAAAACCAGTACAAAAACACATACAATGGTGCCATGTTAGCGATGGTGTATACTCTGGTGCACACTGGGTAAGTCAGTAAAATGTATCTATACAGCGCATTTTACAGACCAAGGTCACCCAGAGTGCTTTACAATGTTCAGATATAAGCTATTTTTTACACACTGTGATGATGTCATTCTGTTTAGCAATACGCTAAACAGAATGGCATCATCAAAGCCCCTACTCATCACCAAACACTCAGAAAGACCCTGTTCTGACCGGGATTTGACACCAGGACCTTCTTGCTGAGAAGCGAGAGAGCTATCCACACAGCCATCGTGCTAATTGGGTGTATTTACCAATGTGGTTTTACTGCAAATGGAAAATGTATTCAGCCTGGACTTGAATATAACGACAATATCTGCCTGTCTCACACCTTCATGAAAATGCTGCCTCCCCATGTCTAGTCTTGACTCTGAGCACCAGCAGGAGACCAGTACTGATTCTGAGCACCAGCAGGAGACCAGTACTGACTCAGGGCACCAGCAGGAGACCAGTACTGACTCTGAGCACCAGCAGGAGACCAGTACTGACTCTGTGCGTTTCTGTGGGAGTCAGGACAGTGTTGATCCGGGACATTAAGAACTTTTCTGGATCACGCTGCCTGTGGACCAATGGCTCCTCTGCGTTTGTTAGTGAAGAAAATGACAAAAGATGCAGATATTTTAATGTTGTTAAAAAGACACTATCAGAGTTTTGCAGAGTGAGATTTTAAACCAGACGAATCAAGGTCCTCTTCTCCGCATCTGCCACAGAGCCAATAGATGTAGCTTTGCCCTTCAGACCACAGAATCAAGTGGATCAATGTAGACAGTCGTAATGACAAGCTTAGTTCAAAAATAGTGCCAGAGAAGATCATTTAAAGTATTGCATTTTCTGTGTTCTAACCATAGACTGTCAATATCAACATCTCAGTCCAATGTACCACTGCTTTTTCCTTTTGTGGCTTTTTCAAAATGGCCGCCGGCGCAAGAAAGTGTGAAAAAAACATGTTTGCGCATGTGTTAGCTGCACTAGCCCCATTCATTTAACGAGTGCATTCGAAAGTCCACAGCGGCTAATCTAGACTGGTCCAAAATCTCTCTTTTTTAATTAGAGACCACTTACTTACTGGAACCAAGAGCGACTTTTGGACCATCCTGTAAATACATTATCAAGAGGAAAGAAGACGCCTTACAAAAGCATTGGGTGATTGGACCTTTTGGAGCCAGGACCCGCCCACACTGGTTTCGAAATGTCTGATTCTCTGATCGGTTGTTTGAGAATCCACAACTTTGTAAGGTTCTTTTAGACGACTGCTGCTGTTGTAATTTAGGACTTTATAAAAACACGTTGAATTGAAGTGATTTGAGGACCCACTCTACAACAAGATGTTTAATCTCGAGGAGCTTTTCCTCCAAACCATTAAACAAACTATGAATAATTCAATCCAGAAACTAAAACCCAGGCATTGTTCTGAGTTCTGACTGATTTGGAACTCAAAACAAACACACTTCCTTCTTCAATCTCTGCTTTTTTGACGGTAGATAAAAGCCATGGAGAGCAGTGCACCCGACACATACATCTGAAGTGCAGCTGTGATTAAGACTCGGGAACAAGCAAATAAACTGCAGACGCCGCGCCGACACTTTTATTTTAAGTGCCTTCGCGGCGCATGAGAGGCCGCTCAAAAACAATGGAATTAGACAAATTGAATAAGATGCGTTCCATCTCCGCCAACAAGTCCTGCCAACAACGCCACTTTTAGTTTTATTTGGAAAGAAATGATTGACTCCCGAAGTAAACACATCGCTGCCCTTTTCTTATCACTCTTATTTGAGTAGATATTTTCACGTTTCGAGTCAAAAATGAACTGTTTTTTGTTGAATAATTTGTATGTTATCATTATCTGGTTAAAATTAAAATATTTGTGTTCATTATTTGACTTCCATCCATCCATTTTCTACCCTTTAATCCATTTCTGGGTCAGCACCAGCCCCTCACTGACCCTCTGCAGGTGGTGAGTCCACAGGAGGGTGAGCATAGCCTTGATCTTTCAATGGGGGCTTTGGGCAAAGTGGGGTTAAGTGTCTTGCCCAAGGACACAACGACAGCAGTCATCAGTGGGAGTCGGTGGAGAAGGTGCAGAGGTGGGAATTGAACCCACCCATTATTTGACTTGAATAATCAAATTGTAATAATTTCTGGATTACAAAATGGGGTGTGTCATTTACATGTTTGCAGCAGAGGCTTTTTCCCCCAAATAAAACAACAAGAAGAGCCTTTTTTACTGTTGTCTTCTTGGTTAGTATTTCGGGGGCCCCGCAGACCCTTCAGATTTTTAAGGTGTTACTGACTTTGGGAATGGCTTTTATACATGATTAAGCCCTCATCAATAACATACATTTTTTGTCTAATACATCTTCCAGAGCGGCTCTTTCTGTGTGGAATTTGCATGTTTTCCCTGTGGCTGTGTAGTTTTCCTCCAGGTGCTCCGCTTTCGCTTACCACAAAATACATGTACAGCAACTTTCCTTTTTCTGGGGCCAGAACTCTTCAGAAAAAATGTAAATAAAATCTGAAATCTCATATCTCCCCACGCTTTCTGTCTAAATGTCCTGTTTTCAAACTTGTTAAACTAATAATCCTCGAACTATAACTCCACAAAGAGACTCAGACTTCTAAAGAGACTGCTTTTTTAAAAGTATTGCATCCAAATTATATTATGTCAGAAGTGAACTTGCCATATTAAAGGTACATAGGAGGATTCTCTACTTCCGGGTGGATCATGAAGACTATTGGTTCTCCCAGTTGTCAATCATTCTGGTGACATGTGCTTGTCCAATAAGACCAGAGAGTTTTGTTCAAAGAGAGGAGAGGGCGGGAGTACAATCCTCCTTTAAACCTTTTACTGTCCCTGTAGCGTCTCACACAGATTGACAAAGCACTAACTCCTAATTTCAAGGGCGGTTTTTGAATCGTTTAATAGTTTGTGATCCATCTTCAAATCACTCAAATTCGTTCATTTACTCATCGTCTTTGGAATTAATCTTCCGTTTGACCTTTACCAACACCATTTGTCACACCACTAAACCTCAAATGCCAAGTTATTGCCGGCATCTGCTGAGTATTCCCACAGAGAAGCACATTGAGACGGCATATTGTGCTGGATCCACTCTGAACAGCCTTTTCACTCTTTTTCTTTTGCATTTACAGGTTTGAGCCATTTCATTTCCACTGAAGCCAAGACACCGACCGTCTCCACAGTTACCGCCTGATAACCGGGCAGAAGCCAGATTGATGATTGTGTAGGACTCAAATTAGGTCTAAACTCCACTCGGCATAAAGTGTCTCACATGAGTCAGTCCAGGTGCTTTTGTATAAGTGTAGTATGGATCAAATGCCTCACTGGATCAAGTTAGCAATCAGCGTACTTTTCACGTCTAAGCAAAAATGCCTGTGAGAATACGAAAGAATCAAACATGCAGTAAAAACACTTTGAGAATGTGAATGTGGGAAAGTAAATAAAACATGGTCAAAAGCTGATAAAAGGCTTGAAATAAGGTCATCTTTTTTTTTACTTTATCCCAAATCTATTCTAACTGGATAAAACCACACAATTTATTTAAGATAAGATTAGATTTATCGCCATGAATAAAAAAAAAAAAATCTTATTTCAAATATTCACATTTTCTGACATATTCAGTTTGGGTTTTAACATTTAGGGGCGATAGTAGCTCAGTTGGTAGAGCATTGGCCTTCAGGCCTGAAGGTAGTGGGTTCAATTCCCACCTCTACACCTTCTCCACCGACTCCCACTGATGACTGCTGTCGTTGTGTCCTTGGGCAAGACACTTAACCCCACTTTGCCCCAAAGCCCCCACTGAAAGATCAAGGCTATGCTCACACTCAGAGAGCAGCCGTCCTCCTGTGGACTCACCACCTGCAGAGGGTCAGTGAGGGGCTGGTGCTATGAGACTTGGGTGGCATCTCTGACTGCCACCCCCCTGACCCAGAAATGGATTAAAGGGTAGAAAATGGATGGATGAGCCATTTATCAAAACAATAGCACAACAAATGCTTGACATATTTTAATCTGAGTCTGATGGGTCTGTAATGTATTAGTTTCACGCAGTCTGGAAGCTGAATTAAAGAAGTAAATTGACTTTTTAATGATAATATAATCTCCATCCATCCATCCATCCATTTTCTTCCCCTTAATTCATTTCTGGGTTGGGGGGGTGGCAGTCAGAGCTGCACCCAGTCACAGAGCACCAGCCCCTCACTGATCCTCCGGCAGGTGGTGAGTCCACAGGAGCTGAGATCTTTCAGTGGGGGCTTCAGGCAAAGTGGGGTTAAAAACAAAATATTAACATACAATAATTATATAAAACATTTTTTTTAATGACCTGTAGAGGAGCTGAGGAGCTCCTTCAGTGGAAGACTGAGACACCCTCAGTGTAAGAACGAGCGCTACCGCAGGGCCTTTATCCCCACCGCTGTCAGACTGTACAACAAGTCACTTTAAGTCACTGCATTAAGACTGAAAGAACCTGCACTACTATTGACACTGTTTCTGAATGCCACTTTAAATTGCCATTCTTTAAATTGCCACTTTTTATTGTACATAATATATCCTGTATTTAACATGTTTGCACAATTCCTCTCTTTTTGCACAATCTGAGTGTTCCTATCCATGCCAAATGTGACATGTAAATTTCTCTCCTGTGAGATAAATAAAGCTTATCTTATCTTAACATTAAAAATGGCCAAAAAGACATTTTAGTTTTTATTATGCATTGGTTTTATACAGCGCTTTTCAGGACTCTCAATATTATGATTCAATATCTATAATGATGAACTAGTACTGTAGCCACAGCTGCCCTGGGTCACACTGACAGAAGCGAGGCAACCAGTCTGCACCATCAGCCCCTCCCACCACCACCAACCATTCACACACACACCAGACTCATTCTAATGTGGGGGAAGTGTCTTGCCTAAGGACATACCACAGTTTGGCACCCATCATAGCACTAACCAGGCCCTGCCCTGCTTAGCTTCAGAGGTCTAACAGGATCTGGCTTTCTGTTTTATTTTGTCACTACAGACGTTACTATCTCTGACGCTGGAAGCGTTCTGAGCCCCATCTTTAAAATACTGTGTCCAGAGCAGCAGCTTCCGTTGCATAAGCTTCTCGATGCAATCAGGTTGAAAATGTCAGCTGTAAGAAGCGATGAGGCCCGGAGCTGGAGTGGGACCGAGACCTTTAAAAGTCTACAAGTGTTTTAAAGCCACGTCTCCGGAGCGCCTTTGACGGACTGCTCCTCCACTTCCTTCAATATAAATGTGGTTAGACGCTGCCGCCGCATAAATAAGGTTAAGGTTATTAAATTATCTCTGACAGCTGTGTAAAACCAGAAAGTTCCATCGGAGCTCGGGAGTGAAGAGGATCTCGATAATTCTGGCGCGGAGAAAAGGTCAGTCCGACAGTGGAATTAGAAAAACCATGCGGATGTCAGAAGGCGTTTTATTAAAATGCCAATATTTAGCTGTATCGGTCTTAGCAGGTCGTCACGATAAGGCCGTTTCTATACCCGCTCTCGCCTCACTGTCATGTCCTGGCATTTCCCAAAACGCAAATGAACTAGGAGCGCTTCATTGTGTGCAAAAGGCGAACTTTGGCTCTAGCTTCTACTGACTATTTTCATTTATATTCCCCAGAGAGGCTTTTTGAAGTTTGGTGAAGTCTCCAGCCGAGCACGGTAATTACTTTGTGAAGGGAAGTTGAAGGAACCCGCCAGTTTGCATAATGTAAAAAGTCGCATCAAATTTTGAGTTTTTGTACTGGTTTAAGAACGGATTAAATCTCGTCAAGTGATGTCGCACGCTGGGTTTTCTTGAAAAGGTATGTCTTTCTTATGTCCTTCCTCATGGTTTTAAAGGACTGGGAAAAAAGACAAGACGGCTAAAACAACTGCACATATTTTTGCCAAAATGTAGCTATATTAGTTTGAGTATAGATTGTATAGAGTTTTGGAACTGTTTGGCAAAATAAATGGTGCAGACTAGAATATTTCACCTCTCCAGAATGAGTCTGGTGTGTGTGCTAGATGGTTAGAGGTGGTTAAAGGGGCCGATGGCAAAGACTGGCTGCCTCGATTCTGTCAGTGTGCCCCAGGGCAGCTGTGGCTACAGTAGTAGTTTATCACCACCGTGTTTGGAGTGAAAGAATAATGACATGTGAAGCGTATTTGAGCGTCCAAAAAAGCGCTGAATAAAACCAATGCATCATCATTATTATTATTATTAAATGATCTTGACGCCTGTGTGTACGATGGACAATGCTAACTCGCTAACTCAGTGAAGCCTAAAAGGTTTTACTTCTGTCTTTTGCTTTGTTCTTTTAGATTGAAAAGTAAACTCCTTTAGTTCAGTAACTGTTTGTGTCATTCTTGTCACATATTTAAAAAGGCCAACCTTCAAAACTGCAGAAAATAGTATAATTTAATAAACAATAATCCACAAACAAAACTCAACTGGACGTAAAACACAGGAGCTGTGGACAATCCTTGGATCTATAATAATAACTGGATAGAATATTACTAGCTTAAAGCTGTCCCACCCATGGCCACAGGGGGCGCTGTGGTACTGGAGACTAAATTCACGCAGGCTACCCAGAAAAAAGTCCCATAGAACTCAATGTAAACTAAAACAGCTCGACCTCAGCTGTCAGAGAACCTGACAGAGAACCTGACAGAGAACCTGACAGAGAACCTACAGCTTTCATAAAGATCAGATTTTGTGGGGATTTTAGTGTCCCTTGTCATCCTGAACTTTTTTCTTCTGAAATCCTTTTTTTAAATTTTTTTTTATTTACACTTTACTGCCACAAACTCTGCTCCTTTCCTTTCCGCTCTGACTCGCAAGAGAGGGAAAGAGCACAGGGACAAAGAGAAGGAAAGAGCACAGGGACAACAAGAGGGAAAGAGCACAGGGACAACAAGAGGGAAAGAGCACAGGGACAACAAGAGGGAAAGAGCACAGGGACAACAAGAGGGAGTTTAAATGGGAGACACAGGTGTACATCTGGGCAATCAACAAAACAGGAAATAAGAGAACACATGATACAAACTAAAACAGTGACAAAACAAAATGACAACACTATCTTTTTTAATATAGATAACTCTAAAAACTGACCCAATCATGTGGACCAGAGCAGCCTCACTCCTGATTGGCTGGTGGGTTTCTGGGTAGTTTCACATTCCAGGATGCTGTCAATCCTGAGGAAACTTTTTTTTGTTTTTTGGACCAGCCGAGTTATATGAATGGGGCTCGAGCAGCTAACACCGACATTTTGGATCTGCTCATGTCTGTGGCACAGACGTTTCAACAAAGGAAATAGGCGTCACTGCGTTCGTTGTGGGTGACACAATGAATGAACAGGGGTTATACAAGAGTCTGGTCAGAAAGAATCTTGGGCGCAGGTCTGAGCGGAGCCTGCAGGGCCCTTAAAGATGTCCACGTTCACAGTGATATAAAAAAAAGGTGGAGCGACACAGGACTGAACACTGAAGCGTGAAGACTCATTTCCTTCAGATCATATTGTAAATGTACTTGTTTTTCTGGACTGTGGTCATCCCGCTCACCACGGACCAATGGCTCATATGTGTTTGAACTTATCTGATCAGTTGGTGAGGAATCGACAACTTTGTAAAGTCCAGCTGTTGTGATTTAGAGCTGAACACAAATTCATAGTTCTAGTTGATTCGATTCTAGGGCGACAGTGGCTCAGTTGGTAGAGCATTGGCCTTTGGGCCTGAAGGTTGTGGGTTCGAGCCCACCTCAAGACCTACTTCACGACTCCCCCTGATGTCTGCTGTCGTTGTGTCCTTGGGCAAGACACTTAACCCCACTTTGCCTGAAGCCCCTGCTGGAAGATCAAGGCTCCTGTGGACTCAGCACCTGCAGGAGGATCAGTGAGGACCCTGTTTAGCAAATCCAATTGTCTTTGGTGACCGGAAGATAGATGGATGGTTGGATGGACGGACCGACAGACGGGAGGCAGACAGACAGACAGATAGATAAATAGATAGATATAGATACATAGATACATGTATAGATAGATGTATATATTGGTTTAGCATGGACTGTATTATAATGAAACTTCCAAATGTAAGTCCTGTTTTGTCCCTGGACCAGTCCCGTGTCTCCGCCTGCAAAGAAAAATCGCTTTCCACTTACTTTCCCGACGTATAAACTCATCTTAGCATCTGTTCTCACCGCTCCTTTGCAACCATTTCTTGTTTACAATCTCTGGAACAAAGAGTAATGTCAGGGCGCTCTCCAACACGCCGCTACATATGTGTGTCTTAAATAAAACCCCAATCTCAGCGTGTCATATTTTACATTCTGAATCCTATCGCCAACATTCGCCTCCGTCACAGCCATCCATCAAAATCAACTCCACAATGATTTTACATCCAGTATAACACAATTCTCCCCACGCCACTCTGTTTACCAAATGAGTTACAGCGACAATTTTATTTGCTCGCAGGTATATTGGCGATTTTGATGGAGTATGCGTCAAATCAGTGTCAGACATGTGCTTATTTTAATTTGCGATGGTGTCTGTGGCTTCGTTAGGCCCCTGACACGGCTCCACGTCCCCCCAGCACCTGCAAGAAATTGGATTTTAAATAAATGTCAGTCTGGGTTTTACATTAGCCGCTCATGTAAGTTTTTCGGGCCGAGTTTGAATGAGATAATGTCAGTTTTGCTTTCTCCGCACTCATTTGGGGCAAAGTCAGTGTAATGTTATTCATAGAGAGGTATGGGCGGCTAATGCGAGGCCTGTACATTTAGATTTCTGGGCTTTTCGGTGTTTCACTTTGCTAACTTTGCTAAGGACAGGCAAAAACATTTAAATTTAGATCAATACAAACATGTAAATAAGATAAGATATACTTGGTTGATCTCATATGTCACATTTGGCACGGATAGAATCAGTCTTTGTCATTCTTTTATTTATGCAAAATAAAAAATGGCAATTTACTTGTTGACTGCCTGCCGTTTTTGATGATTTCACTGGTCCTCAAGACCCACAGAAAATTATTTCCTAAGACTATGTGAAACGTTAAACCAGATTCTGAAAGACTGGATTGTCTTCTTTCATCAGCAAAAATAAGTTTGTTTCTAGCTGTTTTTATTGTCCTGTAATCCCCAGTCGAATAGATGGTCTCAGATAAATACGTCAATGGCAGTCAATGAGTTAAAGAAACAGTGGAAATAGTAG